>CM051457.1:53478865-53609948 GCA_028274465.1 Plantago ovata
TTGAAGAAGAGTCAAAAAAGTCCATGTGCAAGAGTTGTAAAGGTGTGGTAGTTGACGGACGGCCTGGTGTCTTGAAGAAGATTTGGTTTGCTTTTCCCCTTGTGACATGCATGCAAACACCATCCTTCTTAAAAGTAACCCTAGGTGAATCACTACAAGTGCCTGTTTAGACAGCTTATTCAGCGTCTTGAAGTTTAGATGAATTGTTCGTTTTATGCCATAACCATGCTTTTTCAGCAAGGCAATCAGATCTGAGACAAGGCATTTTCAACGTTGCTGAAGACCATCAACGTGTCAAGCCTCTGATCTTCTTGCATCATTATAACCTTTTTGAGTCTCAAATCTACAAGTTTACATTCATCACTTTTAATTTCGATGAAGTGATCCTTTGTCAGCAAATTGACTATGCTGAAAGGTTAAGAACTCCAGAAATGGTTATACATCCCAACTTCACATCACCATAGCCTTTTGTAGATCCGGAGCCTCCACCAGCAAACCTTATTGTTGGACCTTTAGACCACCGTCTATAGTTTATAAGGTTATTCTTGTTGCCCGTCATGTGCTTTCCACAACCACTATCAAAGTGCCAGATTGCATCGTTTGTCTCCGTGGCTGCAGTCTGCACAATCAAGAGCAAACAAGTTAATTATCCATTGATGGATGTCCATTAACATGTTCAAGAATGCGTCCAGTGGAAACCCAAGTCTGAAGTTTTTCAACTTTGACTTGTTTTCTACTTGCTGAGGAACTAGGAGGTTTTGAGCTAAAAGACTTTTGACTCGTGCTGGTCAAATCCACTTTCTGATGTGGTGTCTTGCTCTGTTGACCTTTTTGCTGAACATACTTTTCAGTAAGTTCTTTCTAGCAAGGTTCCTTCTAGTCCTAGCATTGGGAGTCTTTTCAGAACTCTTAGGCTTGGTTTTCTTCATCTCTTTGAAGTATCTTTGCTGACTTTGCTTATACTCATGAAAGAGTTGACTTTGCTTGGTTTTGAAACCGAGTCCACTCTTTGGAGAATGCTGAGCTTTAGCATCAGCAACCTTACTTGATTCAGGTTTGTCAGCAAAGGACTTCTGATTACTTTTGGTAATCTTGCCTTTAGACTTAACAACTTGCTTTTCAGCAACTTGTTTGGCGGAATGCTTCACAACATTCTTTTTCTTTCCAGTTTGCTTCACAGCAACCTGTTTTCCTTTTAAAGTCTTGTTACTTTGAGCAGCAACAGCGGGCTTTATGGTCATAGGTACTTGATTGCATGTTTCAGCAACTTAGTTTGACCAAACTGATAGATCACTGGTGGACTACTATCAGTAGCACGTACAAAGGAGATAGGTGATTTATCTTTTCTCAAGATTTCTACGTTATCATCTTCACACGTTGCTCCTAAACCTTCTTTCTGAGATGGATCTCTCAAATAAGAGTTTAGTTCAGTCAGCGTATTACTCGCTTCCACATAAGATTTGAAATTGATTTTCATCTTTTTCATTTCTTGGATTTCAGCCAGTAACTTTAGAATTGAGGACTGATACTCTTCTAATTCTAACGCCATTTGAGAATTTTTCTCTGCAGCCTCAGCAATCAACTTCTTAAGACGCCTTATTTCAGCATCCTTTTCTTCTGTCTCTTCCTTCAGCAAAACGTACTTTTCAGTAGTTTGCTTGGTCAGAGTTTCAGCAAGTTGAAGTTTTCTTGCTGT
This sequence comes from Plantago ovata, assembly GCA_028274465.1. Taxonomy (NCBI): domain Eukaryota; kingdom Viridiplantae; phylum Streptophyta; class Magnoliopsida; order Lamiales; family Plantaginaceae; genus Plantago; species Plantago ovata. The sequence goes on from CM051457.1 coordinate 53,480,562, forward strand.
TTGCTGAGAGTTTTCTCAAATCTTCGATTTCTCCTTGAATCTTGTCAAGGTCAATCTCGTCTTCACTTTCTGAATCAGAGTCAGAGGTAGAATCATTTACCTGACCGGCCATGAGGCAGAATTCGTAGTTCGACACATCTGGATAAGCTCCATAGCTATTCCACACACTTCTTTGCCAATCTCCACGTCTAGAGTGGCTTCCTCATCGTCGGTGTCTGAACTTTCATCCTCACTGTCCTCGGAGCTTGTCTCAATGCATAATGCATCGATTTTTGCTTGAAGCTTCTTCTTTTCTTCAGCAATGAAAGCTCTTTTGAACTTTTTCTTCTTTTCAGCAGATTTGCCTTTCAGCAAGGGGCAATTAGCTTTGAAGTGTCCAGGCTTTTTGCAGTAAAAACATAGATCATTTCCAACTGCTGGCTCTTCTGATGATGTAGCTTGCTGAGCTTGCTTGTTCAGCGAGCTAGTGTCATTCTTGTACTTATGGTAGTTATTACCAAGATGCTTTTTCAGCTTCTCTTTTGCTTTTCGCCTTTCAAGTTCCTTACTGATGAATTTCTTCATGTTTTTAACAACTAAAGCATTTTCATCAGCAGGCTCTTTATCATTCTTCTTTTCAGAAGATGACGGCTTTGCAGCAAGAGCAATGTTTTGCGATTTTTCAGCAAACACATTTTCTCTTTGCTTTGTCTCATAATTGACAGTAGCAAGATGAGAGAACAACTCAGTTGGTGTAATGTCAGGCATTCCTTGATTATAATAGAAATTCTGAGTATGGATCCATTCTTGATTCAAACTCCTGATGATAGTTTTCACTTTCTCAGAATCTGAATAAAATTTCCAACACCCAGCGCTGCCATTTCACTAACAAGAGTTGTGAATCTGAAGTCCAAGTCTTCCAGTGACTCGTTAGCACCTTGCTTAAAGTTTTGAAATGTCAGCTTAAGTACTTCAAGTTTGTTTTCCTTGGTCTTGTCAGATCCAGCACAAAGATCTTGAACCATTTTCCAAGCCTCCTTAGCAGTCTTAGCACCCCACAGTTTGCACTGTATGGTATCCGGAGTTGATCTGACGATGATATTTCTTGCTTGGCCATCAAGACTGAATCTCTTAGCTTCGTCAGAAGTCCATTCCTCTCTTGGTTTAGGCACAACCGTATCAGATGGTTCGCCTTGGATGGTTTCCTTTCCAGCTTCAGTGGTTTTATGAGGGAAACTCCTTTCAATCTTGGTGATCTTGATAGGTCCATCATTAATGACGGTGACCATCTCATCACTAATGGCCTCAAGATGTAACATCATGTTGTTTCGCCATTTCTCGTAATTTTCCAGCTTCAGCAAGGGAGCATCTCCTAAAGACATCCTGTCAGCAAAGCACTACCAAACTTGATCAAGTGAAAATGATTTAAGGAAAGCACTTAAGGGGATCTAGGTTCAGTGCAGAAGACTAAAGAACAACCTGGCTCTGATACCACTTGTTGGTCCCTTCAAACAACAAGAAAAGACTAGAGGGGGGGGGGGTGAATAGTCTTTTCAAACTTTTGTCGTTTAAAACTTTCTCAGCAAGTACTTATTACTTTTCAGTAATGAGATTGTTGATACTTAACTTTCTCAGCAGGCGTAAGTTACTTTACAGTAGCTTGGTTTGCTGATACTTAAAATCAAAGAGCGGAAGTCTTTGAAACAATAAGTGCTTTTTCAGCAAGTAAAGTGTTTCAGCAAGTGATGTAAGTGACTGTGTACAAACAGATAAAATTTGCTGAAAGCTAAATGCAGTAAGTAAATCACACAAACGCTTTTTAGAGTGGTATCTTAGAGTGGCGTAATCTCCCAACTAATCCACTTTGTCCTTTCTAGGACTGAATCCACTAAGATATGATTGAGGTTCCTTACAATCTCCTATCTAAAGCGATTCAACAGAAACCAAAGCACACTTGCTTTGTCTCCAACCTAAACTAGAGAACTCAACCTTGTTCTCCACCAAACTTGGTACTTTTAATCAGCAAAACTATGCTTGATTAAGTTCCCCCTGAATATCATGCCTGAAAGGGTGTATTTTCATTTAGAGAGTTTTGGGGTGAGATAACTTAATTATAACTTCTTCAGTTACAACAAGTAATCTAAGAAACACAACTTGGAATACTTTGCAGTAAACAAGTTTGATTGTTTCTGGTGTCAAGACTTGTTCTTGTTCGAAAGAAAGAACACTTAACTAATTTCTTAGCCGAGTTTGTTCTACTTCTTCACAAATAGCTTTTTCAAGCTTTAAGTCTTGGAACGGATCAATGGCAGTAAGAGTGTTTGAAGGTTTGTGAATTTTAAGCACAAGTGAGAGTTTGATCACGTTGTTGACACACTTCAACTCTTTGCCGGATGACCTCTATTTATAGTGCAAGTAAGGAGCCGTTTGAATTTCAACTCCTAAGGCTTTTGTTCCTTAACATGTCACTATCTTGCTTTTGTACTTTCAGCAACAACCTTTGTTTGTCTTCTAGTCTTTATGTCCTTCGCGTGTAAGCTTTGCATTAAATGCACCTTTGAATAGAATTCAAACAGTAACAAAGGAGCGCAAAATCACGTACATTCAGCAAGAGGTCACATATGTTCATCAGCAAGTGTTTATTCTCAGTTTCAGCAAGCACAACCTACTCTGTCTTTCAGATTTTCACTTATGCAATGCTGTTGCTGAAAATTTCACTTTCTGAGCAACACGTGCCTTACCAGTCTTCAGCAATCTTCAAGTCTTCAAGTCTTCAAGTCTTCAGATCTTCAAAAGTCTTCAAGATTCTGACCGGTTTCTTATTTGCTTCAATAATTTGTTTATAATAAACAAAATACATCTTCAGCAAATGCTTCAATAGGTCATTTTCTTTTCAGAAAATAAGTTACATCAAAGCTAAGCATCAATAAGATATTTTCTTTTCAGAAAATAAAATACATCATACGCTAAAGTGTCAATAAATTAATTTCTTTACAGAAATTAAAGTACGTCATCCACAAGGATAAAAACTTATCTAACACCTATCTAAGTCATCAGCAAACGTTCCTCTTTTACAATGTCCTTTAAAATTCTAAAATCCTATGGACCTCAAGAGTACTAGTTACTGGACTGTTATTAATTTAGCATGGTTAATTGCTCATCAAAATTACAAGTTTCCTAACAGGAGTGTTATCTTTTATAGGGAACCCTCCTTCGTTTGACGAGAGCCAGTACTGGTTCGACCTCTTTGAGGGAAAGTCTTAAACTTGGTGAACAGCAGTAAGTCCTCAGTTTCATAGGCACGGGACAACCATTCGTATCTTAGCATGCTTCATTACGTCGTCACTGACTAGGTCCAGGTAGAGAATGTTACGAGAGACTATCTTGTCTTGACATAAGTGCTTATGTGGATGTGTATAAGTCAATCGAGGTATTCTTCAACCTATATTCATGCTTTGATTTATATGGTTTTTGTTCATATGTTTTTTGATAAATTCAGTGGATTAGTTCATTTTATTTGGCATGAGACTCCATTTTGTGTCTTGCATTGTTTTTTGCATTAGAGTCTAGCTTAGTTGCTTGAGGACAAGCAAAGGTTCGATTTGGGGAGTTTGATGAATGTGTATTTTACACTTTCATTTGAGTCTTTTTCACCTATTTTAGCTATCCTCTATGTTAATTTAGCTATATTTTAGTGCATTTTATTAGAATAGTGTCACGTTTCCCTTTAGATTTTATTTTACAGGTTTTGGTTGAAAAACGAGGATTTTCGGGCAATTATATTGAAGTTGACAAGGAATTGGTGTTCCAGAAGCCTATTTGGAGTATCTGAAGGTTTCAAATAGGATTTGGAGTCTAGGGGCCGAATCTGGAGGTTAGAAGGCCACTAGAAGTCAGAAACCGAGTCCGAAAAGGGGAAGAAATCCAAAAACGCGTCGAAAATGCGGAATTTCGCGAAAATTACTCCCGGGCGAACCGCCCGGGACGTGGGGCGAATCGCCCCACACTATTTCGAAGCCTATATATAGTTGCTCAGTTTTTCTCCAAAATTCATACTTTTCCAGACCTATTCTCTCACCTTTCACTGTAGTTTTAGGTAGGAACTTCCCAGAGCCTGTTCTGGGGGTTCGTAGCTTAGGAGATACTTTTTCATAGCAGATTGGAGCTTGTAAGATCGCGATTCTTCGGAGACTGACAACCTTCGGTAACATTGTATCTTACGGTTTATTCTACTTATTTTTTATATCTTTCAACATGTTTTCTTCTATGATTTCTGTTGATTGCATGACAACTATGAGTAGCTAAACTTATCGTTGGTGGTAGTATGTGAATTCTTAGCGAAGGGTAGATAATCATGCTAATGGCTATATCGCGCATTATACTCCGTGTTATTGCTTTATTTCGTTGACCAGGCTCAGCCTATATCCTCGTATGTTGATTAATTATTATGCACAATTTGGACCCTCGTCGACCTATGCATATCTATATCTTCGTAGTGTTGAATAATTACGGAACACAATTGGACAATAGTGATTGACTTGTCAGTATGTGTATCTTCGTAGTGCTTAATAATTACAACATGATATTCGATTGATCAAAGATCTCCATGCAAGACCGAGGAATTTACGCATGATTATTAATCCGTTATGCTTTGAAGGATCATACTATCACCAATCTCCATTATCTGTTAGAAAAACCTTTGCTTTACCGTCTGCTGTTTTTATATTCTTTAGTTAAATAGATAAAGCTAGTTATAGTCCTTAGAGAACGACACTCGAGGTCATTCTACTGCTACACTACGGTTTTCGTTGTAGTTGTGAATTGCCTTTTGCTAAATAACAAATTTATTTGCTTGAATCGGGACCCGACAAATCTCCGTTCATCAACACACCACGGGTGATCTCGTTGCACCAAAACTTCATTGTTTCGCCATGATCTATATCCAAAAGTGCGATTTTCACCTAACACTTGAAAATAACAAAAGAAATAGAAACGTGACACTATTCTAACAAAATGCACAAAAATGCATACAAGAGGATAGCTAAATTGGTGAAAAAGACCCGAATGATAGTGTAAAAAACACTGTCATCAGTTACCCTTTTAGAGGTTCCTGATGTTGAATAAATCAGTTGATTAATGCAAACATACTTGAATAATAAAACAGTAAGCATAAATAGATTGCATAATCAAAAACCAATAAAAGTCAAAAAGTTCATTGGTGATAGTTATCTTTCAGTAAGTTTACAAGAAAGCTCATAGATAACTAAAGTAATCAGCAAACAAAACAAAGCTTTTCCAGGGACTAGTCTATTCTCCAGCAGAAGATTTCTAAGAATATCCTTTATACTCTTCTCAGCAAGAGCAGTGAATTCAACACATCCGTCTCGTAATCTTCAAGTAGCTTAGGACTTCAAGTTGAATAATTCTTGTCATTCTTGCAGCAGTATAATGATGGTTTTCACCATTCATTTCTTTGTAGTGTATTACCCCAAGTGCATGCCCCAATTGCTAGCATGTAAGTTGAGTGTCTGAAATACCCTTGTTGGCATGAATCTTCCTTAACCAGAGAGGTCTTCTTCTTGATCCGTAGCAGTGAGATAAAAGTCCTCATAGGAATCAAGCATAGTTGTTTTTGGACTTCTTGGTTATAGGATCACTATAGTAAGCAACATCCATCGGCTTGATTAAATCAGGCTCTTGTTTCATCTTCTTGCTATGGAAGTTCTTCTTACCAAGATTCTAAGTCCAGGCATTTTATAGCTATGTTCCTTGGGTATGGAGATCCCTTTCTTTTCTTGCAACTTTCAATTTAATCCAAGTCAATCCATATATCACTGGAAGGGAAGGTGAGACTGTGTTTGTCTTCAACCTTGACCTTAAACTTTGTAACACAATCACCAGTCTGTTGAAAATTTACTTAGCCCAGTTAATGTCGGTTTTGCTTTCATAAATATGCCCAGCAAAAGGCCATCTTCTAAGGCCTACTTGGTCTATTCCCGACTTGGGAGTCAAGAACCATTGATGAGTAGCAGGCTACTAGGCCAAGTGAATGGCATAGATGCTTCCTTTTTACGTGCTTATTCCAAGGTCACAAGAGCTATCTCTCCTTTCTTCATCCTTCCGTTTACTGACATCATGTAGCAGGCTTCTATTCTTTCATCAGTGGCAGTGAGTCATCTTCAGTTCCAGTATATGGATCTGAAAGATGTTAGCTACACCATCTATTTCAGGATGATTTGCTCTCCTTGAACTGTGGGTAGAAATCACTTTTTCAGTGACTCCTTGTCCATAGTAAGGGTTTGACTTCTGCAATGTTGTAGAATTCATTGTGTCCAGCATGCTCACTTTCTTAGTGCGAGCAGTAATGAAGAAAAGTAGGCCTTGTTGATTTATGTAATTCAACGCCTCAATGTTTTCTTCGTCCAGTTCTTGTTCATAGAAGTATCGAATATACTTCTCTTTAGTAAATCCACCCCATTGCATCATCTTCTCACACTTTTCAGTGTTGAGATATGCAGGAGGCATGGGTCTTTCATTTATACGATTGTTGGCCAGCATGATTTTCACCTTGTTTTTCACCGGAGTAGGAGCGGTGCTTTTTCCAGCACTGTCTGCCTTTGATGACTTGGTGTTCTTAGATGATTGTCTCTTAGGAGCCATCTCTTATATACTAGGTAAGGGTTGAGAGTGTACGAAAAAGAGACTTTTCTCTTTGACCGGAGGTACAGTAATTCAGAGCACAGGCTAGGGAATTTTTGTAGAGAAAGGAAATGTGAGTTAAAGAATTTTGTCTTTCTGTAACTCTTCATTTATATAGTATCTATGTTATGTGAGAAGCTCAATGGTTTTGAGTTCTCAACAAGGGTAAAACTGAGATTCATTGAGTTAGTGGAGCCTTTGCATCAAATGCGTAGTGGACCACTAACACGAAACTGTCAGAGCATGCTTTCTCTTTGTAGGATTAACCGTTACATAATCAACTGCTTTGAAATCAATGGCCACAATTGTATTTCCTGTCATGATTTACAACGAGTTTATTTGTTCCATGATTAACGTCACAATTGATTTTACCTTGATTCACTGGATTTGATCTCTTTTACTTCAACGCTAATTGCTTGCTGAAGTATAAAAGAATCTTTTCAACAATTTTAGCCAAACTGACATCAGCAATTACATTTTCAAGTAACAAGCGTTGTATTTTCTGAAAGTTCCCCCTTAATCAATTATCTCATTTTTCTTTAGGGTCAAAGATATTTCTGAGTTCCCGTCTCAGCAAATTCTTTTATATTGAGATATTTTTAGGTAAATTCTGAGAAGCATTTTTTCTCTTTGTTGAGTTCCCGTCTCAGATTTTACTTTTGATACTTGAATACTTGTTTCAGTATCCTTGATTGTCTCAATGCCAGTTTCAACAATCTTTGAAGTTTTCTTACTGAGTTCCCGTCTCAGCAAGTGATCAAGTTTCCTAACAAATACCTGGTTTGAAGGAATTACTTGTTGAATGCCTGTTTCAGCAAACATTTAGTGTACAACCATCTCTTTTTAGAGAAGTCAATGGAGGGGACTTTTTAAGGAATAATCTTTAAGCAGCCATTGACTTGCTAAATGCCTGTTTCAGCAATCCACCAAATGTATCCCTTTTTATTGAGGTAGTTCAATCAATCCAAGGTTATACCTTAGCATTACGAACCTATTATCTGGTAGGGGCATGGTAAAGATGTCAGCAAGTTGATCATCAGTACATACTTTTACAACCTCAATGTCTCCTTTTTCCACATGATCTCTAATGAAATGATGTATAATATCAATGTGCTTTGTCCTTGAGTGGAACTTAGGATTTTGCGTGATAACAATAGCACTTGTATTATCACAAACGATTGGTGTTTTCTTTGCAGAAATACCATAATCTCTTAATTGTTGTTGAATCCATAGGATTTGAGTTGTGCAACAACCAACCGCAATGTATTCAGATTCAGTGGGTGAATTGGCAACACGGTTTTGGTTCTTGCTGAACCATGATATCAATCTTGTACCTAGAAACTGACAAGTTCCAGAAGTACTTTTTCTATCAAGAGTTGATCCTCCATGATCAGCATCAGAATAACCAACCAATTCCAATCCAGAATCTTTTGGATACCATAATCCAACATTGACTGTACTTTTGACATATTTCAGTATCTTAAGTGCCTTTTTGTAGTGTGATTCTCTTGGATCAGATTGGAATCTAGCAAACACACAAACAGCATACTGAATGTCAGGTCTACTTGTTGTTAGATACAACAAGGAACCAATGAGCTTCCTATACTTATGTTCATCAACACTTTTGTCTTGTTTAGTATAGCCCAATTTGGTACCAACACTCATAGGGATCTTTTCACGTTTTTATTCCTCTTTGATCCTGAACTTTTATGAGCATTTCCTTTGCATACTTTACTTGATTTATGAATATTCCATCTTTGTGTTGCTTGACTTGCAATCCTAGGAAATAATTCAATTTTCCCATCATACTCATTTCAAACTTGTTTGTCATGAGTTTGGCAAAATCATCACAAAGTTGCTTGTCCTTAGATCCAAATATTATGTCATCCACATAAATCTGGACTAAGAGTATTTTACCATCATGGTTCATGGTAAATAGGGTCTTGTCAACTTCACCTTTCTTGAAACTATTATCCAGCAAGAACTTAGCTAAGGTATCATACCAAGCTCTAGGTGCTTGCTTTAGACCATATACAGCTTTCTGAAACTTGTATACCATCTTGGTTTCTGAGGGAAGTTCAAAGCCAAGGGGTTGTTCTAGGTAGACTTCTTCAGCAAGTTCACCATTTAGGAATGCACTTTTAACATCCATTTGATAAACAATGAAGTCATTATGAGAAACAAAGGCTAAGAAAACTCTAATAGCATCCAATCTTGCAACTGGTGCATAAGACTCATCATAATCCAATCCTTGAGTCTGGCAGTAACCTTGAGCAACTAAGCGTGTTTTGTTCCTTGTTACTTCTCCAGACTCACTCAACTTGTTTCTGAACACCGACTTTGTACCAATTGTTTTCTTTCCTTCAGCAAGGGGTACAAGTTTCTAGACTTTGTTCCTTTCAAATTGATCCAGTTCTTCTTGCATTGCCTTGATCCATTCAGAATGCTTTAAAGCTTCTTCCATGGTCTTGGGTTCAATTTCTGAATCAAAGCAAAAGAACAAAGCTTCTACTTCAATGACGTTTGCTCTTCAGCAAGTTCTTGATTAGTAGACACTTTGGATCTAGTCACTTGGCGTTTGTCATATTCACCAATCATATCCGTAGAGGGATGATCTCTAATCCACTTATTAATAGGTTTTCTGCTCTTTGGATCTGGATAAGTTTGCGTTTCAGCATGTGACTGTTCAACATGTACTTGTTCAGTACTACTGGTATTTTGTTGTGTTTTTGCTGAAATTGGTTCATCAGCAACTGCTTGTTCAGCATTGCTGGTTTGAGGTAACTCGTCAGCAGACATAGGAGGTTGCGTAGTTTCAGAAACAACGGGAGCAACTGCGTCTTTAGCCGGAAATTCTTTATCATGAACTATATTTATCTTGTCATGACTTGGGGGAGGAGTGTCATTGTCAAAATCATCATTTAGTTCAATTGATTTGACTTTTCTAGCATCGGATTCAGTTCTTTCCTCGTGTATGAGTAATTTCTTCATACATTCTGATATTTCTTCTTCAGCAGGGACTCCATGTGATTTTTCATAGAATACAACATGCACTGATTCTTCGATCTTTTGTGCCTTTTTGTTGTAAACTCTATAAGCTTTACTATGCAAGGAGTAGCCAAGATCGCTTCGTCTGTCTTTGGTTGAAATGTTCTTAAGTATTCTCTACCATTGTTAAGAACAAAGCATTTGCAACCAAATACTCTTAGATGGGTGATGTTAGGAGGTCTTCCAACAAATAACTCATAGGGAGTTTTGTTGTATTCCTTAGTTATCAAGCATCTATTTTGAGTATAGCAGGCGGTATTGATGATCGTTGGATTGTCGAGTTCCAATTAATCAAATAAATTTGTATTTAGCCAAAGGCAATTCACAACTACAACGAAAACCGTAGTGTAGCAGTAGAATAACCTCGAGTGTCGATCTCTAAGGACTATAACTAGCTTTATCTAATCTAACTTAAGAATATAAAAACAGCAGACGTCTTAGCAAAGGTTTTTCTTAATAGATCATGGATATTGGTGATAGTATGGTCATTCAAAGCATAAAAGTTTAATAATCATGCATAAATTCCTCGATTTTGCATGGAGATCTTTGATCAATGAATTGTCCAATTATGTTCCGTAATTATTCAACACTACGAAGATATAGATTTAGATAGATCAAAGAAATAAAGCAATAACTCAGAGTATAATGCGCGATATAGCCATTAGCATAATTATTAACCCTTCGCTAAGAAATCACATACTATCACCAACGAGAAGTTTAGCTACTCATAGATGTCATGCAATCAACAGAAATCATACCACGAATGAATTAAAACATGATGAAAGATATATAAATATAAATAGAAAAACTGTAAGATACAATGTTACCGAAGGTTGTCAATCTCCGAAGAATCGCGATCTTACAAGCTCCAAATTGCTAAGAAAAAGTATCTCCTATGCTAAGAACCCCCAGAACAGGCTCTGGAGAATTCCTACTTAAAACTACAGAGAAAGGTGAGAGAAAAGGTCTGGAAAAGTATGAAAAACAGAGAAAACTGAGCTACTATATATAGGCATTCGGCAGGTGTGGGGCGAAGGGCCCCACACACCGGGCGATTCGCCTGGTGTGGGGCGATTCGCCCCACTTCCCGGGCGACTCGCCCGTGAGGTTTTTTCGGCCATATACGCGTTTTCGACGTGTTTTTGGATTTCTTCTCCTGTTCGGACTCGGTTTTTGCCTTCTAGTGACCTTTTAGCCTTCAGACTCGACCTCTAGACTTCAAATCCTATCCGGAATCTTCTGGATACTCCAAATAGGCCTTCGGAACACCAATTCCTTGTCTACTTCAACATAATTGCCCGGAAAACCTCGTTTTTCACCCAAAACCTGTAAAATACAAACTAAAGGGAAACGTGACACTATTCTAATAAAATGCACTAAAATATAGCTAAATTAACATAGATGATAGCTAATATAGGTGAAAAAGACTCAAATGAAAGTGTAAAATACACGTTCATCAAACTCCCCAAACCGAACCTTTGCTTGTCCTCAAGCAACTAAGCTAGACTCTAATGCAAAAATCAATGCAACACAAAAAATGGATTCTCATGCCAAATGAAATGAACTAATCTATTGAATCTATCAAAAACATATGAACAAAAACCAAACGAATCATAACATGAATTTAGGTTGAAGAATGCCTCGATTGACTCATACATATTCACATAAGCACTTATGTCAAGACAAGATAGTCTCTTGTAACATTCTCTACCTGGACCTAGTCAGTGACGACGTAATGAAACATGTTATAATACGAATGGTTGTCCCGTGCCTATGAAACTGAGGACTTACTACTGTTCACCATGTTAAGACTTTTCCTCAAAGAGGTCAAACCAATACTGGCTCTCATCAAACGAAGGAGGGTTCCCTAAAAAGATAACACTCCCCTATTCTACCCATCTCTCAAGCGAAGCCTTAAGCTATTCACCACTTCCTGAATGGCAGGACGAGGGTGGTCTAGAACAGATGACACTCAAACAAAAGACAAAAATTACAACACGATTACGAACATTACAAGAATTGAAAAATGAGACACAACACTTTGCTAAACTACTTTTTGCTCTCTTTTTTTTGGACCCTTCTTTGCTTTTTTTGGGGTCTTTTCTTTTTTTCTTTCTTCTTTTTTTTTCTTTTCCAGTTTTTTTCTTTTTTTTTTCCTGGAATTTTTCTTTTTCTTTTTTTTTTTTTTTGAGTTTTTTTACCCAGCAGTAGCACAACGAAAAAGAAACAAAAATGGCACACAAGCGACCTCCCCAAACCTATTCGAAAGAATAGGTTGGAGTACAAAATTTACGAAAAGGGAAAAATAAACTCACAACACAAAATTGAAAAACGAAAAACAAGTCTAATGATGGCGTAACCCCCTCCCCAAACCTATTCGAAAGAATAGATTGCAAACAAAGGATCACACAATCTCACACTACCTCCTTCCTAGGCATTTAGCAATCTCAAATCAAGGTGAAGACTTGTTGCCTCTTAGGTACATAATTACTCGGGAAAACAACCATAAGACCCTAACATGCATCATCCTATTATAAAGGCCTTCGTGAACCGCAGTAGAGAAAACACCACTAAGTGATGTCGAGACTACCAAGCTTAACTAAGTGCAATACATAAATGTGCGAAGCCAAGCGAGAAAAACCTCAAACAAATTCATAGACATGAAGCATATGTTTAATGTCATAATTAGTTAATCTACCCAATAAAACCGTTCAAAAAATTTGGCAATAAACTCCACATAAAACATGCAAGACTATCCTAGGATGAATGTAGTGTATGCAACTAAATACTAAGAAAGCGGTAAACGTGCAAATGCAAACAAAAAAACAAGATACCATACTCAACATCACAAAGCCAAACAATACTTATCATCATGGTTCACATCCCATCCCCCTCATGAAACTTAAGCTAGTCCCTAGCAAAAGAGAATGAGTAAATAAAAAGTGATACTAGATGTTACCGAACGGTTTGGCCTCGGTCGGCGGAGAGCGGACATGTGAAAAGACTAATTATCGGGATTTAAATTCCCATAATAGTCCCTCCACATGTCAGACAGGAGATCATTACCACTGATGTTATCCATTATCAAATGGAAACGAATCTTGTGCATCCGTTTCATTACTCCTCGCATCTTGGGAACCATCCTTGGCTCCTCTCCGTATCTGCTCGAGCAAGTCCACGATTCCCTGAAAACTAAAATTAACAAAACCAAGAAAAACAAAATCTAAAAAATAACTAAGGGAATCAGATGGAAAATAAAAAGAGTAAAGAGGATCAAAACTCCTTTGGGACTCATAGGTGGGTGCATGGACCAAGACGTAGGAGTCAAGATCAAGAGTATCTGCCGCAATTGATTCAAAGACACCAAAATCTTCAGAGATTGGCTCCTCGACCTCAACACAACTCACGCTATCACCTTCTGACTGAAGTGAAGCAATGGATTCAGTTATCACTTCCTCCACGACTTCCTCTTGACCAACAACCTCGACATCCGCAAGTAAGGACGTGGAATCCAAGCTAAGCACTGAGGAGACTTCATCAATGGATTCTTCTCCACATTCCTCTTCATCGGCAATGTCGATTTCTGGTGGCTGACAACTAAAGCGAGACGTCCATGCCCTTGACCCGGGAGGTGAGTCCTTATCCCAATGTTCCAGAAACTTGCTGGTTACTTCACCCCAAGTGCGCAACGATTTTTCTGGCGGGATTCTGAGCCATCTTCGAGCGTACCCTTCCAAGGCTCCCATAAATCCTCTCATACAAAGTTGCTCATGTGATAAAATAACCCCCTCCTCATTCTCACGACGTATCCTCAACACTCCTTCCTCGTACGTGTCTAAGAACTCTCTTGGATCATCACCCATTGAAAACGTGGAGAGAATGGAGTAGTACGAAGGATCAAAGTCATAATTCCTACAATCGTCATCCAATGTTATGCAAGGCCCTCGAGGCATCACATACCGGGGCAACGAAGGTTGACTCATCCTTTCTTATGACTAGTTTCTGCACACGAGGAAACAAGAAACCAAGGAGAAGAATCCACAAAAGAAAAACAAAAATTTGCAAAGAAAAACTCAAAGAGTGCAACAAACACAATGTAATCAAGAACTTCGAGAGCACAAGCACGCAAGGTAACCGAGATCAGATTATATGAATTTTCTGAAAAAGATAGGGGGGAAGAAATACGGTAAGAAAGTGAGATTTTCTTAGAGCAAACCCCCAGAGCCTGTTCTTCTGTAGGGAACTGAATGCTGAAAATATAAATAAGCTAAACAGAAAAAAGGAGTATAGTACCCGGCAGCGGCGCCAATTTGATGATCGTTGGATTGTCGAGTTCCAATTAATCAAATAAATTTGTATTTAGCCAAAGGCAACTCACAACTACAACGAAAACCGTAGTGTAGCAGTAGAATAACCTCGAGTGTCGATCTCTAAGGACTATAACTAGCTTTATCTAATCTAACTTAAGAATATAAAAACAGCAGACGTCTTAGCAAAGGTTTTTCTTAACAGATAATGGAGATTGGTGATAGTATGGTCATTCAAAGCATAACAGGTTAATAATCATGCATAAATTCCTCGGTTTTGCATGGAGATCTTTGATCAATGAATTGTCCAATTATGTTCCGTAATTATTCAACACTACGAAGATATAGATTTAGATAGATCAAAGAAATAAAGCAATAACTCATAGTATCATGCGCGATATAGCCATTAGCATAATTATTAACCCTTCGCTAAGAAATCACATACTATCACCAACGAGAAGTTTAGCTACTCATAGATGTCATGCAATCAACAGAAATCATACCACGAATGAATGAAAACATGATGAAAGATATATAAATATAAATAGAAAAACTGTAAGATACAATGTTACCGAAGGTTGTCAATCTCCGAAGAATCGCGATCTTACAAGCTCCAAATTGCTAAGAAAAAGTATCTCCTAAGCTAAGAACCCCCAGAACAGGCTCTCGAGAATTCCTACCTAAAACTAGATAGAAAGGTGAGAGAAAAGGTCTGGAAAAGTATGAAAAACGGAGAAAACTGAGCAACTATATATAGGCATTCGGCAGGTGTGGGGCGAAGGGCCCCACACACCGGGCGATTCGCCTGGTGTGGGGCGATTCGCCCCACGTCTCGGGCGACTCGCCCGGGAGGTTTTTTCGGCCATATACGCGTTTTCGACGAGTTTTTGGATTTCTTCTCCTGTTCGGACCTGGTTTTTGCCTTCTAGTGACCTTTTAGCCTTCAGACTCGACCTCTAGACTTCAAATCCTATCCGGAATCTTCTGGATACTCCAAATAGGCCTTCGGGACACCAATTCCTTGTCTACTTCAACATAATTGCCCGAAAAACCACGTTTTTCACCGAAAACCTGTAAAATACAAACTAAAGGGAACGTGACACTATTCTAATAAAATGCACTAAAATATAGCTAAATTAACATAGAGGATAGCTAATATAGGTGAAAAAGACTCAAATGAAAGTGTAAAATACACGTTCATCAAACTCCCCAAACCGAACCTTTGCTTGTCCTCAAGCAACTAAGCTAGACTCTAATGCAAAAATCAATCCAACACAAAAAATGGATTCTCATGCCAAATGAAATGAACTAATCTATTGAATCTATCAAAAACATATGAACAAAAACCAAACGAATCATAACATGAATTTAGGTTGAAGAATGCCTCGATTGACTCATACATATTCACATAAGCACTTATGTCAAGACAAGATAGTCTCTTGTAACATTCTCTACCTGGACCTAGTCAGTGACGACGTAATGAAACATGTTATAATACGAATGGTTGTCCCGTGCCTATGAAACTGAGGACTTACTACTGTTCACCAAGTTAAGACTTTTCCTCAAAGAGGTCAAACCAATACTGGCTCTCATCAAACGAAGGAGGGTTCCCTAAAAAGATAACACTCCCCTATTCTACCCATCTCTCAAGCGACGCCTTAAGCTATTCACCACTTCCTGAATGGCAGGACGAGGGTGGTCTAGAACAGATGACACTCAAACAAAAAGACAAAAATTACAACACGATTACGAACATTACAAGAATTGAAAAATGAGGCACAACACTTTGCTAAACTACTTTTTGCTCTCTTTTTTTTGGACACTTCTTTGCTTTTTTTGGGGTCTTTTCTTTTTTTCTTTCTTCTTTTTTTTCTTTTCCAGTTTTTTTCTTTTTTTTTCCTGGAATTTTTCTTTTTCTTTTTTTTTTTTTTGAGTTTTTTTACCCAGCAGTAGCACAACGAAAAAGAAACAAAAATGGCACACAAGCGACCTCCCCAAACCTATTCGAAAGAATAGGTTGGAGTACAAAATTTACGAAAAGGGAAAAATAAACTCACAACACAAAATTGAAAAACGAAAAACAAGTCTAATGATGGCGTAACCCCCTCCCCAAACCTATTCGAAAGAATAGATTGCAAACAAAGTATCACACAATCTCACACTACCTCCTTCCTAGGCATTTAGCAATCTCAAATCAAGGTGAAGACTTGTTGCCTCTTAGGTACATAATTACTCGAGAAAACAACCATAAGACCCTAACATGCATCATCCTATTATAAAGGCCTTCGTGAACCGCAGTAGAGAAAACACCACTAAGTGATGTCGAGACTACCAAGCTTAACTAAGTGCAATACATAAATGTGCGAAGCCAAGCGAGAAAAACCTCAAACAAATTCATAGACATGAAGCATATGTTTAATGTCATAATTAGTTAATCTACCCAATAAAACCGTTCAAAAAATTTGGCAATAAACTCCACATAAAACATGCAAGACTATCCTAGGATGAATGTAGTGTATGCAACTAAATACTAAGAAAGCGGTAAACGTGCAAATGCAAACAAAAAAACAAGATACCATACTCAACATCACAAAGCCAAACAATACTTATCATCATGGTTCACATCCCATCCCCCTCATGAAACTTAAGCTAGTCCCTAGCAAAAGAGAATGAGTAAATAAAAAGTGATACTAGATGTTACCGAACGGTTTGGCCTCGGTCGGCGGAGAGCGGACATGTGAAAAGACTAATTATCGGGATTTAAATTCCCATAATAGTCCCTCCACATGTCAGACAGGAGATCATTACCACTGATGTTATCCATTATCAAATGGAAACGAATCTTGTGCATCCGTTTCATTACTCCTCGCATCTTGGGAACCATCCTTGGCTCCTCTCCGTATCTGCTCGAGCAAGTCCACGATTCCCTGAAAACTAAAATTAACAAAACCAAGAAAAACAAAATCTAAAAAATAACTAAGGGAATCAGATGGAAAATAAAAAGAGTAAAGAGGATCAAAACTCCTTTGGGACTCATAGGTGGGTGCATGGACCAAGACGTAGGAGTCAAGATCAAGAGTATCTGCCGCAATTGATTCAAAGACACCAAAATCTTCAGAGATTGGCTCCTCGACCTCAACACAACTCACGCTATCACCTTCTGACTGAAGTGAAGCAATGGATTCAGTTATCACTTCCTCCACGACTTCCTCTTGACCAACAACCTCGACATCCGCAAGTAAGGACGTGGAATCCAAGCTAAGCACTGAGGAGACTTCATCAATGGATTCTTCTCCACATTCCTCTTCATCGGCAATGTCGATTTCTGGTGGCTGACTACTAAAGCGAGACGTCCATGCCCTTGACCCGGGAGGTGAGTCCTTATCCCAATGTTCCAGAAACTTGCTGGTTACATCACCCCAAGTGCACAACGATTTTTCTGGCGGGATTCTTAGCCATCTTCGAGCGTACCCTTCCAAGGCTCCCATAAATCCTCTCATACAAAGTTGCTCATGTGATAAAATAACCCCCTCCTCATTCTCACGACGTATCCTCAACACTCCTTCCTCGTACGTGTCTAAGAACTCTCTTGGATCATCACCCATTGAAAACGTGGAGAGAATGGAGTAGTACGAAGGATCAAAGTCATAATTCCTACAATCGTCATCCAATGTTATGCAAGGCCCTCGAGGCATCACATACCGGGGCAACGAAGGTTGACTCATCCTTTCTTATGACTAGTTTCTGCACACGAGGAAACAAGAAACCAAGGAGAAGAATCCACAAAAGAAAAACAAAAATTTGCAAAGAAAAACTCAAAGAGTGCAACAAACACAATGTAATCAAGAACTTCGAGAGCACAAGCACGCAAGGTAACCGAGATCAGATTATATGAATTTTCTGAAAAAGATAGGGGGGAAGAAATACGGTAAGAAAGTGAGATTTTCTTAGAGCAAACCCCCAGAGCCTGTTCTTCTGTAGGGAACTGAATGCTGAAAATATAAATAAGCTAAACAGAAAAAAGGAGTATAGTACCCGGCAGCGGCGCCAATTTGATGATCGTTGGATTGTCGAGTTCCAATTAATCAAATAAATTTGTATTTAGCCAAAGGCAACTCACAACTACAACGAAAACCGTAGTGTAGCAGTAGAATAACCTCGAGTGTCGATCTCTAAGGACTATAACTAGCTTTATCTAATCTAACTTAAGAATATAAAAACAGCAGACGTCTTAGCAAAGGTTTTTCTTAACAGATAATGGAGATTGGTGATAGTATGGTCATTCAAAGCATAACAGGTTAATAATCATGCATAAATTCCTCGGTTTTGCATGGAGATCTTTGATCAATGAATTGTCCAATTGTGTTCCGTAATTATTCAACACTACGAAGATATAGATTTAGATAGATCAAAGAAATAAAGCAATAACTCATAGTATCATGCGCGATATAGCCATTAGCATAATTATTAACCCTTCGCTAAGAAATCACATACTATCACCAACGAGAAGTTTAGCTACTCATAGATGTCATGCAATCAACAGAAATCATACCACGAATGAATGAAAACATGATGAAAGATATATAAATATAAATAGAAAAACTGTAAGATACAATGTTACCGAAGGTTGTCAATCTCCGAAGAATCGCGATCTTACAAGCTCCAAATTGCTAAGAAAAAGTATCTCCTAAGCTAAGAACCCCCAGAACAGGCTCTCGAGAATTCCTACCTAAAACTACATAGAAAGGTGAGAGAAAAGGTCTGGAAAAGTATGAAAAACGGAGAAAACTGAGCAACTATATATAGGCATTCGGCAGGTGTGGGGCGAAGGGCCCCACACACCGGGCGATTCGCCTGGTGTGGGGCGATTCGCCCCACGTCTCGGGCGACTCGCCCGGGAGGTTTTTTCGGCCATATACGCATTTTCGACGAGTTTTTGGATTTCTTCTCCTGTTCGGACTCGGTTTTTGCCTTCTAGTGACCTTTTAGCCTTCAGACTCGACCTCTAGACTTCAAATCCTATCCGGAATCTTCTGGATACTCCAAATAGGCCTTCGGGACACCAATTCCTTGTCTACTTCAACATAATTGCCCGGAAAACCACGTTTTTCACCGAAAACCTGTAAAATACAAACTAAAGGGAAACGTGACACTATTCTAATAAAATGCACTAAAATATAGCTAAATTAACATAGAGGATAGCTACTATAGGTGAAAAAGACTCAAATGAAAGTGTAAAATACACGTTCATCAAACTCCCCAAACCGAACCTTTGCTTGTCCTCAAGCAACTAAGCTAGACTCTAATGCAAAAATCAATGCAACACAAAAAATGGATTCTCATGCCAAATGAAATGAACTAATCTATTGAATCTGTCAAAAAACATATGAACAAAAACCAAACGAATCATAACATGAATTTAGGTTGAAGAATGCCTCGATTGACTCATACATATTCACATAAGCACTTATGTCAAGACAAGATAGTCTCTTGTAACATTCTCTACCTGGACCTAGTCAGTGACGACGTAATGAAACATGTTATAATACGAATGGTTGTCCCGTGCCTATGAAACTGAGGACTTACTACTGTTCACCAAGTTAAGACTTTTCCTCAAAGAGGTCAAACCAATACTAGCTCTCATCAAACGAAGGAGGGTTCCCTAAAAAGATAACACTCCCCTATTCTACCCATCTCTCAAGCGACGCCTTAAGCTATTCACCACTTCCTGAATGGCAGGACGAGGGTGGTCTAGAACAGATGACACTCAAACAAAAAGACAAAAATTACAACACGATTACGAACATTACAAGAATTGAAAAATGAGACACAACACTTTGCTAAACTACTTTTTGCTCTCTTTTTTTTGGACCCTTCTTTGCTTTTTTTGGGGTCTTTTATTTGTTTCTTTCTTCTTTTTTTTCTTTTCCAGTTTTTTTCTTTTTTTTTTCCTGGAATTTTTCTTTTTCTTTTTTTTTTTTGAGTTTTTTTACCCAGCAGTAGCACAACGAAAAAGAAACAAAAATGGCACACAAGCGACCTCCCCAAACCTATTCGAAAGAATAGGTTGGAGTACAAAATTTACGAAAAGGGAAAAATAAACTCACAACACAAAATTGAAAAACGAAAAACAAGTCTAATGATGGCGTAACCCCCTCCCCAAACCTATTCGAAAGAATAGATTGCAAACAAAGGATCACACAATCTCACACTACCTCCTTCCTAGGCATTTAGCAATCTCAAATCAAGGTGAAGACTTGTTGCCTCTTAGGTACATAATTACTCGGGAAAACAACCATAAGACCCTAACATGCATCATCCTATTATAAAGGCCTTCGTGAACCGCAGTAGAGAAAACACCACTAAGTGATGTCGAGACTACCAAGCTTAACTAAGTGCAATACATAAATGTGCGAAGCCAAGCGAGAAAAACCTCAAACAAATTCATAGACATGAAGCATATGTTTAATGTCATAATTAGTTAATCTACCCAATAAAACCGTTCAAAAAATTTGGCAATAAACTCCACATAAAACATGCAAGACTATCCTAGGATGAATGTAGTGTATGCAACTAAATACTAAGAAAGCGGTAAACGTGCAAATGCAAACAAAAAAACAAGATACCATACTCAACATCACAAAGCCAAACAATACTTATCATCATGGTTCACATCCCATCCCCCTCATGAAACTTAAGCTAGTCCCTAGCAAAAGATAATGAGTAAATAAAAAGTGATACTAGATGTTACCGAACGGTTTGGCCTCGGTCGGCGGAGAGCGGACATGTGAAAAGACTAATTATCGGGATTTAAATTCCCATAATAGTCCCTCCACATGTCAGATAGGAGATCATTACCACTGATGTTATCCATTATCAAATGGAAACGAATCTTGTGCATCCGTTTCATTACTCCTCGCATCTTGGGAACCATCCTTGGCTCCTCTCCGTATCTGCTCGAGCAAGTCCACGATTCCCTGAAAACTAAAATTAACAAAACCAAGAAAAACAAAATCTAAAAAATAACTAATGGAATCAGATGGAAAATAAAAAGAGTAAAGAGGATCGAAACTCCTTTGGGACTCATAGGTGGGTGCATGGACCAAGACGTAGGAGTCAAGATCAAGAGTATCTGCCGCAATTGATTCAAAGACACCAAAATCTTCAGAGATTGGCTCCTCGACCTCAACACAACTCACGCTATCACCTTCTGACTGAAGTGAAGCAATGGATTCAGTTATCACTTCCTCCACGACTTCCTCTTGACCAACAACCTCGACATCCGCAAGTAAGGACGTGGAATCCAAGCTAAGCACTGAGGAGACTTCATCAATGGATTCTTCTCCACATTCCTCTTCATCGGCAATGTCGATTTCTGGTGGCTGACTACTAAAGCGAGACGTCCATGCCCTTGACCCGGGAGGTGAGTCCTTATCCCAATGTTCCAGAAACTTGCTGGTTACTTCACCCCAAGTGCGCAACGATTTTTCTGGCGGGATTCTGAGCCATCTTCGAGCGTACCCTTCCAAGGCTCCCATAAATCCTCTCATACAAAGTTGCTCATGTGATAAAATAACCCCCTCCTCATTCTCACGACGTATCCTCAACACTCCTTCCTCGTACGTGTCTAAGAACTCTCTTGGATCATCACCCATTGAAAACGTGGAGAGAATGGAGTAGTACGAAGGATCAAAGTCATAATTCCTACAATCGTCATCCAATGTTATGCAAGGCCCTCGAGGCATCACATACCGGGGCAACGAAGGTTGACTCATCCTTTCTTATGACTAGTTTCTGCACACGAGGAAACAAGAAACCAAGGAGAAGAATCCACAAAAGAAAAACAAAAATTTGCAAAGAAAAACTCAAAGAGTGCAACAAACACAATGTAATCAAGAACTTCGAGAGCACAAGCACGCAAGGTAACCGAGATCAGATTATATGAATTTTCTGAAAAAGATAGGGGGGAAGAAATACGGTAAGAAAGTGAGATTTTCTTAGAGCAAACCCCCAGAGCCTGTTCTTCTGTAGGGAACTGAATGCTGAAAATATAAATAAGCTAAACAGAAAAAGGAGTATAGTCCCCGGCAGCGGCGCCAATTTGATGATCGTTGGATTGTCGAGTTCCAATTAATCAAATAAATTTGTATTTAGCCAAAGGCAACTCACAACTACAACGAAAACCGTAGTGTAGCAGTAGAATAACCTCGAGTGTCGATCTCTAAGGACTATAACTAGCTTTATCTAATCTAACTTAAGAATATAAAAACAGCAGACGTCTTAGCAAAGGTTTTTCTTAACAGATAATGGAGATTGGTGATAGTATGGTCATTCAAAGCATAACAGGTTAATAATCATGCATAAATTCCTCGGTTTTGCATGGAGATCTTTGATCAATGAATTGTCCAATTGTGTTCCGTAATTATTCAACACTACGAAGATATAGATTTAGATAGATCAAAGAAATAAAGCAATAACTCATAGTATCATGCGCGATATAGCCATTAGCATAATTATTAACCCTTCGCTAAGAAATCACATACTATCACCAACGAGAAGTTTAGCTACTCATAGATGTCATGCAATCAACAGAAATCATACCACGAATGAATGAAAACATGATGAAAGATATATAAATATAAATAGAAAAACTGTAAGATACAATGTTACCGAAGGTTGTCAATCTCCGAAGAATCGCGATCTTACAAGCTCCAAATGGCTAAGAAAAAGTATCTCCTAAGCTAAGAACCCCTAGAACAGGCTCTCGAGAATTCCTACCTAAAACTACAGAGAAAGGTGAGAGAAAAGGTCTGGAAAAGTATGAAAAAAGGAGAAAATTGAGCAACTATATATAGGCATTCGGCAGGTGTGGGGCGAAGGGCCCCACACACCGGGCGATTCGCCTGGTGTGGGGCGATTCGCCCCACGTCTCGGGCGACTCGCCCGGGAGGTTTTTTCGGCCATATACGCATTTTCGACGTGTTTTTGGATTTCTTCTCCTTTTCGGACTCGGTTCTTGCCTTCTAGTGACCTTTTAGCCTTCAGACTCGACCTCTAGACTTCAAATCCTATCCGGAATCTTCTGGATACTCCAAATAGGCCTTCGGAACACCAATTCCTTGTCTACTTCAACATAATTGCCCGGAAAACCTCGTCTTTCACCCAAAACCTGTAAAATACAAACTAAAGGGAAACGTGACACTATTCTAATAAAATGCACTAAAATATAGCTAAATTAACATAGAGGATAGCTAAAATAGGTGAAAAAGACTCAAATGAAAGTGTAAAATACACGTTCATCATGTATTAATCGCTTCAACCCAATAAGCTTCACTTATTTCAGTGTCAGCAAGCATTGTTCTAGTTGCCTCCTTAAGGGTACGATTCTTCCTTTCAGCAACACCATTTTGTTGAGGTGTCCTTACTGAGGATAACTGATGTTGTATGCCTTTTGAAGTGCCATACTCACTTATGTACTGATTTACAAAGTCAGTATCATGGTCTGTTCTTATGACTTTTACCTTGTCATTTTTCATGACTTCGAGCTTGTTCAGCAAGTTAGGTATTTCAGTCCTTGTTTCAGACTTGTGTTTGAATACTACCCAAGTGAATCTTGAATAGTCATCTACCACCACCAGACCATACTTCTTGCCAGCATAGCTTGTTGAAGAAGATTCAAACAAGTCCATGTGCAAGATTTGTAAAGGTTTTGTAGTTGACGGTACTGCCTTGTTCTTGAAAGAAGTTTTGGGTTGCTTTCCTTGCTAACATGCATTGCAAACACCATCCTTCTTAAAAGTAACCTTAGGTAATCCAACTACAAGTGCCTTTTTAGACAGCTTATTCAACGTCTTGAAGTTTAGGTGACTTGTTCGTTTATGCCATAACCATGCTTTTTCAGCAAGGCAATCATGATCTGAGACAAGGCATTTTTCAACGATTGTTGAAGACCAATCCACGGTGTAGAGACCTCTTGATCTTCTAGCAACCATAATAACATTCTTTGTCTCAAAGTCAATAAGTTTACATTCATCACTTTTGATTTTGATGAAGTAACCTTTGTCAGCGAATTGACTCATGCTGAAAAGGTTAAACTTAAGATTTTTGACATAAAGAACTCCTGAAATGGTAATGCATCCTAACTTCACGTCACCATAACCTTTAGTAGAACCAAAGCCTCCACCAGCAAACCTTATTTTTGGACCTTTAGACCATCGTCTATAGTTTATAAGGTTTTTCTTGTTGCCCGTCATGTGCTTTCCACAACCATTGTCAAAGTGCCAAATTGAATTGTTTGTCTCCGTGGCTGAAGTCTGCACAATCAAGAGCAAACAAGTTAATTATCCAATATTGGATGTTCATTAACATGTTCAAGAAAACGTCCAATGGAAACCCAAGTCTTGAGTTTTTCAATCTTGACTTGTTTTCTACTTGCTGAGGAACTAGAGGGCTTAGAACCGAAAGACTTTGATCATTGCTAATCAAATCCAGTTTTTGATGTGGTGTCTTGCTTGGTTGACCCTTTTGCTGAACATACTTTTCAGTAAGTTCTTTTCTAGCAAGGTTCCTTCTAGTCCTAGCATTTTGAGTTTTTCAGAACTCTTAGGCTTGGTTTTGTTCATCTTTTTGAAGTAACTTTGCTGTCTTTGCTTATACTCATGAAAGAGATGACTTTGCTTGGTTTTGAATCCAAGTCCACTTTTTGGAGAATGATGAGCTTTTGTCTCAGCAACCTTACTTGATTCAGGTTTTTCAGCAAAGGTCTTCTGATTACTTTTAGTAATCTTGTCTTTAGTCTTAACAAATTGCTTTTCAGCAACTTGTTTGGCAGAATGGTTTACATCATCCTTTTTCTGAACAGTTTACTTTTCAACAACCTGTTTTCCTTTTAAAATCTTGTTACTTTGAGTAGCAACAGCGGGCTTTAATGTCGTAGGTACTTGATTGCTTATTTCAGCAACCTTAGATTGACCAATTTGATAGAGTTCTGGTTGACCACTATCAGTTGCACGAACAAAGGTGATTGGTGATTTGTCTTTACTCAAGAGTATTACTTCATCACCTTCATACGTGGCACCTAAACCTTATTTCTGAGATGGATCCCTCAGATAAGAGTTTAGTTCAGTCAGCGTGTTACTAGCATGCGTATAAGAGTTGAAATTGACTTTCATCTTTTTTATTTCTTGTATTTCAGCATGTAACTTTAGAATTGAGGACTGATACTCTTCTAATTCTATTGCCATTTGAGCATTCTTCTCTGTAGCTTCAGCAATTAACTTCTTGAGATGCAATATTTCAGCATCCTTCTTTTCTGACTCAACGCTCAACAAGACGTACTTTTCAGTAGTTTGCTTAGTCAGAAGTTCAACATTTTGTAGTTTCTCTTGCTGTTTGCTCAGAGTTTTCTCAAATCTTTCGATTTCTCCTTGAATTCTATCAAGGTCAATGTCATCTTCACTTTCTGAATCAGAGTCAGAGGTAGGACAATTTACCTGATCGGCCATGGGGCAGAATTCGTAGTTTGACACATCTGGATAAGCTTCCATAGCTATTCCACAAACTTCCTTGCCAATCTCTACATCAAGAGTGGATTCTTCTTCTTCAGTGTCTAAACTCTCTACCTCACTGTCTTCAGAGCTTGTTTCAATGCAAAGAGCATCGATTTTTGCTTGAAGCTTTTCTTTTCTTCTGCAATCAAAGCCCTTTTGAACTTCTTCTTCTTTGAAGTGTCCAGGATTTTTGCAATAAAAGCAAAGATCATTGCTAACTGCTAGTTCTTCTGAGGAGTTTGCTTGCTGAGCTTGCTTGTTCAGCGAGCTAGCTTCATTCTTGTATTTATGGTAGTTGTTACCAAGATGCTTTTTCAGCTTCTCTTTTGCTTTTCGCCTCTCAAGTTCCTTACTGATGAATTTCTTCATGTTTCTAACAACAAGAGCATTTTCATCAGCAGGCTCTTTATCATTCTTCTTTTCAGAAGATGACGGCTTGGCAGCAAGAGCAATGTTTTGCGATTTTTCAGTAAACACATATTCTCTTTGCTTTGTCTCGTAGTTGACAGTACCAAGATGAGAGAACAACTCAGTTGGAGTGATATTTGGCATTCCTTGATTGTAATAGAAATTCCGAGTATGGATCCATTCTTTGTTCAGACTTCTAATAATGGTTTTCACCTTTTCAGAATCTGAATAGAAGTTTCCAACTCCTAAGGTAGCCATCTCACTCACTAGAGTTGTGAATCTGAAATCCAAGTCTTCCAGTGACTCATTTTTACCTTGTTTAAAGTTTTGGAACTTCAACTTTAGCACTTCGAGTTTGTTTTCCTTGGTTTTGTCAGATCCAACACAAAGATCTTGAACCATTTTCCAAGCTTCCTTAGGAGTTTTGGCACCCTACAGTTTGCATTGTATAGTATCTAGAGTAGATCGAATAATGATGTTTCTTGATTGGCCATCAAGACGGAATCATTTGGCTTCGTCGAAAGTCCATTCCTCTCTTGATTTTGGAACGTCTGTATTAACCGGTTCTCCGAAGATAGTTTCCTTTCCAGTAGCATTTGTGGTTTTGTGAGGAAAGCTTCTCTCAAGTTTAGTGATCTTGATAGGTCCATCATTTATGACAGTAAGCATCTCATCACTAATGGCCTCAAGATGTAGCATCATGATGTTTCGCCATTTTTCATAATTTTCCAGCTTCAGCAAGGGAGCGTCTCCTAGCGACATCCTGTCAGCAAATGACTACCAAACTAATCAAGTGAAAGTGCTTTACGGAAAGCACCTAAGGGGATCTAGGTTCGGTGCTGAAGGTTAAAGAACCTCCAGCTCTGATACCACTTGTTGGTCCCTTTAAACAACAAGAAAAGACTAGAGGGGGAGGGGGTGAATAGTCTTTTCAAACTTTTCGTCGTTTAAAGCTTTCTCAGCAAGTGCTTATTACTTTTCAGTAATGAGTGTGCTGGTACTTAACTTTCTACGCAAGTACTTGTTACTTTTCAGTAGCGAGTTTGCTGGTACTTAAAAACAGAGTGCGGAAGTCTTTTTACAATAAGTGCTTTTCAGAGAGTGCTAGTTTCAGCAAGTGAGCAGAGTGTCAGTGTACAAGAAGTGTAGCTTCTTGGAAACTAAATGCAGTAAAGTAAATCACACAAACACTTTTATAGTGGTATCTGAGAGTCGCGTAATCTCTCAACTAATCCATTTTGTCGTTTCTAGGACTGAATCCACTAAGATAAGATGTGAGGTTCCTTACAAATCCTATCACTAATGATTCTTCAGAAACCAAAGCACACTTGCTTCGTTTCCAACCTAACTAGAGAACTGTAACCTTGTTCTCCACCAAACTTGGAACTTATAATCAACAACACTATGCTTGATTAATTCCCCCCGAATTTCACGCCTGAAAAGGGTGTTTATCAGTTAGAGAGGTTTGGGATGAGATCGCTGGAATATAACTTTTTCAGCTATAACAAGTTATCTGAAGAAACACAACTTGTAATACTTTTTAGTAAGCAAGTTATGTTTTTTCTGGTGTCAATACTTGTTCTTGTTCGAAAGAAAGACCACTTAACTAATTTCTTAACCGTGAATGTTCTACTTCTTCACAAGTAGCTTTTGTTTCAAACTTAAGTCTTGGAACGGATCAATAGGCATTAAAGAGTATAAAAGGTTTTGAGTGTTTAAAGCACAAGTGAGAGTTTGATCACGTTGTTGACACACTTCTACTCTTTGCCTGATGACCTCTATTTATAGAGTCTCAAGGGAGCCGTTTGAATTTCAAATTCTAAGGCTTTGTACCTTAAGATGTCACTATCTTGCTTTTGTACTTTCAGCGGTGTCCTTCATTTGTCTTCTTGTCTTCATGTTCTTCGCGTGCCTACTTTGCATTTAATGTTCATTTGAATCAAATTCAAATGTGAACGTTGGAGCCAAAATGCACGTACTCTTTAGCAAGGAGGTCACATATGTTGTCAGCAAGTGGTCAGTCTCAGTTTCAGCAAGCACAACCTACTCTGTCATATAGATTTTCACTTATGCGAGCTGTTGCCGAAAATCTTCGAATCTTAGCCGTGAATGTTCTACTTATCTGAGCAACATGTGCCTTTATAGATACCTTTCTCAGAATTCTTCTAAGTCTTAAATCTTCGAATCTTCAAGTTTCTGAGCGGTTCTAGTGCTTCAATAGTTTGTTTGTAAAAACAAAGTACATCATCAGCAAACGAAATAACCTAACTAGTATCTACACTAAGTCTTTCAGCAAACGTTCCTCTTTTACAATGTCCTTTAAACTCTAAATTCCTATGGACCTTAAGAGTACTAGTTACTGGACTTTCCTTAATTTAGCATGGTTAAGTGCTCATCAAAATTACAAGTTTCCTAACAACAAGTAATTCCTTCAAACCGAGTATTTGTTAGGAAACTTGATCACTTGCCGAGACGGGTACTCAGTAAGAAAAATTCAAACATTGCTGAAACAAGCATTCAGACAATCATGGATACTAAAACATGTATTCAAGTATCAAAAGATAAATCTGGGACGGGAACTCAGCAAAGAGAAAAAATGCTTCTCACTAAAAGATAATTTACCCAAAAATATCTCAATATAAAAAGAATTTACTGAGACGGGGACTCAGGAATATCTTTGACCCAAAGAAAAATGAGATATTTGATTAAGGGGGAACTTTCAGCAACTACAAGGCTTGTTACTTAAAAGGTAATTGCTAAAGTCAGAAGGATCAAAATTGCTGAAAAGATTCTTGTATACTTCAGCAAGCAATTAGCTTTGAAGTAAAAGAGATCAAATCCCGTGAATCAAGGTAAAATCAATTGTGACGATAATCGGGGCACAGATAAACTCGTTGTAAATCATGACATCAAATACAATCGTGGCCATTGATTTTAAAGTAGTTGATGATCTAACGGTTAATATTACAAAGAGAAAGCGTGCTATGATGGTTTCGTGTTAGTGAACCACTACGCATTTAATGCATAGGCTCCACTAACTCGTTGAATCTTTGTTTTACCCTTCCTGATAACTGAAAACCATTGAGCTTCTCACATAACAGAGATACTATATAAATGAAGAGTTAGAGAAATAAAAAATTCTTTAACTCACATTTCCTTTCTCTGCAAAAATTCCCTAGCCTGTGCTCTGAATTATTGTACCTCCGGTCCAAAAGAAAAGTCTCTTTTTCGTACTCCCTCAACCTTACCTACTATATAAGAGATGGCTCCCAAGAGACAATCATCTAAGAACACCAAATCTTCAAAGGCAGGCAGTGCTGGAAAAAGCACTGCTCCTACTCCGGTAACAACTCCGGTGAAAAACACGGTGAAAATCGTGTTGAAAAACGACCGAATCACAGAGAGACCCATGCCTCCAACATATCTCAACGTTGAAAAGTGTGAGTAGATGATGCAATGGGGCGAATATGCCAAAGAGAAGTATATCAGATACTTCTATGAAAAAAAATTGGATGAAGAAAATCTTGAGGCGTTGAATTACATAAATCAACAAGGCCTACTTTTCTTCATCACTGCTCGCACTAAGAAAGTGAGCATGTTGGACACTATGGAATTCTACAATAATGCAGAAATCCAGACCCTTACTGATGGACAAGGAATCACTGAAAAAGTGATTTCTACAACAGTTCAAGGAAAGCAAATAATCCTGAAATGGATTGATTTAGCAAACATCTTTCAGATTCCAACAACTGGAACTGAAGATGACATCACTAACACTGATGAAGAAATAGAAACTTTCTACAGTGATGTCAGAAATGAAAGGATGAAGAAAGGAGAGATTGCTCCTGTGACTTGGAATAAGTACGCCAAAAGGAAGCATCTCTGCCATTCACTTGGTCTAGTAGCACTGCTACTAATCAAAGTTCTAGACTCCCAAGTTGGAGGAATAGACCAAGTAGGCCTAAGAAGATGGCCATTGCTGATGCATATCTATCAAAGCAAAACAGACATCAACTGGGCTAAGTACATTTTCAACAGACTTGTTGATTGTTTTACAAAGTTCAAGGTCAAGGTTGAAAACAACACTGTCTCACCTTCTCTTCCGGTGATGTATGGACTGAAAATATGCTACATCCTTGAACATTACAGGATTCAGCTGAGAAACCCATTGCCGATTAAGAAATCAGTATGCAATGTGGGAAGAGCTTTCTACAAGCTGAATGGACATAAGGTTGCTGACAAGAAGTCAAAGAAAGCAACAGCTGGAAATGTTGCTGAGACTGATAACCAGTCTAGGAATGCAACAACTGCAAATGTTGTTGAGACTGACAAACAGTCTAGGAATGCAACAGCTGCAAATGTTTCTGAGAATGCAACAGCTGCAAATGTTGCTGAGACTGCTGCGGTTGCTGACACTACTGCACCCAGCAAAAGAGCAAAGAAAAAAAAGGAAAGATGATGATGATACTCAGACTGCAGCTTCACCAGATCCTATTCCTAAGAAGTCAAGGACAAAGACCACTTTCCCAAGAAAGAAAACAACGACAACAATATACGTGCCGGTTGTCCATGTCATTATGACACTCCAGTGGTTGCTGAAAAGAAAACCACTATAGTAGATGTTGCTGAAGTGCTAGCAGAAGCCTTAACAAATCCAATTAACTTGGATCCATCTACTGAAGCAAGACCACCAAAGGCAGTGGAAATGAAAATCCTGCCTTAGAAAGAATAGAAGATGTCTACATTGTAGATAATCTTCATGATACTACTCTGGAACCAGCACGTGACATTGCTGCAAACCTAAGAAAGGCTGCACTTGCTGTGAATGTTGCCAGCAAAGCAACAAAAGTAAAAGAGACAGTTGCTGAAATAGCAACTAGTCAAGTCCAAGAAGTTGTTGAAGCTGCAATTACTCAAGAATCAGTTGCTGAGACTGCAACAGTTCAAGTCCCAGAGTTTGCTAAAACTCAACAAGAAACATCGTTCGACGATGCATCTCATGAAGCTGAGAATGTTAGACCAATTTCGCCAATCACTTCTATTGACAAAGTCCAACTAGTGCTGACTGACCTAAGCCAACAAATGTATATGGAGATTGATGACAACTCCAATAAGTCAGTGGACCTGTTTATGACAAGTAGTGGACTTAGAGGCCTAGATGTTTCAGCTCAACTTGTCAATTCAGGGACAAGGGAGATTGCTGAATCTGCACAGCCTTCTCAAATAGAGCAAGAGAAGAAGTCTGCTGAAGAACAAGATATTGAAGAAGCTTTCAATGCTGAAAGGATTGAGTCACCACCTGCCATTCTTCAGCAGGTACTTAACTCAAATATAAGCAAAACTTCACTATCTGAAACTTTATCTTTAGCTAACATGATTATTTCTTTACAGACTTCTCAAGATACAAGTCAGAAGGTTGCTGAAACTTCTGCACCAGAAACTACAACTCCTGTTCAGCAGGTAGATGAAAGTTTTGGTAATTTTACTATGTTTCAAAACTTAGTACTTGTATCTAATGAAGTGTTATTTCCGGATGAACAATTCAAGGATGATGTTATAGCGCCAGAAGCAATGGAAATAGTTCCCGCACAACTCAGTGTGCAACATGAGCTTGCTGAAAGTCAGCAGGTAAGTCATGTTACGATTTTAGACTCTGAAACTATTTTCCAAAACCTTCCTGAAAATAACTTTACTCTTATTCAGTGTTGGTCCCTTTAAACAACAAGAAAAGACTAGAGGGGGGGGGGGTGAATAGTCTTTCAAACTTTCGTCGTTTAAAAAACTTTCTCAGCAAGAGCTTATTACTTTTCAGTAATGAGTTTGCTGATACTTAACTTTCTCAGCAAGTACTAGTTACTTTTCAGTAACGAGTTTTACTGGTACTTTAAAAACAGAGTGCGGAAGTCTTTATATGTTGGTCCCTTTAAACAACAAGAAAAGACTAGAGGGGGGGGGGGTGAATAGTCTTATCAACTTTCGTCGTTTAAAAACTTTCTCAACAAGGGCTTATTACTTTTCAGTAATGAGTTTGCTGATACTTCACTTTCTCAGCAAGTACTAGTTACTTTCAGTAACGAGTTTTAGTGATACTTAAAAACAGAGTGCGGAAGTCTTTATACAATAAGTGCTTTTCAGTAAGTGATAGTTTCAGCAAGTGAGCAGAGTGACAGTGTACAGATAGATAAGCTTGCTGAAAACTAAATGCAATAGAGTAAATCACACAAACACTTTTATAGTGGTATCTGAGAGTGGCGTAATCTCTCAACTAATCCACTTTGTCCTTTCTAGGACTGAATCCACTAGGATAAGTTTGAGGTTCCTTACAACACCTATCTAGAGCGATTCTACAGAAACCAAAGCACACTTGCTTCGTTTCCAACCTAACTAGAGAACGAAACCTTGTTCTCCACCAAACTTGGGACTTATAATCAGCAACACTATGCTTGATTAAATTCCCCCTGAATTTCACGCCTGAAAAAAGGTGTTTATCAGTTAGAGAGGTTTGGGATGAGATAACTTGAGTATAACTTATTCAGCTACAACAAGTAATCTAAGAAACAAAACTTTGAATACTTTGTAGTAAACAAGTTAAGTTGTTTCTGGTGTCAAGACTTGTTCTTGTTCGAAAGAAAGAACACTTAACTAATATCTTAGCCGTGAATGTTCTACTTCTTCACAAATAGCTTTTTCAAGCTTTAAGTCTTGGAACGGATCAATGGGCAGTAAAGAGTATAGAAGGATTTGAGTGTTTAAGCACAAGTGAGAGTTTGATCACGTTGTTGACACCCTTCTACTCTTTGCCGGATGACCTCTATTTATAGTGAATCAAGGGAGCCGTTTGAATTTCAAATTCTAAGGCTTTGTTTCATAATATGTCACTATCTTGCTTTTGTACTTTCAGCAGCGTCCTTTATTTGTCTTCTAGTCTCCATGTTCTTCGCATGCTTACTTTTGCATTTAATGTTCATTTGAATGTATTTCAAATATGAACGTTGGAGCGTAAATGCAAGTACTTTCAGCAAGAAGGTCACATATGTTTTTCAGCAAGCGGTCAGTCTCAGTTTCAGCAAGCACAACCTACTCTGTCATTTAAGTTTTCACTTATGCAAGCTGTTGCTGAAGTTTCCACTTTCTGAGCAACATGTGCCTTTGTAGATACCATCTTCAGAAATCTTCTTTAGTTTTCAGTCTTCGAATTCTTCAAGTTTCTGAACGGTTCTAGTGCTTCAATAGTTCGTTTGTGTAAACAAATTACTTCATCAGCAAAACTAAACCACCTAACTAGTACCTATACTAAGTCTTCAGCAAACGTTCCTCTTTTACAATGTCCTTAAAATTCTAAATTCCTATGGACCTTAAGAGTACTAGTTACTGGACTTTCCTTAATTTAGCATGGTTAATTGCTCATCAAAATTACAAGTTTCCTAACAAATTTCCCCCTTTTTGATGTTAGCAATCCATGGCTAAATTAATTGTTACCCTTTTAGAGGTTTCTGATGTTGAATAAATCAGTTGAATAAGCAAACATACTTGAATAATAAAAACAGTAAGCTTAAGTAGATTGCATAATCAAAAACCAATAAGAGTCAAAAGCTTATTGCTGATAGTTATCTTTCAGTAAGTTTACAAGAAAGTTCAGAGATAACTACAAAAATCAGCAAAAGCACTTAAGCTATTCCAGCGGAAGATTTCCTCAAAATCTCCCTTACACTCTTCTCAGCAAGCGCAGAAAATTCAACACAGTCCTTTTCATAATCTGCAAGTAGCTTACGGACTTCAAGCTGAATGATCCTTGCATTCTTGCAGGCAGTATAATGATGGTTTTCACCATTCATTTCTTTGTAGTGAAGTACCCACAAGTGCATGCCCCAATTGCTGGCATGGAGAAGTTGTGTATTTGAAATTCCCTTGTTAGCATGAATCTTTCTTAACCAGAGAAGATCTTCTTCCT
This sequence comes from Plantago ovata, assembly GCA_028274465.1. Taxonomy (NCBI): domain Eukaryota; kingdom Viridiplantae; phylum Streptophyta; class Magnoliopsida; order Lamiales; family Plantaginaceae; genus Plantago; species Plantago ovata. Next base: position 53,514,503 of record CM051457.1, read on the forward strand.
GATCCATGGCAGTGAGATAAAAATACTCATAAGGAATCAAGCCATATTTCTTCTTTGACTTCTTGGTTAAAGGATCACTGTAGTAAGAAACATCAATTGGTTTGATTAAATCAGGCTCTTGCTTCATTAGCTTGCCAATAGATGTTCTTCTTACTAAGACTTCAAGATTCAACCATTTTGCAGCAATGTTTCTTGGGTAGGGAGGAGGATCCCTTTCTTTTCTTTGCACTTGTAATTTAATCCAAGTGTACATTTGATTCAGTACAGCAGTTGGAAAGAAATCATTGACCAATAAATCTTCCAGCTTTAAGACCCAGCAAGCATGAAGGTTTCTGATCACATTCTGAGTTGTTTGTTCATTGCTGGTCTTTGTGTATTCAATGCCAGAGCCAATGGCAATGCTGGCTATCCTCTTTTCTTCCTGTCTTTGCCTTCTACTTCTTGACATAGCATTTTCTTGATCTCTTGCTGAAGATCTTGAGTCAGAAGAGAAATGTTTGGAATGGCCAGAAGGAGTTAGGGCTGTGATTGGTCTAGCTCTTATTGCTTCAGCTATAGTTTGGTCATCATCATTATCATCATCTTCATTCAGATCTTGATGACTCTCATTATGACAGTATTCTTGAGTTCCAGTAGAAGTTCTTCTCAGAATCTGTTTCAGCTCGTCTCTTTGAACTTTGCCCTCTTTAAGCAAGAGGTTCTCTGGGGGCGTGGACTAGGAAGAATCAATGGCGCTTCAGTAGGGGTTTTCTTTCTTGAAGATTTTCTTTGTTTATCTTCCCCCTTAGACATGGATTGCACCATTGGGTGAATGTGCAGAGAGAAAAATTCATTGCAATATTCAACAAGTTTAATTAGGCTGTTGTATTTTAGAACTATGCCTTGCTGATCAGTAGTCAGCTTGGATAGATCTTCTTTAATACTCACCAAGTTCTCTTCATGTCTGCGCTCATTGTCGACTTTTTCTTCAATGAAAGTCTGAGCCTTTTTCAATGCAGTTTTAGCCAGTTTGAGTGCTTGACTGACATCTTCTTCATAGATTTTATGATGTAGACTTATGCCTTTCTGAGCTATTGTAAGAGAAGTACTGCGTTTCAGCACAGTAGCCAGTATCTTGCCAATGTCAAGCGGACTCTCAGCAAGCAGTGCATCATCCTCTTCTTTGCAGGCTTTGTGAACAACCATGAGTGCCTTAATTCGGGGAGTAAAATCCTAAACACTAGGGAACAGAACTAAAGAGGGAGTAAGTGAATGAAGTTTGTGCTCAGTAGCGAATTGATCATCATTTATCAGCAAACGGTTTCTTTCAGCATCTCCTTCATCATGATCAAGAGATGGAGGAGGAATTGTAACCACTGTGGGTTCAACTTTCTTTGTCAGTTCTTCTTCCTTTGCTGAAAAATTGAAGAGATCTTCTTCGTCATCAGATTCATCAAGGCCAGCAACCTTGGTTCCTAAATCTGTAGCTTCAATCACTTTTGGTTGAGTGGTTTCTTGATGACAGTGTTTTTTACACTATCATTCGAGTTTTTTTTCACCAATTTATCTATCCTCTTGCATGCATTTTAGTGCATTTTGTTAGAATAGTGTCACGTTTCCATTCCTTTTGTTCTTTTCAGATTTTAGGTGGAAATCGCATTTTTGGATGTAAGTCATGGTGAAACAACGATGTTTTGGTGCAACGAGATCACCCGTGGTGTGTCAAGGAGTACCGAGACGAGTTTCAAGGCCAAGAGATCAAGTTTCGGAGCTTAAAACCGTGTAAGGGGCCGAATTCGAGGATCCAAAGGAGGAATTCCGCACGTGTCGCGTTCTGTCCGTGCGCGGTGGATCCCCGCGTGGCGGGCGCACCGCCGCGTACGGGGTGGTGCGCCGCGGACCTTCCGACAACTCTATATATATATATCCCAAAATCTACGAATTTTCATATCTCTTTTCATATTTTTCCAGACATAAACCCTAGAGCTTGTTCTGGGGATATTTTCTCTTAGAGTATTTGTAACTTATCGATTTTGGAGCTAGAGGAGAGATTTGGACACCGTTTAATCTCACCTTGCTAGATCTTTGTGAGTTTTAGCCATTCACCGGAGATTGACAACCTTTTGTGGTAACCTTGTATCTCACAATTCTGCTATTTATCTTTCAATTAAACATGTTTTCTTTCGTTATTGCTTCGATTATGATTGTTTATTGTGTTATTGATATGAGTAGCTAAGCATCTAGTTGGTGATAGTATGTGAATTCGTAGCTACGGTTCGTATTATGCATGATTGAGTTTCTGAGTCTTTTACTTGTTTAATTATCTTAATGCGATTCTTTGATCCGACTAAGCCATATATCTTCGTAGAAAGGTGTTAGAAACACTGGGACAATTCAAGATCATCGATTCAATTATATATAATTTGCAAGTACTGCTTGAACTAAGTGTTAGTATAGATAGGAAGCTTTCAAAATACACGTCTGCAAACCTGTCTTTGGTGTTTGTAAATCGAATTACTTTTAAGACAGTACGCGTTGCACTTTCATGCATAATTAGAACTTGATGCTTAGAACGAGCATACTATCACCAGCTCTCTCCATATATTGTTAAGTTAAGTTAGAGATAAATTTGTTTTCTGAAATTATATATAGTTATTTAGTTAAAGCTAGTTTAGTCCCTAGAGATCGACACTCGAGGTCATCTTACATCTGCACTACGTGTTTTGTGTGGTTGTGAGTTGCCCTTTGGCTTAAAATAAATTTATTTGATTGTTCGAGTCTGACAATCTCGTTCATCAAATTGGCGCCTTGCCGGGGACTATAACTCCTTTTTACTCTTTAGCTTGTTTATTTTCAGCATTCAATTTCAAGGATATAGTAATCTAGTTGTCTAGTGTAGAAGTTGGGTTCCAAATTTTGGTCAGAACTAACAGGACTAATTTTTGGTTTTGAGTTATATCCTTTCCCAGATATCCAGGTATGACGTCCATGAGGGATCGCATGACCCCACAATTCTCGCAAGTTAGGAGAGGATCATCTATATACCTGGAAGACGAGTTAAGGGAGTATGAGGTGACGAGTTCAGTAGTGAGAAACATACCGAGGCTCGAAGATGGAGTGGGGATGGATCCGTTGAGTTTCATCAGATCATATGAGGAGGAATTGGCAAAAGTTCCAGCAAAGGGATTTACTGAGGACCAATTGTGCATGAAATTATTTTCTTTTGCCCTTGGATATGAGCCAAGGCGTTGGATGGCAAGGTTAGCACCGGGATCGCTAAAAACTTGGGGCCAAGTAGTAGAGGAGTTCTTTGCGCGATTTATGCCTTACCATGTGACGATTACCTTACGAGATAGGATTGAAAACTTCAAGCCAAGAGAAGATGAGCGGTTTTGTGACACCTACGATCGGTTTGAGCGGTATAAGCGAGAGTGCCCCCATCACCGTTTCGATGATAGGGAGTTGATTTGGCATTTTGTTGGTGGGTTACGCGATGAGGTTAGTCTTAGAGTAGATGGGTTGCGCGGAGGGTTGGAAGATTGCACAGTTGAAGAGGCAGAAAAGGTCTTCCGTAATTACGCCAGAGGATCCACACAGTCAGAGAGACTAACACCACGTCACATCGCCAGTGAGAGGCTAGATCAAAGTGAAATCGAAAGATTATCTGAGGAGTTCCGAGAAGATGAAGATGATATCAGTGAGGAGGATGAGCTTGCAATCTATGCCGGAATTAAAGCCACTGAGAGTATATTTGAGATCGCACATTCAAGACAAGTTGAATAGAACCTCCGTATAGCACAAGATTTTTGAAGGGGTAGCAGTAATTGAGCAATTAATAGAGGAATCCAGTTTGTTAGAGTGTGAAAAGGTTGAAAAATTCAACACACAAGAGCCTGGAGAGGAAAATCCAGGGGACGGCTCACTGGACGTGAGGGGCGGTCCGCCTGGTGTGGGGGGCGGTGCGCCCCCCACGTCCAGAAAGTGTGGGGACCCCCTTCCACTCCCAGGTGCACCGCCGGGAGTGGGGGGCGGTCCGCCGCGTACGGACATTGGGGAAGGATCCCCACTGCCCACCCCGGGCGGTCCGCCGGGTGTGGGAGGCGGTCCGCCGCGGACCGCCAGGGAGCTGGACGACCCCAGCTCCCCGAATTCACTCGTCGCCGACATTCGTCATGCTACGGAGCCCGTTCTAGCGGTTACTACTGAGGCTACTGAGTTCGAGGAAGTGAATCTACTTCTCCGAGGTGGAAAGGACGATACACCTCAAACACCTGAAGGAGGCGTCGTCAATAATGAGGAAAAGGGGGACACACCCAATCTTACGAAGGTACTTCATAAGTCCTCCAACCCTTATGTTCCCCCGAAACGTCACATGCCATTCCATGGTAGGATCAAGCTGGCCAAGAAGGATACACAGGAGTCGCCACTATACAAGCACCTCGCTGAGTTCGAAGTTAATGTTCCACTATTGGTGAAATCTTTAGCGGATATTCCTGCGAAGCAAAACCGTCCATTCCCAATGGTGAGATCGATGAAGCTTCCTAGGTCTCTTTGCTACACCGGACCAAGAGAATGGTGCCCACCGTGGGGAGATACTCTTGAATCGCCAACTTGAAGTTTTACACATGTCTATTCTGGTACTCAGCCGACAGAGGCTAAACATTCGGTAACATCTAGTATCACTTTGTATTCCTCATTTTCTTTTGCTAGGTACTAGCTTGAGCTTCATGTGGGGGGTGTTATGTGAACTTTGATGTTAGTTGTGTCTGGCTTATTGGTGTTGAGTATTGTATCTTTCATTTTGTTTGCACGTTTACCGCTTTCTTAGGATTTAGTTTGCATTCATTCTCGTATAGTTTTGCATGATTTTTGTGTGGAGTTTATTGCTAAATTTATTGAAATTTTTTATTGTATAGACTAAGTGTTTATGACAATTGCCCATGCATTGCATCTCTATGGAATAGTATGAGGTTTGTCTCGCTTGACTTGTCATATTTGCATGTGCACTAGTTAAGCTTGGTAGTCTCGACATCACTAAGTGGTGTTTTCTCTACTGTTGTTCACGAAGGCCTTATTATAAAATGTTGCATGTTAGAATCTTTGGTTGTATTCCCGTGTAATTATGTACGTAAGAGGCAACAAGTGTTCACCTTGTTTATTGAGATTGCTAAATGCCTAGGAAGGAGGTAGAGTGAGGTGTGTGATCCTTTGTTTGAAACCTATTCTAACGAATAGGTTTGGGGAGGGGGTTACTATCATTATGACTTATTTTTTGTCTTTGTGAGTCATGTTGAGTTCGTTTTATTTTTTCTTGTGAGTTTCTGCTCCAACCTATTCTTTCGAATAGGTTTGGGGAGGTCGTTGTAGTGTCGTTGTTATTTCCTTTCATTGTACTTTCATTGTGATACTGTTGGCTATATACAAAAAAAAAGAAAAAGAAAAAAAAGGGAAAAAAATTCAAGAATCTGGAAAAGAAAAAAAGAAAAGAAAAGAAGAAAAAGAAAAAAAGAAGAAAAAAAGAATAAGACCCAAACAAAGCAAAAGAAGAGTCCAAGCAAGCCAAAAGAAGTTTTAGCAACTTGGTGAACAGTAGTAAGCCCTCGGTTTCATAGGAACGGGGCAACCATTTGTATTCTAACAAGTTTCATTGTGTCGTCACTGACCAGGTCCAGGTAGAGACTGTTACGAGAGACTCTCTTGTTTAACGAAGTACATATGTGAATATGTTTAGGTTCAATCGAGACATTCTTCAACCTACTTCCATGTTATGATTTGTATGGTCTTTGTTCATGAGTACTTGGTAGATTCAATCGATTATTTCTTCTTGTTTGGCATGAGACTCCTCTTTGTGTTGCATGTAGGTTGCATAGAGTCTAGCTAGTTACTTGAGGACAAGCAAATGTTCGGTTTGTGGAGTTTGATGACAGTGTTTTTTACACTATCATTCGAGTCTTTTTTCACCAATTTAGCTATCCTCTTGCATGCATTTTAGTGCATTTTGTTAGAATAGTGTCACATTTCCATTTCTTTTGTTCTTTTCAGGTTTTAGGTGGAAATCGCGTTTTTGGATGTAATTCATGGTGAAACAATGATGTTTTGGTGCAACGAGATCACCCGTGGTGTGTCAAGGGGTACCGAGACGAGTTTCAAGGCCAAGAGATCAAGTTCCGCAGCTCAAAACCGTGCAAGGGGCCGAATTCGAGGATCCAAATGAGGAATTCCGCACGGGCCGCGTTCTGCCCGTGCGCGGCGGACCGCCGCGTGGCGGGCTCACCGCCGCGTACGGGGCGGTGCGCTGCGGAGCTTTCGACAGCTCTATATATATATCCCAAAATCTACGAATTTTCATATCTCTTTTCATATTTTTCCAGACATAAACCCTAGAGCTTGTTCTGGGGATATTTTCTCTTAGAATCTTTGTAACTTAGTGATTTTGGAGCTAGAGGAGAGATTTGGACACCGTTTAATCTCACCTTGCTAGATGATGAACCGAATTTGTCAGACTTAATTAATCAAATAAATTTGTTTTTAGCCGAAGACAATTCACAACTACAACGAAAACCGTAGTGTAGCAGTAAAATAACCTCGAGTGTCGATCTCTAAGGACTATAACTAGCTTTATCTAATTTAACTTAAACTATAAAATCAACAAACGACTTAGCACAGATTTTCTTATCAATAATAATGGAAGTTAGTGATAGTATGATCATTCAAAGCATCAGGTTAATAATCATGCATGAAGCACTTGAACGTTTGCATAGAAATCTAAGATCATGAATTGTCCAATGTGTTCCGTTCAATTCAACACTACGAAGATAGAGGGCTTAGATAGATCAAAGAAATAAAGCAATAAGTCAAGTCTGAATCGCGTTACAGCCATCATGCATAATTAAGAACCCTAGCTAAGAAATCACATACTATCACCAACGATAGATTGCAATCAACAAGAATCAAAGCAAGATTGAATGAAAACATGTTGAAAGAAATAAATATAAATAGAAAAATTGTGAGATACAATGTTATCGACGAAGGTTGTCAATCTCCGAAGAATTGCTAGCTCACAAGCAAGAATTGAGAAACAACGAGGTCCAATTGCTATGCTTAAATCTCCAAATTGATAATAAAAAGAGTCTCCTATGCTAAGAATTCCCAGAACAGGCTCTGGAGAATTCGTCTCTAAAACTAATGTGAAAAGGTATTAAAAAACGTAGAGAATGGAGCAACTATATATAGGAGTTCGGAAACTGGGGGGCGAATCGCCCCTGGTCCTAGGCGAACCGCCTGGCACCGGGCGAACCGCCTGGTGTGCCGGGTGAACCGCCTGGGAGCTCCAGGTCAGTGGAGACACGTTTTTGGTCTTCTTTTCCTTTTCGGACTCGGATTTTGCCTTCTAGTGACCTTTAAGCCTTGAAACTCGACCCCTAGACCTCAAATCTCGTCCGGAACCTTCTAGATACACCACGGATGACCACGAAACACCGAATCTTCGTTCTCTTCAACATAATTGCCCATAAAAATACGTTTTTCACCTAAAACCTAAAAAATGCAAACTAAAGGGAAACGTGACACTATTCTAATAAAATGCACTATAATATAACTAAATTAACATAGAGGATAGCTAAATAGGTGAAAAAAGACTCGAATGAAGGTGTAAAATACACGTTCATGAAACTCCCCAAACCGAACCTTTGCTTGTCCTCAAGCAACTAAGCTAGACTCTAATGCAAAAAACCAATGCAACACACAAAATGGAGTCTCATGCCAAATGAAATGAACTAATCTATTGAATCTATCAAAAACTCATGAACAAAGACCATACAAATCATATCATGGATATTGGTTGAAGAATGCCTCGATTGACTCATACACATTCACATATGCACTATGTTAAACAAGATAGTCTCTCGTAACATTCTCTACCTGGACCTAGTCCGTGACGACGTAATGAAACATGTTGAAATACGAATGGTTGTCCCGTGCCTATGAAACTGAGGACTTACTGCTGTTCACCAAGTTAAGACTTTTCCTCAAAGAGGTCGAACCAATACTGGCTCTCATCAAACGAAGGAGGGTTCCCTAAAAGTTCACACTCCTCTATTCTACCCATCTCTTAAGCAAAGCCTTAAACTAATCACCACTTCCTGAATGGCAGGACGAGGGTGGTCTTGAACAGATGACACTCAAACAATTAAAAGACAAAAAATTACAACTCGATTACGAACATTACAAGAATTGAAAAACAAGACAAACACTTTGCTAAACTGCTTTTGGCTTTCTTTGGACCCTTTTTTGCTTTTTTTGGGGTCTCTCTTTTTTTCTTCTTTTTTTTTCTTTTCCAGATCTTTTCTTTTTCCTGGAACTTTTCTCTTTTTTTTCGATTTTTTTCTCTTATTTTTTTTTTTTGTATATAGCCAGCAGTAGCACAACGAAAAAGAAATTACAATGACTCACAAACGATCTCACCAAACCTATTCGAAAGAATAGGTTGAAGCACAAACTTTACGAAAAAGGAAAACAAACTCAAAACACTCAAAATTGAAAAACAAGTCTTGTGATAGCGTAACCCCCTCCCCAAACCTATTCGAAGAATAGGTTGCAAACAAAGGATCACACAATCTCACACTACCTCCTTCCTAGGCATTTAGCAATCTCAAAGCAAGGGGAAGACTTGTTGCCTCTTAGGTACATAATTACTCGGGAAAACAACCATAAGATCCTAACATGCATCATCTTATTATAAAGGCCTTCGTGAACCGCAGTAGAGAAAACACCACTAAGTGATGTCGAGACTACAAAGCTTAACTAAGTGCAAACATAAATGTGACAACCCAAGCGAGAAAAACCTCAAACAAATTCATAGAGATGAAACATATGGTTAAAGGTCATAACTAGTTAATCTTCCCAATAAAAAAGTTCAAAAATTTGGCAATAAACTCCACATAAAAATATGCAAAACTATACTAGGATGAATGTAGTGTATGCAACTAAATACTAGGAAAGCGGTAAACGTGCAAATGCAAACAAAGGGTTTCACGAGTTTATCATAAGCAAAACAAGAAATACCCAGCGATAACCCCCCCCCCCCAAACCTGAACGTCGTCGCTCGTCCCGAACGTCGAAAGTGGATTTAAGGTGAGAGCTAACTTGTACCTGTAACCTATATTACTCAAGGAAACTTGTGAGAAACCAAAACAGGCGACAAAAGAAGTAAAAAGATCAATAATTTAACATAATAGGAGAAAATTGGGTTCCGAACAAAAAATCCGGACTCCCGGTTTCTGGACACCCCGGGCGAACCGACCCAGGTGGGGGGTGATTCGACTGGGGCGTCCAGAACGCCCCAGGTGGCCTGGACTTGCCAGGCGAATCGCCCCACGTGGGGGGCGGTTCGCCTGGCATCTCCAGACTCCTGGAGACGTCTTTTTTCCTCCCAAAACGTAAAATTATCATCTTAAGACCTATTTTATCACCAAAATCATACAAAAAACATAAAATAGAAAACATGCATTCAATGCAAGAAAGCGATAAAACTCCGGGTTGCCTCCCGGATAGCGCCATTGTGTAAAAAGTCTCTGACTCGACTTCTTCGCGCTCCTTAGGTCTTGCCCTTACGAGTACTAGACTTCCCCTTCATTGATCTCTTCCTCATACCTAGTACCTGAGAATGAGAATGGACATACACAACAAGACCAAAATAGTTAATAGTATGAGAAGCATTAAAGCGAGGACCAAGATCAGATATGGCTCGCAACACATGTTGCTTGCCATCCACCTCAATCGTGCAAGTTCTTCGGTAGATGTCGATTACGGAGCGTAGATTGGTCAAGAAGGTTCTCCCCAAGAGAACGACATCACTCATCCCAGGTGTAGACGCCGGCATCACAACGAAATTGGTGTACACAGAAGCTTCACCAATCTTAACCAATACATTCTTCACAATGCCCTCGGGTCGTACAAAGGATCCATCCGCTAGTTGCACAATGGCCTTATGCTTCGAAAGCTCTCCAAGGCCACTCTTCTCAAACACATTCATGGGTAGCACATGATGAAAGCGGTTTGTCAGACTCGATTAATCAAATAAATTTGTATTTAGCCAAAGGCAATTCACAACTACAACGAAAACCGTAGTGTAGCAGCAGAATAACCTCGAGTGTCGATCTCTAAGGACTATAACTAGCTTTATCTAATTTAACTTGAGAATATATAACAGCAGACGATTTAGCAAAGGTTTTTCTTAACAGATAATGGACATTGGTGATAGTATGGTCATTCAAAGCATAACGGGTTAATAATCATGCATAAATTCCTCGGTCTTGCATGGAGATCTTTGATCAATGAATTGTCCAGTTGTAATTATTCAACACTACGAAGATATAGATTTAGATAGATCGAAAGATCAATGAATTGCCCAATTGTGTTGAGTAATTCTTCAACAATACGAAGATAGAGATTTAGATAGATCAAAGAAATAAAGCAATAACTCAGAGTATAATGCGCGATATAGCCATTAGCATAATTATTAACCCTTCTGTAAGAAGTCACATACTATCACCAACGAGAAGTTTAGCTACTCATAGTTGTCATGCAATCAACAGAAATCATACCACGAATGAATGAAAACATGATGAAAGATATATAAAAATAAGTAGAAAAACTGTAAGATACAATGTTACTGAAGGTTGTCAATCTCCGTAGAATCGCGATCTTACAAGCTCCAAACTGCTAAGAAAAAGTATCTCCTAAGCTATGAACTCCCAGAACAGGCTCTGGGGAATTCCTACCTAAAACTACAGAGAAAGGTGAGAGAAAAGGTCTAGAAAAGTATGAAAAACGGAGAAAAACTGAGCAACTATATATAGGCTTCGAATTGTGTGGGGCGAAGGGCCCCACACACCGGGCGATTCGCCTGGTGTGGGGCAATTCGCCCCACATCCCGGGCGACTCGCCCGGGAGTAATTTTCGGCCCAAAACGCGTTTTCGATGTGTTTTTGGATTTCTTCCCCTTTTCGGACTCGGTTTCTGACTTCTAGTAGCCTTCTAGCCTCCAGATTCGACCCCTAGACTTCAAATCCTATCCGGAATCTTTCAGATACTCCAAATAGGCTTTTGGAACACCAATTCCTTGTCTACTTCAATATAATTGCCCGGAAAACCTCGTTTTTCAACCAAAACCAGTAAAATAAAAACTAAAGGGAAACGTGACACTATTCTAATAAAATGCACTAAAATATAGCTAAATTAACATAGAGGATAGCTAAAATAGGTGAAAAAGACTTAAATGAAAGTGTAAAATACACATTCATGAAACTCCCCAAACCGAACCTTTGCTTGTCCTCAAGCAACTAAGCTAGACTCTAATGCAAAAAACAATGCAACACACAAAATGGAGTCTCATGCCAAATAAAATGAACTAATCTACCGAATCTATCAACAAACATATGAACAAAAACCATACAAGTCATAACATGAATATAGGTTGAAGAATGTCTCGATTGACTCATACACATCCACATAAGCACTTATGTCAAGACAAGATAGTCTCTCGTAACATTCTCTACCTGGACCTAGTTAGTGACGACGTAATGAAATATGTTAAGATACGAATGGTTGTCCCGTGCATATGAAACTGAGGACTAACAGTTGTTCACCAAGTTAAGACTTTTCCTCAAAGAGGTCGAACCAGTACTGGTTCTCATCAAACGAAGGAGGGTTCCCAATAAAAGATAACACTCCCCTATTCTACTTATCTCTCAAGCAAAGTCTATTTACCACTTCCTGAATGGCAGGACGAGGGTGGTCTAGAACAGATGACACTCAAAAACAAAAGAAAAGATAGAAAATTACAACACGATTATGAACATTAAAAGAATTGGAAAATGAGACACAACACTTTGCTAAACTGCTATTTGGCTTTCTTTTTTGGACCCTTCTTTGCTTTTTTGGGGTCTTTTCTTTTTTTTTTTCCTTTTTCTTTTCCAGTTTTTTTCTTTTTTCCTGAATTTTTTTCTCTTTTTTTTTCGATTTTTTTAGCCAGCAGTAGCATAACGAAAAAGAAACAAAATGACTCACAAACGGCTTCCCCAAACCTATTTGAAAGAATAGGTTGGAGTACAAAATTTACGAGAAAGGAAAAATAAACTCACAACACAGAAATGAAAAATGAAAAACAAGTCTAATGATAGTGTAACCCCCTCCCCAAACTTATTCGAAAGAATAGGTTGCAAACAAAGGATCACACAACCTCAAACTACCTCCTTCCTAGGCATTTAGCAATCTCAAAGCATGGTGAAGACTTGTTGCCTCTTATGTACATAATTACTCGGGAAAAACAACCATAAGACCCTAACATGCATCATCCTATTATAAAGGCCTTCGTGAACCGCAGTAGAGAAAACACCACTAAGTGATGTCGAGACTACCAAGCTTAACTAAGTGCAATACATAAATGTGACAGGCCAAGCGAGAAAAACCTCAAACAAATTCATAGAGATGAAGCATATGATTAATGGCATAGTTAGTTGATCTACCCAATAAAAAAGTTCAAAAAATGTGGCAATAAACTCCATATAAAACATGCAAGACTATCCTAGGATGAATGTAGTGAATTCAACCTAAAAACTAAGAAAGCAGTAAACGTGCAAATGCAAATGCAAACAGATAAAACATGCAAGGTACTATACTCAGCCTACCAATGTCAAGCTCTAAACCATCAATGGCAAGCTCCAAACTAACAACACTAGATCACTTAAATCCCATCCCCCCTCATGAAATTAACGCTAGTCCCTAGCAGTAAGAAAATGAGGAAATAAGATGTGATACTAGATGTTACCGCATGGTTTGGCCTCGGTCGGCTGAGTATGCTGCTTGTGAGTTATTGGGACTGCTCTGGGAGCCTTATAGGTGATCATCAGGTCTTCTGGTAGGTGCGGTAGTTCCATTTATAGGCCGGATAGGAATAACTCCTCCATCTGTATCATTATTGTCCGTATGGCCTTCATTGTCACTACTGTGATCCCCATCGTCACCAGTAGATTTGCATCGTCGAATAGAATCCTCAAGATTAGCCGCCGCTGTTATGGAATCCTCCATCCTGTAGCCCTCCAATAGGTTGTGAACTATTGAAGGGGAAAGAGCAGTGGTATCAGAGCCTCCCTCTCCAACGTTTTACACCCCGAGGAGGTTACAGTAAGCTGTTCGGATACTCAGAAGTCTTCTACCATCTTTTCCAATGTCGACCACATTCTCTACGGTTGATGCCACCGATGTCTATATGATGCTCCCTTTAGAGGCAGTCAAGGGGCACCCCTAAGAGGGGCTGGGCACCCATGTCATTATGTTTTGGAACCAAGCTAGCGCTTCGGAACCTTCTAGCCACTGTCGACTCAAAATTGAATCCGTCGTGGCGAGATCGTCCCGGTGCCTTCCTATTCACTCGAACTTTGCAGTCCTTGTGATAGATTGCTGACATAATAATTGTTTCTGTCCCTTCGGTGGTGCATGAATAGGCATAGGAGTCCTTACTCCAGGTGTACTCTAGCTCCCCCACTTTGATAATCCGCGACGTTGTTGCAAGAGCCCGTGGCTCGAACGCACCTCTAACGAGATCACTCTCCTTGACATGGTTGTAATCGATCCCCCTCCAATACTTCATAGTAGCCAAACGGGAGTGCTTCTCTCCCTTTGTGGCATGGTTCCAACAAACAACAGTTAGTACCTCGCATGACACAGAACTGACTTATGCATATGCTAATGTAAGAACGAAACACACAAGTGATAAAATCAACAATCTAACTCCCCAAATCCTTCATGTCTAGCCTAGCTTCTTCAACATGCAACATATCAATGTATCTACTACATGCAATACATCACATTATGCTCTTACTAGACAACCAATAACCTAAATAACAAGGCTCAATTCATACCATAGTAGCGAAAAATTCTAACATCAGAAACCCTCATACCCAACAATTATGCATTCTACCATCACATCCATCATTATTACATCAGTAAACACAATCATATGTAAGGAATCGAAGAAAAAGATACATTGCATAACAAGATAAAAACATCTAGTAGCAAAATTCTCAAATCAACAATTCAAGCATAATTGAGCATGCAATTGATAGTAAATAATGCTTCTAATCACACAAACAACCTACCCATACATCATGTAAGCCTAATTGAAGCTCAAATTAGAAAACCCCCAAATTTGAAAAATTAGGGTTCATAAAAAGATACCTCATATCTGGAAAACGAATGCACAAGGGTGAAATCTGTTCTGATGAAAAGTAGGAGCACGTAATGGGCTTCAATTGAAGCTATAGAACACTAAATTTGGTGGAGTAATGAAGGTTTTATGAAGATTTGAAGCTATTTTCGCAAGTTTCGGTTTTTTGGGGAGTAAGAAGGGTGAAGAGATGAAGAAATGAGGTGAAAGGAGATTTCTCGCGATTTTAAGGCTGCAGAGTCTGCGGGGCGTGTCGCACCACGCCAGGGGCGAGTCGCCCCGTATGTGGGGCGAATCGCCCCGCGCGTCCAGATAGCGCGGCACTCTCTGGACTTGTAGGGCGATTCTCCCCCCATGGGGGCGATTCGCCCCCCACCTCCTGAGGTGGGGAGACGAAACTTTCGACAAAAAACGCGGTTATTAATCCCCGAAACCATTTTGCTCATAAAACCACTCGAAACATCTCACTCAAACATAAGATAAGCACATACGACACAGAGACGAACAAATTCACATATGAAGTGCAAATTGTTCAAGAATGAATGCATGCAAAAACGCAGTAAAGAAAGCGATAAAAACTCCGGGTTGCCTCCCAGATAGCGCCATTGTTTAAAGTCTTTGACTCGACTCCTGTCTGCGCCTAGCTCTTCTTCTTGTGGGTTCTAGACTTCCCCTTCATGGATCTTCTCCTCATGCCACGAACTTGTGAATAAGAATGAACATAGACAGCAAGACCACAGTAGTTAATAGTGTGAGAAGTATCAGGTGGACCAGATATGGCTTGCAACACATGTCGCTTGCCATCCACCTCAATGGTGCAAGTCCTTCGGTAGATGTCTATCACGGAGCGTAGCTTAGTCAAGAACGTTCGCCACAAGAGAACGACATCCCCCATCCCCAGTGTAGACGCCGGCATAACTACAAAATTGGTGTATACAGAAGCTTCACCAATCTTGACCAATACGTTATTCACAACGCCTTCGGGTCTCACAAAGGATCCATCCGCCAGTTGCACAATAGCCTTATGCTCAGATAGTTTTCCAAGGCTTCTCTTCTCAAACACATTCATAGGTAGCACATTAGAGTAGGATCCCGTGTCTAGTGTGGCACGGACATCTTCAAGCTCACCAATCCCGACCTTAACATCGAAACTTTGAGGGAGTGGCTCGGGATCCTCTTGCTCCTCTCCACTCTCGTCAGAACCAAGGTCCTTCTCTTCTTCCTTAGCCTGTGGGGGCACTTCCCCCTTGCAACACTCGCACTTAGCAACCTTCTTGATGGTGATTTCAACAGGTAGATCACCCACCAAGGTAATGGACATCGACTTCTCAGTGTTGCTAGGCAGCTTACCTTGCTCCCTACTTGCTCCTCCGTCGATCAACTCTTGCATCTTTTGTTGGGCAAGCCTAGTGCTCTCTTCCAATCGATCAAGTCTCGCCCTAGTCTTCTCAGAATCTTCTTCATAACGTTTGAGAAAACTTTGGGTGTGATCAACCATCTTTTGCAAGTTCTCCATCAGTTGAGCCGACTTCGACTTCGGTTTCTCTTTCGGAGCGGGGTTTTCGCAGTGGTCATTACCATAGTTAAGCCTACTACGGTCTTGGTTAGGGCCATAAGTTTGGCTAGCCGGTGCATATCCTTGATTGTTTTGGAACCCTCTTCTCCAAAATCCACCTCGAGTTTTCCTACCATCTTGTCCGTAGCTAGCTTCTTGAGTACCAAACTCCGTAGCAAAGGCTTCCTCTTCGCCTCCTTGAGCCCAGTTGCCATCATCATATGCAAGCTCTGATCTACACATATGAGCCCCATGCCCATAGTTCTTGCATATTCGGCATACTTCGTTCGAAACAGTTGTTCCAGTGGCGCTCTTGAGGACTTGCTTCAATTCGTTGGTAAAGCACTCGAATTGATCCCCATTCCCCCTATACATAGGGGCTTTTTGAGTCGGTGGAGCTTCAGGTCCACATCTCCTAACCATTGCCCTTGGGTCCTTGAACTGCGAACCCTTAGCAAGCCTTTCGAAAACTGCCCAGACGGCTTCTGCGGTTTCCTCCCAAATATTGCCTCGGCATTGGAAATCCACCACTTGTTGGTTCTCGAAGGTTAGTCCATTGTAGAAGTGTTGGACTAGGTCAGAAAGCTCAAAACCATGGTGAGGGCACTTGTTCGTGAGGTCTTGGAACCTCTCAAACACGGTGTAGATGGTCTCATCATAGTCCTGTTTGAATCCAGTGATTTGCGCCTTAAGCGCGGTGGTCAAGGTGTGAGGGAAGTATTTTTCCATGAAAGCTGAAAAAATCTTCTCCCAAGTGTCCAGCGAGCCTGCTGGTAGAGAACTCAACCACGACTTGGCTCTGTCGCCAAGCCCCATAGAAAAAACCTTCATCCTCAACTCATCCGTTGTTATTTCAGCTCCGGGTCGTGGGAGTTGGTTGACGAAATCATCGATATAGTGCAAGTACCCCATCACATCTTCCCTTGCTGAGCCATAGAACCTCGGAAGTTGTTGGAATGCATGGTTCTTGATTACCAGATCTCGAGTTGCAGACGAAAGAACAATCGCCGACCCCCTTATACGATCCTTGGAGGGTTGAACCCATGCTTTTAGTGGTCTAGCTTTTGCCATTCCGTCGATTTCCTTGAAAAGACCGTGTAGAGATTCAGAGAAATCGGTATCCTTTATTTCCTCTAGTTCACGCCTTTGAAGTAGTCGCCTTCTTTGGTGGTAGACTCTGTCGATCTCAGCAATTGAATCAGCAAGCGGTGTTCCTTCAGATCGTGTATGTGGCATACACTATCTGTAACAAACTAGGAAAGGAGTATTAGAAAGAGAGATTAAATAGGAAAACTAAAAACTACTAGAACTAGGAATTGAATGCTGAAAATAATATAAACAAATTAAACAGAAAAAAGGAGTATAGTCCCCGACAACGACGCCAATTGGATGAAAGTGGTTTGTCAGACTCGATTAATCAAATAAATTTGTATTTAGCCAAAGGCAATTCACAACTACAACGAAAACCGTAGTGTAGCAGCAGAATAACCTCGAGTGTCGATCTCTAAGGACTATAACTAGCTTTATCTAATTTAACTTGAGAATATAAAACAGCAGACGATTTAGCAAAGGTTTTTCTTAACAGATAATGGAGATTGGTGATAGTATGGTCATTCAAAGCATAACGGACTAATAATCATGCATAAATTCCTCGGTCTTGCATGGAGATCTTTGATCAATGAATTGTCCAGTTGTAATTATTCAACACTACAAAGATATAGATTTAGATAGATCAAAAGATCAATGAATTGTCCAATGGTGTTGAGTAATTATTCAACAATACGAAGATAGAGATTTAGATAGATCAAAGAAATAAAGCAATAACTCAGAGTATAATGCGCGATATAGCCATTAGAATAATTATTAACCCTTCGCTGAGAAATCACATACTATCACCAACGAGAAGTTTAGCTACTCATAGTTGTCATGCAATCAACAGAAATCATACCACGAATGAATGAAAACATGATGAAAGATATATAAAAATAAGTAGAAAAACTGTAAGATACAATGTTACCGAAGGTTGTCAATCTCCGAAAAATCGCGATCTTACAAGCTCCAAACTGCTAAGAAAAAGTATCTCCTAAGCTATGAACCCCCATAACAGGCTCTGGGGAATTCCTACCTAAAACTACAGAGAAAGGTGAGAGAAAAGGTCTGGAAAAGTTTGAAAAACGGAGAAAAACTGAGCAACTATATATAGGCTTCGAATTGTGTGGGGCGAAGGGCCCCACACACCGGGCGATTCGCCTGGTGTGGGACGATTCGTCCCACATCCCGGGCGACTCGCCCGGGAGTAATTTTCGGTCCAGAACGCGTTTTCGATGCGTTTTTGGATTTCTTCCCCTTTTCGGACTCGGTTTCTGACTTCTAGTAGCCTTCTAGCCTCCAGATTCGACCCCTAGACTTCAAATCCTATCCGGAATCTTTCAGATACTCCAAATAGGCTTCTGGAATACCAATTCCTTGTCTACTTCAATATAATTGCCCGGAAAACCTCGTTTTTCAACCAAAACCTGTAAAATAAAAACTAAAGGGAAACGTGAAACTATTCTAAAAAAATGTACTAAAATATAGCTAAATTAACATAGAGGATAGCTAAAATAGGTGAAAAAGACTTAAATGAAAGTGTAAAATACACATTCATCAGCACATTCGAGTAAGATCCCGTATCTAGTGTAGCGCGTACGTCATCGAGACTACCAATCCCAACCTTAACATCAAAGATATCAGGAATTGGTTCAGGATCCTTAGGTTCTTCATTACTTACGTTGAGTCCCAGATCTTTATCTTCCTCCTTGGCCAATGGAGGCTCGTATTTTGCACCACACTCGCACGCAGCAACTTGCTTAATGGTGATTTCCACCGGAAGATCTCCCACCAAGTTGATCGACATGGACCTCTCAGTGTTGCTATGTAACTTCCCCTGCTCTCTACTAGCTCTAGCTTCCAATTGATCCAGACGAGCATTGATCTTCGCCGAATCCTCCTCGTATCTCTTCAAAAACACTTGGGTGAAATCCACCAATTTCTGTAAATTATCCAAGAGAGTTGCTGACTTGGATCTAGATGCTTCGACCTTAGGAGTAGGATTACTACGGTTTACCCAGTGAACATCATCTCGTGCTAGATCTGATCTACACATATGAGCCCCATACCCATAATTCATGCACACCCCATATACCTCGTTGGAGAGAGATGTTCCGATTAGGCCACTTAGAGCTTGCCTCATCTGATTGGCGAAACCTTCGAACCTATAGCCACTCACACCATTCACTTCATGCATTGGGATCTCCTGGTTTGGTGGAGCCTCAGGTCCACGCCTCCTAAACATTGCTCTTGGATCCTTGAACTGAGATCCTTTAGCAAGCCTTTCGAAACACGCCCACACATCCTCGGCGGTCTCTTCCCAGATAGTACCACGGCATTGGAAATCCACCACCTGCTGACTCTCATATCTGAGTCCATTGTAGAAGTGCTGGACAAATCAGGAAGCTCAAAACCATGGTGTGGACACTTGTGCTTGAGGTCCTTGAACCTCTCGAAAGCGGTGTAGATGGTCTCATCATAGTCTTGTTTGAATCCAGTGATTTGCGCCTTAAGCGCGGTAGTCAATGTGTGAGGAAAGTATTTCTCCATAAAAGCAGAATACACCTTGGCCCAGGTGTCTAGTGATCCAGCTTCCAGAGAGCCTAACCATGCCTTGGCTTTATCACCAAGCCCCATAGCAAAAACCTTCATCCTCAGCTCATCATCCGTTATCCCTGCTCCGGGCCTTGGAAGATTTTTGATAAAATTGTCAATATCATTCAAGTATCCCATAACATCCTCCCTAGCCAACCCATAGAACATCGGGAGTTGCTGGAACATGCAACTTTTGATTTCCAAATCTCGAGTTGCAGCAGAAAGAACAATAGCCGGACTGTTGGTCCCTTTAAACAACAAGAAAAGACTAGAGGGGGGGGGTGAATAGTCTTTTCAAACTTTCGTCGTTTAAAACTTTCTCAGCAAGTACTTATTACTTTTCAGTAATGTGTTTGCTGATACTTAACTTTCTCAGCAGGCGTAAGTTACTTTACAGTAGCTTGGTTTGCTGATACTTAAAATCAGAGAGCGAAAGTCTTTGATACAATAAGTGCTCTTTCAGTAAGTAAAGGTTTCAGCAAGTGAAGTGAGTGACTGTGTACAGACAGATATGATTTGCTGAAAACTAAATACAGTAAGTAAATCACACAAACACTTTTATAGTGGTATCTGAGAGTGGCGTAATCTCTCAACTAATCAACTTCGTCCTTTCTAGGACTGAATCCACTAAGATATGATTGAGGTTCCTTACAATCTCCTATCTAAAGCGATTCAACAGAAACCAAAGCACACTTGCTTTGTCTCCAACCTAAACTAGAGAACTCAACTTTGTTCTCCACCAAACTTGGTACTTTTAATCAGCAAAACTATGATCGATTAAGTTCCCCCTAAATATCACGCCTGAATGGGTGTATTTTCAGTTAGAGAGTTTTGGGGTGAGATGACTTAATTATAACTTATTCAGTTACAACAAGTAATCTAAGAAACACAACTTGGAATACTTTGCAGTAAACAAGTTTGATTGTTTCTGGTGTCAAGACTTGTTCTTGTTCGAAAGAAAGAACACTTAACTAATTTCTTAGCCGAGTTTGTTCTACTTCTTCACAAGTAGCTTTTTCAAGGTTTAAGTTTTGGAACGGATCAATGGCAGTAAGAGTGTTTGAAGGTTTGTGAGTTTTAAAGCACAAGTGAGAGTTTGATCACGTTGTTGACACACTTCAACTCTTTGCCGGATGACCTCTATTTATAGTGTAAGTAAGGAGCCGTTTAAATTTCAAATCCTAAGGCTTTTGTTCCTTAACATGTCACTATCTTGCTTTTGTACTTTCAGCAGCGTCTTTGTTTGTCTTCTAGTCTTCATGTCCTTCGTGTGTAAGCTTTGCATTAAATGCACATTTGAATAGAATTCAAACAGTAACATTGGAGCGCAAATTCAAGTACTTTCAGCAAGAGGTCACATATCTTCCATCAGCAAGTGGTTAGTCTCAGTTTCAGCAAGCACAACCTACTCTGTCTTTCAGATTTTCACTTATGCAATGCTGTTGCTGAATTTTCCACTTTCTGAGCAACACGTGCCTTTGTAGATACCAGTCTTTCAGCAATCTCCAAGTCTTCAGATCTTCTAAATCTTCAAGTCTTCAGATCTTCAATAATCTTCAAGATTCTGAGCGGTTTCTATTTGCTTCGATAGTTTGTTTGTAAAAACAAAGTATATCGTCAGCAAATGCTTCAATAGGTTATATTCTTTTCATAAAATAAGATACATCATAAGCTTCAGCATCAATAAGTTATTTTCTTTTCAGAAAATAAAATACATCATACGCAAAAGAAATAACTTATCTAGCACCTAATCTAAGTCTTCAGCAAACGTTCCTCTTTTACAATGTCCTTAAAATTCTAAATTCCTATGGACCTTAAGAGTACTAGTTACTGGACTTTCCTTAATTTAGCATGGTTAATTGCTCATCAAAATTACAAGTTTCCTAACACGGACCTCTCATCAGTGCTTTGTTGGGTTGAACCCATGATTTCAAAAGTGGGCGAGCCATCACAAGACTTGAATATCTGTGACAGAAGTAACTCACAACCGAAAATCAGTCCTGTTAGAAATCGCCAAATCTGAAATTCAACGATAAATCGAGATAAATTTGAAAATAACTGGGACTTGAATGCTGAAAATATAAATAAGCTAAACAGAAAAAAGGAGTATAGTCCCCGGCAACAGCACCAATTTGATGAACCGAATTTGTCAGACTCAATTAATCAAATAAATTTGTTTTTAGCCAAATGCAATTCACAACTACAACGAAAACCGTAGTGTAGCAGTAAAATAACCTCGAGTGTCGATCTCTGAGGACTATAACTAGCTCTATCCAATTTAACTTAAACTATAAACTCAACAAGCGATTTAGCACAGATTTTCTTATCAATAATAATGGAAGTTAGTGATAGTATGATCATATAAAGCATCAGGTTAATAATCATGCATGAAGTACTTGAACGTTTGCATAGAAATCTAAGATCATGAATTGTCCAATGTGTTCCGTTCAATTCAACACTACGAAGATAGAGGGCTTAGATAGATCAAAGAAATAAAGCAATAAGTCAAGTCTGAATCGTGTTACAGCCATCATGCATAATTAAGAACCCTAGCTAAGAAATCACATACTATCACCAACGATAGATTTAGCTACTCACAGATAGATTGCAATCAACAAGATTCAAAGCAAGATTGAATGAAAACATGTTGAAAGAAATAAATATAAATAGAAAAATCGTGAGATACAATGTTACCGACGAAGGTTGTCAATCTCCGAAGAATTGCTAGCTCACAAGTAAGAATTGAGAAACAACGAGGTCCAATTGCTATGCTTAATTCTCCAAATTGATAAGAAAAAGAGTCTCATATGCTAAGAATTCCCAGAACAGGCTCTGGAGAATCTGTCTCTAAAACTAATGTGAAAAGGTATTAAAAAACGTAGAGAATGGAGCAACTATATATAGGAGTTCGGAAACTGGGGGGCGAATCGCCCCTGGTCCCAGGCGAACCGCTTGGCACCGGGCGAACCGCCTGGCGTGCCGGGTGAACCGCCTGGGAGCTCCAGGTCGGTGGAGACGCGTTTTTGGTCTTCTTTTCCTTTTCGGACTCGGATTTTGCCTTCTAGTGACCTTTAAGCCTTGAAACTCGACCCCTAGACCTCAAATCTCGTCCGGAACCTTCTAGATACACCACAGATGACCACGAAACACCGAATCTTCGTTCACTTCAACATAATTGCCCATAAAAACACGTTTTTCGCCTAAACCCTAAAAAATGCAAACTAAAGGGAAACGTGACACTATTCTAATAAAATGAACTATAATATAGCTAAATTAACATAGAGGATAGCTAAATAGGTGAAAAAAGACTCGAATGAAGGTGTAAAATACACGTTCATCACTAGATCTTTGTGAGTTTTAGCCATTCACCGGAGATTGACAACCTTTGGTGGTAACCTTGTATCTCACAATTCTGCTATTTATGTTTCAATTAAACATGTTTTCTTTCATTATTTCTTCGATTATGATTGTTTATTGTGTTATTGATATGAGTAGCTAAGCATCTAGTTGGTGATAGTATGTGAATTCGTAGCTAGGGTTCGTATTATGCATGATTGAGTTTCTGAGTCTTTACTTGTTTAATTATCTTAATTCGATTCTTCGATCCGACTAAGCCATATATCTTCGTAGAAAAGTGTTAGAAACACTGGGACAATTGAAGATCATCGATTCAATTATATATAATTTGCAAGTACTGCTTGAACTAAGTATTAGTATAGATAGGAAGCTTTCAAAATACACGTCTGCAAACCTGTCTTTGGTGTTTGTAAATCGCATTACTTTTAAGACAGTACGCGTTGCACTTTCATGCATAATTAGAACTTGATGCTTAGAACGAGCATACTGTCACCAGCTCTCTCTATATATTGTTAAGTTAAGTTAGAGATAAATTTGTTTTCTGAAATTATATATAGTTATTTAGTTAAAGCTAGTTTAGTCCCTAGAGATCGACATTCGAGGTCATCTTACCTCTGCACTACGTGTTTTGTGTGGTTGTGAGTTGCCCTTTGGCTTAAAACAAATTTATTTGATTGATCGAGTCTGACAATCTCGTTCATCATTGGTGAGGGCAACACTTTAGGCTCAACGACTAGAGTTTCACTAGCAGTAAGTGGAAGGGAGGGGACTTCCGTGTTCTTCACTCTTGAAGATTTAGCAATGTCTAGATTCTGCGTATGCCTAGCATGAATCTGTAGACTGTTTTGAAGTGCTCTTTGATAATCTTCATCCATTTCTTCATCACCAAGGTTTGGTTCAGTGACCTTGGCATCGAGTAAAGTTAACTCGGCATCAGAAAGCTTGTTTTTGCCTAAGTTCATTTCAGCACGCTTTTTGGCGTACTCTTCTTCAGTTTCAGCAACTTGTTCAGTTGCTCGAGTACTTGTCTCAGCAGGAGCAGGAGTGGATTCTTGATGCTGACTGGTAGTGTGGTCAGCTTGCTGATTTTCAGTAACATGATGTTCAGTCTCAGCAACTGTCAGTTTAATTCCACCAGCATCAGGACTAGGACCTTGATTATCCTCATCATCATCCTTTTTGTCCTTGGAATCTTTTCCTTCATCATTACTTGGATCTTTTGGGATATTTTCATCCCCTTCTTCTTCATCATCATCCGTCAGTATGACTAACTGAAGATGTTTGTACATTGCTGCACTAGTAACTTCCTCGTCCTCATTGATTTTGTGGGGATCAACCACCACGGGTAAAAAGGAACCCTTGAGCATCACAGCTTGTTCAGCTGGAGAGGCACTCTTGAATTTAGCTTTCATATTCTCTCTGATTAGAGCAATCGGACTGGAGCTCATGAGCTGAGAATATGTCAACTCTTCTGGAAGTATGGAATGTACAAACGTCTCAAGTCTCAGCAAAGAAAGTCTTTTTTTCTCGTTTGACAGATGAAGGTGAAGATCGGAGAAATCCATCCTTCTGTACCTTTGCCAGTTGCTGACAGATTTAGCAACTCTGGTCAAGGTAGTTCTCTTGAAATTTGAGTAAAGTTCCTCTGAACTTACTTCCAAATCTTCAGTGATGTGAACCACTTCAGTGGTCTCCTTTTGAGCCTAAAAAAGAATAAAATTAAGTTCAGGAAGGTTTTGGAAAATAGTTTTAGAGTCTAAAACTGGAACATGATTTACCTGCGGAATTTCAGCAAGCTCATGTTGCACACTTTGTTGTGTTGGCACTATTTCCATTGCTTTAGGAGTTTGAGAAGCATCCTTGAATTGTTCATCCTGAAATAATTTTAAGTTAGATACAAGTACTAAGTTTTCAAACTTAGTTGAATTACCAAAAGCTTCATCTACCTTCTGAACATGAGTTGTGGATTCTGGTGCAGAAGTTTCAGCAATCTTCTGACTTGTATCTTGAGAAGTCTGTAAGGAAATAATTATATCAGTAAAAGATAGAGTTTCAGATAGTGAAGTTTTGCTTATGTCTGAGTTAACTACCTGCTGAAGAAGGGCCGGTGGTGACTCAGTCCTTTCAGCAATGACAGCATCTTCATTATCTAGGACTTGTTCTTCGGCAGACTTATTTTCTTGCTCTATTTGAGAAGGTTGTGCAGATTATGCAATCTCCCTTGTCTCTAAAATGACAAGTTGAGCAGAGACATCTTGACCTTTAAGTTCACTGCTAGTCATGAACACATCTATTGACTTATTGGAGTTCTCATCAATCTCCAAATCCATTTGCTGGCTTAGTTCTGTCAGCACCAGCTGAACTTTGTCAATGGATGTTCTTGGTGAACTAGGTCCAATATTCTCAGCATTACGAGATGCGTCGTCGAATAGTGTCTCTTGTGGTGTTTCAGCAACCTTTGGGACTTGAGCCATTGCAATCTCAGCAACTGGTTTTTCAGCAATTACGAGCCACTATTTTCTTTCTTGGGTAAGTCTTTGTCCGTTTCTTCTTAGGGATGGGGTCAGCTGATGACGCTGCAGTTTGAGTGTCATCATTAGCTTTCCTCTTTTTCTTCTTAGATTTTTCCAGTTTCTCTCCAGCAGCAGCATCTGTAGCAATTTCATTTTCAGCAACGGCTGTTGTACACTTACCTTGTTGATCACCACCTGCAGCAGTTCATTCATGGACTGATTTTCAGTCTCAACAACATTTGCAGCTGTTGGATACCTGTCTTTCTGACCAATACTGACAACATTTGCAGCTGTTGTCTTCTTTGACTTCTTGTGAGCAAGCTTAGGTCCATTTTGCTTGTAGAAGGCTCTTCCCACCTTGCATACTGATTTCTTAATCGGCAATGGGTTTCTCAGCTGAATCCTGAAGTGTTCAAGGATATAGCATATTTTTAGTCCATACATGACTGGGAAGGTAGGTGAGACTTTGTTGTCTTCAACCTTAACCTTAAATTTAGTAACACCATCAACAATTCTGTTGAAAATGTACTTAGCCCAGTTGAGCTCAGTTTTGTTCTCATGTATATGCATCAGCAATGGCCACCTTCTCAAGCCTACTTGGTCAATTCCTCCAACTTGGGAGTCTAAGACTTTGATGAGTAGCAGAGCTACTAGACCAAGTGAATGGCAAAGATGCTTCCTTTTTACGTGCTTTGTCCAAGTCACGGGAGCAATCTCGCCTTTCTTCATTCTTTCATTTCTGACATCACTGTAGAAGGCTTCTATTTCTTCATCAGAAGCAGTGATGTCATCTTCAGTTCCAGTAGTTGGAATCTGAAAGATGTTGGCTAAATCAATCCATTTCAGGATGATTTGCACACCTTAAACTCTGGTAGAAATCACTATTTCAGTGACTCCTTGTCCCTCAGTGAGAGTTTGGATTTCTGCATTGTTGTAGAATTCCATAGCATCTAACATACTCACTTTCTCAGGGCGAGCAGTTATGAAGAAAAGAAGGCCTTGTTGATTTATCAATTTTAGTGCCTCTTCATTTTCTTCATCTAAATCTTATTCATAGAAGTATCTTATATACTTCTCTTTGGAAAATCCGCCCCATTGCATCATCTGTTCACACTTTGCATTGTCAAGATATGCAGGCGGCATGGGTCTCTCCGTTATACGGTCGTTTTCAACACAATTTTCACTGTGTTGGTTGCCGGAGTTTCAACCGGAGTAGTGCTTTTCCCAGCACTATCATCTTTCGATGACTTTGAGGTCTTGGAGGACTGTCTCTTTGGAGCCATTTCTTATATAGCGGTAGAAATGTACAAAAAAGATTAACTTGCTTTTTTACCGGAGGTACGGTGAATTCAGGGCACAGGCTATAAAATTTGCAGAGAAAGGAAATGTGAGTTAAAGAATTTTGTCTTTCTCTAACTCTTTGTTTATATAGTATCTCTGGTGTGCAAGAAGCTCAAACGGTTTTGAGTTCTCATCAAGGGTAAAACAGAGATTCAACTGCGTTAGTGGAGCCTTTGCATTAAATGCGTAGTGGTCCACTAACAAAAACCGTCAGAGCACACTTTCTCTTTGTAATATTAACCGTCAGATCAAAAACTACATTAAATCAATGACCACGATTGAATTTCATGTCATGATTAACAGCGAGTTTATTTGTGCCACGATTAACGTCACAAATTGATTTTACCTTGATTCACGGGATTTGATCCTTTTTACCGCAGCGCTAATTGCTTGCTGAAGTAAATAAGAATCTTTTCAGCGAATTTGGACAAATTTGACTTTGGCACTTACCTTTTTATGTAACAAGCCCTTTATTTGCTGAAAGTTCCCCCTTAATCAAATATCTCATATTTCTTTAAGTTAAAAGATATTTCTGAGTTCCCGTCTCAGTAAATTCTTTTTCTTTTGAGATATCCTTTGGTAAAATCCGAGAAGTGTTCTTGCTCTTTGCTGAGTTCCCGTCTCAGGTTTTTCCTTTGATACTTGAATACATGTTTCAATATCTTTGATTGTCTGAATGCCCGTTTCAGCAATCTTTAAGGTTTTTCTCTTACTGAGTGCCCGTCTCAGCAAGTGACCAAGTTTCCTAACAAATACCCATTTTTGAAGGAATTACTTGTTGACTGCCTGTTTCAGCAATCATGTAGTGAACTGTCATTTCTTTTAGAGGAAATTAGTGGAAGGAGCTTTATACAAGTAAGCATACTTTGGCTTGCTGAATGCCTATTTCAGTAATCTGCCAATTGTATCCCTTACTATTGAGGTAATTCAATCAATCCAAGGTTATACCATAGCATTGCGAATCTATTATCTGGTAGGGGCTTGGTAAAGATGTCAGCAAGTTGATCATCGGTACCTACTTTCACAACCTCAATGTCTCCTTTTTCCACATGATCTGTAATGAAATGATGTCTAATATCAATGTGCTTTGTCCTTGAGTGGAACTTAGGATTTTGCGTGATAGAAATAGCACTTGTATTATCACAAAAGATTGGTGTTTTCTTTGCAGAAATACCATAATCTCTTAATTGTTGTTGAATCCATAGGATTTGAGTTGTGCAACAACCAGCCGCAATGTACTCAGATTCAGTAGATGAATTGGCAACACAGGTTTGCTTCTTGCTGAACCATGATATTAATCTAGTACCTAGAAACTGACAAGTTCCAGAAGTACTTTTTCTATCAAGAGTTGATCCTCCATGATCAGCATCAGAATAACCAACCAATTCAAGTCCAGAATCTTTAGGATACCATAATCCAACATTGACTCTACCTTTGATATATTTCAGTATCTTAAGTGCCTTTTTGTAGTGTGATTCTCTTGGATCAGATTGGAATCTTGCACACACACAAACAACATACCGAATGTCAGCTCTACTTGCTGTTAAATACAACAAGGAACCAATGAGCTTCCTATACTTGTGTTCTTTAACACATTTATCTTCTTTAGTATAGCCCAATTTGGTACCAACACTCATAGGGATCTTTTCAGGTTTTTCTTCCTCTTTGATCCTGAACTTTTATGAGCATTTCATTTGCATACTTTGCTTGATTTATTAATATTCCATCTTTGAGTTGCTTGACTTGCAATCCTAGGAAGTAATTCAATTTTCCCATCATACTCATTTCAAACTTGTTTGTCATGAGTTTGGCAAAATCATCACAAAGTTGCTTGTCCTTAGATCCAAATATTATGTCATCCACATAAATCTGAACTAAGAGTATTTTACCATCATGGTTCATGGTAAATAAAGTTTTTTCCACTTCACCTTTCTTGAAACCATTATCCAGCAAGAACTTAGCTAAGGTATCATACCAAGCTCTTGGTGCTTGCTTTAGACCATATACAGCTTTCTGAAGCTTGTATACCATCTTGGTTTCTGAGGGAAGTTCAAAGCCAGGGGGTTGTTCCAAGTAGACTTCTTCAGCAAGTTCACCATTTAAGAATGCACTTTTAACATCCATTTGATAAACAATGAAGTCATTGTGAGCAGCAAAGGCCAAGAAAAGTCTAATTGCATCCAATCTTGCAACTGGTGCATAAGACTCATCATAGTCCAATCCTTCAGTCTGACAGTAACCTTGAGCAACTAAGCGTGCTTTGTTCCTTGTTACTTCACCAGACTCACTCAGCTTGTTTCTGAACACCCACTTTGTACCAATTGCTTTCTTGCCTTCAGCAAGGTGTACAAGTTTCAAGACTTTGTTCCTTTCAAATTGATTCAGTTCTTCTTGCATTGCCTTGATCCATTCAAAATGCTTTAAAGCTTCTTCTATGGTCTTGGGTTCAATTTCTGAAACAAAACAAGAGAACAAAGCTTCTACTTCTACGACATTTGCTTCTTCAGCAAGTCCATGAGTAGCAGATACTTTGGATCTAGTCACTTGGCGTTTGTCAATATCACCAATCATATCCGTAGAGGGATAATCTCTAATCCATTTATTAACAGGTTTTCTGTTCTTTGGATCTGGATAAGTTTGTTCATCAGCATGTACTTGCTCAGTACTACTGGTATTTTGTTGTGTCTCTGCTGAGATTGGTTCATCAGCAACTGCTTGTTCAGCATTGCTAGATTGTGGTAACTCATCAGCAGGCACAGGAAGTTGCATAGTTTCAGCAACATCCGGAGCAACTGCATCTTTTGCTGGAAATTCTTTGTCATGAACTATATTTATCTTGTCATGACTTGGGGGAAGAGATTCATTGTCAGAATCATCATTTAGTTCAATTGACTTGATTTTCCTAGCATCAGATTTAGTTCTTTGCTCGTGTATGAGTAATTTCTCCATACAATCTGATATCTCTTCTTCAGCAGGCACTCCTTGTGACTTTTCGTAGAATACAACATGCACTGATTCTTCGATCTTTTGTGCCTTTTTATTATAAACTCTATAAGCTTTACTATGCAAGGAGTAACCAAGAAATATCGCTTCGTCTGCCTTTGATTGAAATGTTCTTAGGTATTCTCTACCATTGTTAAGAAAAAAACACTTACAACCAAATACTCTTAGATGGGTGATGTTAGGAAGTCTTCCAACAAATAACTCATAGGGAATTTTGTGGTATTTTTTAGTAATCAGACATCTGTTTGGAGTATAACAGGCGGTATTAATCGCTTCAACCCCGTAAGCTTCACTTATTTCAGTGTCAGCAAGCATTGTTCTTACAGCTTCTTTTAGGGTGCGATTCTTCCTTTTAGCAACACCGTTTTGTTGTGGTGTCCTTATTGAGGATAACTGATGTTGTATGCCTTTTGAAGTTCAAAACTCTGTTATGTACTGGTTTACAAACTTAGTATCATGGTCTATTCTTATGACTTTTACCTTGTCATTTTTCATGACTTCAAGCTTATTCAACAAGTTAGGTATTTCAGTCCTTGTTTCAGACTTGTGCTTGATAAAGACTACCCAAGTGAATCTTGAATAGTCATCTACCACCACCAGACCATACTTCTTACCAGCATAGCTTGTTGAAGAAGATTCAAACAAGTCCATGTGAAAGAGTTGTAAAGGTTTTGTAGTTGACGGTATCGCCTTGTTCTTAAAAGAAGATTTGGTTTGCTTTCCTTGCTGACATGCATTGCAAACATCATCCTTCTTGAAAGTAACCTTAGGTAATCCAACTACAAGTGCCTTTTTAGACAGCTTATTCAGCTTCTTGAAGTTTAGGTGACTTGTTCGTTTATGCCATAACCATGCTTTTTCAGCAAGACAATCGTGATCTGAGACAAGGCATTTTTCAACGATTGCTGAAGACCAATCTACAGTGTACAAACCTCCTGATCTTCTAGCAACCATAATAACCTTCTTTGTCTCAAAGTCTATAAATTTACATTCATCACTTTTGATTTTGATAAAGTATCCTTTATTAGCGAATTGACTCATGCTCAAAAGGTTAAACTTAAGATTTTTCACATAAAGAACTCCAGAAATGGTAATGCATCCTAACTTCACGTCACCATAACCTTTTGTAGAACCAAAGCGTCCACCATCAAACCTTATTGTTGGACCTTTAGACCACCGTCTATAGTTTATAAGGTTATTCTTGTTGCCCGTCATGTGCTTTCCACAACCACTGTCAAAGTGTCAGATTGCATTGTTTGTCTCCGTGGCTGAAGTCTGCACAATCAAGAGCAAACAAGTTAATTATCCAATATTGGATGTCCATTAACATGTTCAAGAATGCGTCCAGTGGAAACCCAAGTCTTAAGTTTTTCATCTTTGACTTGTTTTCTACTTGTTGAGGAACTAGGAGGTTTTGAGCCAAAAGACTTTTGATTCGTGCTGATCAAATCCACTTTCTGATGTGGTTTCTTGCTCGGTTGACCTTTTTGCTGAACATACTTTTCAGTAAGTTCTTTTCTAGCAAGGTTCCTTCTAGCCCTAGCGTTTTGAGTTTTGTCAGAACTCTTAGGCTTGGTTTTATTCATCTCTTTGAAGTATCTTTGCTGACTTTGCTTATACTCATGAAAAAGTTGACTTTTCTTGGTTTTGAAACCGAGTCCACTTTTTGGAGAGTGCTGAGCTTTTGTCTTAGCAACCTCTTGATTCAGGTTTGTCAGCAAAGATCTTCTGATTACTTTTGGTAATCTTGCCTTTTGACTTAACAAATTGCTTTTCAGCAACTTGTTTGGCGGAATGCTTTACATCATCGTTTTTCTTTACCGTTTTCTTTTCAGCAACCTGTTTTCCTTTTAAAGTCTTGTTACTTTGAGTAGCAACAGCGGGATTTACGGTCGTAGGTACTTGATTGCATTTTTCAGCAACCTTAGATTGACCAATCTGATATAGTTCTTGTTGACCACTATCAGTTGCGCGTACAAAGGTATTTGGTGATTTGTCTTTCCTCAGGATTATTATGTCATCACCTTCATACGTTGCACCTAAACCTTCTTTCTGAGATGGATCTCTCAGATAAGAGTTTAGTTCAGTTAGCGTATTACTTGCATCAGCATAAGATTTGAAATTGATTTTCATCTTTTTCATTTCTTGTATTTCAGCAAGTAACTTTAGAATTGAGGACTGATATTCTTCCAATTTTATTGCCATTTGAGAATTCTTCTCTGTAGCTTCAGCAATGAACTTCTTCTTCTTTTCAGCAGATTTACCTTTCAGCAAAGGACAATTTTCTTTGAAGTGTCCAGGCTTTTTTCAGTAAAAGCATAGATCATTTCCAACTGCTGGTTCTTCAGAGGAATTTGCTTGTTGAGCCTGCTTGTTCAGCGAGCTAGCCTCATTTTTGTATTTATGGTAGTTGTTACCAAGATGCTTTTTCAGCTTCTCTTTTGCTTTTCGCCTTTCAAGTTCCTTACTGATGAATTTCTTCATGTTTTTGACAACTAAAGCATTTTTATTAGCGGGCTCTTTATCATTCTTCTTTTCAGAAGATGACGGCTTTGCAGTAAGAGCAATGTTTTGCGATTTTTCAGCAAACACATCTTCTCTTTGCTTTGTCTCGTAGTTGAAAGTAGCAAGATGAGAGAACAACTCTGTAGGTGTGATGTTTGGAATTCCTTGATTATAGTAGAAATTTTGAGTATGGATCCATTCTTGGTTCAGACTTCTGATAATGGTTTTCACCTTCTCAGAATCTGAATAAAGATTTCCAACTCCTAAGGCGGCCATCTCACTTACTAGAGTTGTGAATCTGAAGTCCAAGTCTTCCAGTGACTCATTTGTACCTTGGTTAAAGTTTTTGAACTTTAACTTCAGCGCTTCGAGTTTGTTTTCCTTGGTTTTATTAGATCCTGCACAACGATCTTGAACCATTTTCCAAGCTTCCTTAGCAGTTTTGGCACCCCACAGTTTGCACTGTATAGTATCCAGAGTTGATCGAATAATGATGTTTCTTGCTTGGCCATCAAGACGGAATCTCTTAGCTTCGTCGGAAGTCCATTCCTCTCTTGGTTTTGGAACGGCGGCGTCAACCGGTTCTCCTAAGATAGTTTCCTTACCAGTAGGATCCGTGGTTTTGTGAGGAAAGCTTCTCTCAAGTTTAGTGATCTTGATAGGTCCATCAATTAATGACAGTGACCATTTCATCACTAATGGCCTCAAGATGTAACATCATGTTGTTTCGCCATTTATCATAGTTTTCCAGCTTCAGCATGGGAGCACCTCCTAAAGACATCCTATCGGCAAAAGACTACCAAACTGATCAAGTGAGAGTGATTTACGAAAAGCACCTAAGGTGATCTAGGTTCAGTGATGAAGGTTAAAGAATCTCCAGCTCTGATACCACTTGTTGGTCCCTTTAAACAACAAGAAAAGACTAGAGGGGGGGTGAATAGTCTTTTCAAACTTTCATCGTTTAAAAACTTTCTCAGGAAGGGCTTATTACTTTTCAGTAATGAGTTTGCTGATACTTAACTTTCTCATCAAGTACTAGTTACTTTTCAGTAACAAGTTTTACTGATACTTAAAAACAGATTGCGAAAGTCTTTATACAATAAGTGCTTTTCAGTAAGTGATGGTTTCAGCAAGTGAGCAGAGTGACAGTGTACAGATAGATAAGCTTGCTGAAAACTAAATGCAATAGAGTAAATCACACAAACACTTTTATAGTGGTATCTGATGAACTGGTTTAGAACTTGTCAGATTCTAGTTAATCAAATAAATAGCCAAAGGCAATTCACAACTACAACGGAAACCGTAGTGTAGCAGTAGAATAACCTCGAGTGTCGATCTCTAAGGACTATAACTAGCTTTATCTAATCTAACTTAAGAATATAAAATCAGCAGACGACTTAGCAAAGGTTTTTCTTAACAGATAATGGAGATTGGTGATAGTATGGTCATTCAAAGCATAGCAGGTTAATAATCATGCATAAATTCCCCGGTTTTGCATAGAGATCTTTGATCAATGAATTGTGCAGTTGTGTTCCGTAATTATTCAACACTACGAAGATAGAGATTTAGATAGATCAAAGAAATAAAGCAATAACTCAAAGTATAATGCGCGATATAGCCATTAGCATAATTATTAACCCTTCGCTAAGAAATCACATACTATTACCAACGAGAAGTTTAGCTACTCATAGAGGTCATGCAATCAACAGAAATCATACCACGAATGAATGAAAACATGATGAAAGATATATAAATATAAATAGAAAAACTGTAAGATACAATGTTACCGATGGTTGTCAATCTCCGAAGAATCGCGATCTTACAAGCTCCAAAACGCTAAGAAAAAGTATCTCCTAAGCTAAGAATCCCCAGAACAGGCTCTGGAGAATTCCTACTGTTGAAGGGTAATTCGTACTTCTTCTTAAGTTCGCAATGAGTCGCTATGGTAAACTATTCTATGTCTTATTCATGTAGTGTTCCTCCTGAAATGATAGGGAACCTTCTTGTAGCTTCCTCGCACCTGAAATAGACTAGAGGGGGGGGGGGGTTAGTGTCTCTTACCCGGTCTGTAAGGTATCAGACCGGAGTGACGACTTTATGTGTAGGGAGCTGAAGACTTCCCTAGTGAGAGAAATATTGAGTGGTGGTTGAGAGGTATTAATGCTTACTGTTGAGTAGTGAATGAAGCCTTTATATACTTGTAGACTTTTATGGCCAGGTCGCGTAGGATCATGACACGTGTACGACTGAGATTGAGGCCTTCCTTGGTCCAAGCCCATTAAGGAGGTCCATGGGCCTTGGCCCAAGTATCTTGGCTAGGGTTGAGAGGGCACCCTAGACTTTTCGGGGCTCACGACGTAATCCGGACGGCTGGTCCCACAGGGAGCGACCATGGCTGGTCGCCGAGGGTCCTCGAGCCTCCCTTGTACGTAGGTGGTCCGAGTAGTGTCCTGCCTAGTTTCTTTCAAAGAGCGTTACCTTGACGTAAGGTCCTCCTCGAGCCATAGAGATGCTCCTCGAGCCCTAGAGACGCTCCTCGATCTCGATGTCTGCTCTATCCTTGTGATGAGCTTATTTTGAGGGTTGGCCTCCTAGTGATGGTCGGACCCTATGTTGGTCGAACCACACCTTAGTGACATACTTGGGTGTGGTCGCGCCCCTTGAGGGACGGCCTGGCCTATGATGCTTTGTCGCGCTCTTAGACCGCTCCAGTTCGTACATGCGGACTGGACATATTTCAACACTAACATATGTCCCCTTAGTTTCCAAGTATCTTTGTAGAAGATAGTTGAGCAACTATGTTGAAGTAGAGGTCGAGCACAGCCTCGACTAGTAGTGGGCGAAAAACGATTTCCGTATTCGCACCTTGGTATCTTTCCCTCCTCCTATCTCTCCCTCCCCCCCCTTTTTATAGGGTGCGAACAGACGTTGCTCGGACCTTATGAAAAGAGGTATGTTTGCTGGGTAGAGATTGGATCGGGGTAAGTATTCCTTGGTGGAGTGGAAGTATTCCTTGGTGGAGTGGGATGACTGTTTGCCGCTTTTTTCCTTGCAAATTATCTCGAGGAGGGATAATTTCGAGAGTCGAATAGAATGACTGCTTGCCGCTTTTTTCCTTGCAAATTATCTCGAGGAGGGATAATTTCGAGAGTAGAATGGAATGACTGCTTGCCGCTTTTTTCCTTGCAAATTATCTCGAGGAGAGATAATTTCGAGAGTGGAATGGAATGACTGCTTGCCGCTTTTTTCCTTGCAAATTATCTCGAGGAGAGATAATTTCGGGAGTGGTTCCTCGATCCATCACAATGTATTAGTCCATTTTTTGTCTTGTCACCCTTTTTTATCTGCGAAATCTCGAGGAGAGATATTGTCGTCGCTCCCGTCATAACCCAAGTGGTGTGGTGCTCGCGCTACGAATTACCTAGTGTGATCAGGTAATCCGCGCTGGCATGGGAAAGTGTGCCCGAGCGGGAGCGTGGAGGGTAAATTAGTGAATTCGCAAGGCGGCTGTGATCTGGGCCGTTGATAGCTGCCACGTGTTCGGTCCAGATTGAGCAAGGGGCACCGACAGTTCGAATTCCAGGGATAACCTTCTATAAATAGGGGAGGACCGAATCATTTCTCACTTTTCCGAAAAATTTTCACCCAGAGCGTTTGAGAGAGTGAGTAGCAAAATCTTGAGATCGAGGAACATAAAAGAGAGATCGAGGAGCATTTCCGGTGTCTTTCAGGCGAGCTAACAGTCCCGTTTTCCGGCGGATCTAGTAGTTTCCGAGTTCGATTCCGACTTCAAGCCTTCGAACAAGCAAGTCCTTCTATCCTTACTTGAATTAAATCACTTGAATGCTTGCTTTAATCCTTTTCCTTCATTTTGCCGTCACGGGCACATGCCCTCCGCCTATCTCCGCCGCCTGAGCCCTTGTCGGTGTACGGTGGGCTTGATAATGCTTTACCAGACTTAATAACTTACATAAACGGACCGTAACTTTGTATGTCGTAATTGGACTTGTATGCTTTAATTGCCCCGTAAATTTCGCATGCTTTCCCCTTTTTTTCAATTTCTGTAAACCCCATCGCCTCCATAACTGAAAAAATGTTAAGTATTAGAACTGTAGATTTCGTAGCTCGTCGATATTAAGCAGTTGGTCGCTCCCTGTATACTTGTCTTCATATGTTTGAGCGTATGGTCGCTCCATGTGTGCTCCTCGGTCTGCTTTCATATTTGTTGTAGTGTAACTTCTTTGTTACTTGTACCTCTTTTTGATTTTTCTCCGTTCGGGGGGTCGAGCATAATCAATATACATAAACGGACCACTCGGACTATCACCACCCATCCTTACTCTTTTTCTGGCCAACCTTTTAGGATGTCCGAGAGGAGCGACGACAGTCAAAACCGTCACGACTCTCTCGATTACGGGAGCGGGCAGGAAACGTCCGAGGAGACATCTATGTCGGCCACCTTCCTAGATCAGACTATGGAGCTCTCCTCGGACCACGAGGAACCTGCGACTCAGGTCGAGGAAGTTGACGGTGAGGAGAGAGAGGAGGAGGAGCTCGAGGAAGGAGAAGAGATCCAGGAATCTAGTGAAGAAGACGATTCCGAGGAGGAGGAGGAGGAGGATCAGTTTCGTCTAGAAGTCCGAAAAAGACGAAAGGATGCCGATGAGCTTTTCATTGACGATCGGACCGAAACAGAAGGGGATCCTCCAGACAGTGGTGTCCCGGCCGCCATGATAACACAAGCTGCCCAAGTGTTAGGGCGCGATTACGGTGTCCGAGCTAACGTCGACCCATTGCCTATCCGGGTAGAGGATATGGACGATACCGAGCAGCCTACGCCTGAGCTTGCTTGATTCGAGGAAGGAGAACACTCTTTCCATGAAGGGCAGGGTGGGGACATCGAGGAGCCTACCTCGTCTCGAGTACGTAAAATCCGAGCTGCCTGTTCAAACTGTCCGTCGCACAGTAATCAGTAGCGACGAGGATTCCCCGGTGAGGCTTTTCGATCTCCACGGGAATGAAGCTGGTCCGAGCCGGGGTATTCCATCTCCGTCGTTCTCTGAGATGAATCGGAATGCAGAGCGAGAACTTCTCATCCAAGAGCAGTATTATATCGAGGACGTTGTTCCTTATCAGACAGACCCTACACAAATAGACTTCAGCTTCCCCGCGGCGAGTAATGTTAGAGCTCCCATTCCAAGCGAGGACGCTGAAGGGGAGCGAGCAAGGGTTGTGCTTGAACGTGATCGCAAGCGTAAGAGGGGCGAGAAGGTTTCGTCCTCTGAGGATGATGAAGAAGCCGCCCATGCTCCGGGTAAGGCCCCCAAGAAACCGCGGAGGAAAGCTTCCCGACCCAAGAAGAAAGATGACGATCTCGAGGATAATGCTAAGCTTACTGTGGCTAGCGGGAAGAAATTTACACGAGGGCCCCAGGATGTTGATCTCCCCGATTCGGAAGGCGAGAAGAACGAAGGCGGCATGATTCCGACAACCGCCTCCACGGTCAAAGAGGAGGAAATTCCATCAATAAGGCAAAAGTATCGGCTAAGCAAGAGGAAGATTGACATCCTCGCGCCAAAGCCTGACCAGACCTTCTACAATGCGCCACCTGGCTATATGGCTGTGCATCTACTGACATTGGATCGAGGATGGATCCTTCCTTTATGCGAGCCCTTCAAATATATCATCAACCAGTTAGGCCTCGCTCCCTAGCAGCTTCTCCCCAGTGCATTCGGCACTCTTATCTGTTTTGGGGTACTCTGCAAGAAGCTCGGGTTCCCGATGAACTTCCATAATTTTAACCAGCTTTTCAGAGTCTCGATGAGCTCTGGAAACAAGTTCTTCTATTACTTTAACACTCGCCCAGGTCTCGGATTCATAGTGGACGCTCCATCATGCTCGGGCTATAAATGGTTCCACAGATACATATACGTTAAGAAGAAGAAACTCCCCGATATGAGCGACGAGGATGCGGAGTGGGGAGTACCCAAACATTTCTACTGAGGACCGATATCTGATCGATACCCTATTCCTGTTGAGTCGGACCCTTGGGTACTGGCGCTCGAGGAGAGAAACTCTCGTGCTAACCCAGAGAAGTATTTTTATTGGGGCTTAGTGATGCAACCACTTCCCTATCTCGCCGGTCTGTCCTCCCCGGTCTACACGGGTTATAAGAACTCAGAATATACCGATGATCTCCTTTTTGGTAACTAGCTCGAGGACCACTTTAAAAGCTTTTTACTTTCTTTTTTCTTTCCTTTCTTTGTAATGACTAAAATTGCTCTTCGCTCTTGCTAACTTTTTTATTCTCCTCGATTATGCAGAGTATTGGTTTGCGTGGATAATGTCGAAGACACTTGAGGCTAAGGTGGAGCAGAGGAGGAAGCAACGCTTGGCGGGAAAGACTACAAAGATCCTTGGGTCCCTTGACCTTAGCAACCCCAAGAATGCGGCGAAGCACCGAGACACTCTAGCTAAGGATGGACTCACGACGATCGAGGACCCCGTGGAAGCAGTTAAGAGGAAGGCCGCGGAGGATGCAGCGGCTGCAAAGAAGGTCGAGGAGGCTGGGGACGGCAACCCGGAGAAGCGTCCAAAGGAGCGGGCCCCTCCCCAAAAAAGAGCTGGTGCGAAGAGGCTCATCAATCTTGGCGGGAGCGACGAGCCAGCCCGCAAGAAAGGTAAAGCAGCCTTGGACGTTGATCGCGACGCGGAGATCAAACGGTTCGTCCAGATGTCGGAGTTGGATCGCGCCCATGAACTTAGCCTCTGCGCTCTACAGGTAATTCTTGTTAAATTTTTACAAGTCTTTAATTCCATTCCTCCTCGCTTTTTTCATTATGATAAGATGTATTAACTTCTGAGTTTTCTTGCAGCTCGAGCACATCAAGGAGGCGTATGCTAACGTCGCAGTTGATCGCTCCGATATCGGTCATGTGATCGAGGAGCTGGAAAAGACGGTGGCATCCGAGAAGGCTAAGACCCAGGTCGCCAACGAGGAGGTCCGCAAAGCCCACGAGAAGGTGGATCAGCTCGAGAAGGAGTTGTCCCGGGAGAAGCAAAGGACTCAGGGCTATAAGGGAGGTTATGCAACATTGTCGCTCTGCATGCAAAAGTTCAAGGACAGTGTGCTGTCCTTCCTCATCGGTAGTAGGCTCGAGACAGCCCGGGCATTCATGGCGTCCGACACTTATAAATTGGCCACTCAGGACATAAAAGACGCAGCTCGCGAGGAGGGTTTCTTCTCCTGTATCGGGCAGCTTAAAAGGGTTAATCTTCTGCCCGAGGATTTTGATGTGGACGCCCGAGAAGATATGCATGCTGGGCGGCGCGATGAGTTGAGCCGGTATCCCGATGAGATACCGAGCGACGAGATGCACCATGCATGCGAGTTCGGCGAGCTTGTGACTGATCCGGAAGTTCCATATCCAAGCAAGCCTTCCTATCTTCCTCGATGGGTCCCCGAATGCATCAGGGCCGGCCTACTTCTGCGTTTTTAGAAGGCTCCTCTTCGGAATGCCCACTGGATTCAAGTAAATCAACCTGTGATGGGGCGCGAGGAGGGGTTTGTAGAGCCTGAGCTGATCACTTATGCAAATTCCATCAAAGAGGCTCGCGAGAAGGACAGCGATGGGAACTTGCATACTCTGAATAGCCCTACTCGAGCTGGTGCTTCGACGAGCAGTGACCCCGTACTCCAGAGCGACTTCTCGGCCAGCCGGACCCGTTAAGTGCACGAGAGCTTGGAAAAAAGGCCGAGTATGCTCGGTTAACTTTGTACTATTGTACTTGTATTTTTTCTTAGAGTTTTTTCCGAACAACTTCCTGCTTTCATAATTTGCTATTCGGCCCCTTGTGGCGTACTCGATCTCCGTTGTATTATAACATGATGAATGATTTCCTTGTTTTCTTCAATATAATTTTCTCTTCGATTTCTTTCCTATACTTGTGTTTTTTACTAACTCCTTAGTTATGACGTATAACTTGGATAGAGTAGTTAAACATGTATAGATTAGGATCGAGAACCAAAGTTCTTCGAACCGTGGAGTAGCAAGATGATCTTCGCTAATGATAATTCGGACGAAACTCCTCGAGCTACCAAAGTAGTTGCCGCGCTTCTCGATTTTCTTTGATAACTAAGAAAAATTCTAAGTGTTGAACTTAGAAAAAATTCTAAGTGTTGAGCCAGAAAGAATCGGGCTCCTCCTCGATTTCATTCTGCTCGTCGCTTTTATCCCCTTAAAAGGCTTCATGATTAATTATCTTTTAAAGATAAGAGAGCAGGGAGGGTTCCTTTAATCATGGAAATCGAGTAGCTCTTATGTAGATCGAGTAAGCTTTCTTGATTTAGTAGCAGTATAATAGTTCTATAATTGAACGTTTTTTGTTGAAAGATAGACATTGCATTGATTTGTCGGAAATACAATTACAATGGGGGCTCCTCGGCCAGCTTTCTTACAACAATTTCTTAACAAAAACATGAGGTACTTCTCACATGAACTTGTGAGGAATCCTTCTCGATCTTCGGGCCTTTCACAGGGGTTCTTCAAAAAGCTTTTTCTTCAAACAACTCAAGTGTAGAATCTCTGGAGGTTAGAAGTATTCCACGGGTTCTTTAATACTCTTCCCTCCATGTCTTGGAGACGATAAATTCCATTGGACCTTGCTTCAATTATCTTGTAGGGGCCTTCCCAATTGGGTTGCATCTTCCCAACTTTGCCCAGGATGTTAACTCTTCGGAGTACTAGGTCTCCAACTTGGAAGTCTCTCTCTCTTACGCCCTTGTTGTAGGTCTTCGCGATCAATGCTTGATATCTGAGGATGTTGGCCAAGGCATTGGTCCTCGCTTCACTAACCGTCTCCAGATCGAAGAGCCTCTTTGTATGATTGTCCTCGGGTTGATACCCTTGGATTCTGAGGGTTTCTACCGCCACTTCCGCTGGTATGACCGCCTCGGACCCATAAACTAGCGAGAAGGGAGTCTCTCTTGTAGCTGTTTTTTAAGTGGTGCGGTATGCCCATACCACTCCATCAAGCTCGTCGACCCAGTCCTTGTTGGTGGCGAACCTCTTCTACAAGTTGTTGACGAGGATTTTGTTGACGGAATCTGGTGGCACAACAATGGGGGCAGAAACAAGCTTTTCCTTAAGGGTATTAAAAAAAGCAACTAGGCACTCATTAGAAAAATGGAAAACCACATCTTTTGCAAGCAAGCTACTTAATGGTTTAGCTATTTTCGAAAAATCCTTAATAAACCTCCTATGAAACCCTACATGGCCAAGAAAAGACTGCAATTCTTTCACACAAGTAGGTGGAGGAAGTTTTCCAATGATTTCGATCTTAGCCTTGTCCACCTCAATACCTCTTTCAGAAACTACATGTCCTAGAACAATGCCTTCCGTAACCATGTAATGACTTTTCTCCCAGCTTAATATTAAATTGCATTCAATGCACCTTTTCAAAACAAGATCTAATCTATGCAGGCATTCATCAAACGAATCACCAAAAAGAGAAAAATCATCCATGAAAACTTCAACAAACTTAGTTACCATATCAGAGAAAACAGAAAGCATGCACCTTTGGAAAGTGGCAGGGGCGTTACATAGCCCAAACGGAATCCTCATATAGGGAAACGTCCCGAATGGGCAAGTGAATGTCGTCTTCTCGTGATCCTCCGGTGCAATCGGGATCTGGTAGAAACCTGACAAGCCATCAAGAAAACAATAGAATTTCCGCCCCGCAAGGCGGTTTAGCATGTCATCTATAAATGGCAAAGGGAAGTGGTCTTTCTTAGTGGCGGCTTTTAATCGTCTATAATCAATGCACATCTGCCATCCAGTGGTTTTCCTAACCGGTACTAACTCTCCCTTCACATTCTCTTCTACCGTGACCCTTGATTTTTTAGGAACTACATGAACAGGGCTCACCCATCGACTATCAGGAATGGGGTAAATCATATCGGCATCTAGCAACTTAATTACTTCTTTCTTTACCACCTCTTGC
Source organism: Plantago ovata (assembly GCA_028274465.1). Taxonomy (NCBI): domain Eukaryota; kingdom Viridiplantae; phylum Streptophyta; class Magnoliopsida; order Lamiales; family Plantaginaceae; genus Plantago; species Plantago ovata. The sequence goes on from CM051457.1 coordinate 53,556,669, forward strand.
ATGGCCGGATTTATCCTACGATGAGGTTGCCTAACGGGTTTGGCATCTTGTTCTAGAGTTATGTTGTGCACACACCGAGTAGGGCTAAATCCCTTGATATCACTAATCCCCCAACCTATAGCTGCAGAATTTTCTCTCAAAAATTTCAATTAGCCTACTTTCTTCATCGTTGGAAAGATGTGAGGAGACTATCACAGGCTTTTTCTGATTCTCTCCTAAGTAGACATACTTTAGGTGTGCAGGGAGTGACTTTAATTCTAAGCTAGGCTCTTCAGGAAATTTACTTTCTTCCTCTTCTTCATCTAAGGGTTCAAGCACTTCTTCTCCTACGGGAATTTCTGGGGTACTATCCATCATTTCAACTAATGCCCTTGCTTCTTCGGTCATCTAACACGTCTCAACCTGCATGGTTAGTGCCTCCTCAAGAGGTTCAATATTATCACGGTGATGAGGAAATTCAGAAAGTATAGAATTAAAGCAATCAACGAAATTTAACTCGTCCATACCATCTTTAGTTACCTCCGCACTGCAACCTACCAATTGAATTTTCTCGCCCATTACTGATGAACGTATTTTTGACGCGTTCATCTTGTCTTTTTTACCTTCTTTTGCTATCTTTTAGCCTTGTTTTTTGGTTAGTTTTGTAGAATAGTGTCACGTTTATTGTTTTCTGCATTTGCAGGCACTTAGGAACGAAATGGCGTTTTGGGAGCTAAAAACGAGCTTTTTTGATAGAAAATGGCCCCGTTGAAGTTCCTTGATCTCCACGGCTTGTTCGTGAGTGTTTGAGCATCAATAAGCATTGAGAAGGATGAGTCCAAGGCACCCGAGGGCCGTACGAGGGCAAAAAGATTGAGTTGGAAGACAAAAATCTGCCCAGGAGCCAAGCTAAGCGCCTGGAATAGTGAAGCGCTCCGCTTCATTTTCCAGGAGTTTTGGCACAGCAGCCAAGCGAAGCGCTTGGAGGGCCCAAGCGCTTCGCTTGCCAAGCGCTCCGCTTGGGCTCTCCAAGCGGTCCGCTTGGCAGCGGTTACGTTTTCGGATTTCCTTCTTAAATCTGATTTTCAGTTACTTTTTCCATACTTTTGAACATTGGCTTCGTTTTTGGAGAGCTCCTAAGCCCCAAAACTCAGAGAAAACTCAGATTACATTGTATTTTAGATTGGATTAAAGGTTTTGGCATAGGATTGCATCCATTGTTTCATCTACGAAGAGGTTTTCATCAATACCCACCGATTAGTGACAGCTTGGTGGTAACATTGTATCATTATCTCTTGTCTAGTAGTTTGATTTGATGTATTCTATTTACAATTCATATGATTTGATGTCTATGTTGATGAATATGAGTAGCTAAATCCTTTGTGTTGGTGGTAGAATGTAGAATATGCATGCTATGGGTTATGTTTATGCTTACATGAGGTTGTGAGTCAATCTTGCTGCAAATTCTTCATATGATTCTTAGTTGCCTATAAAATATATTCGAATTGAGTATAGTGACAAACTCGTTGGTCAATGAAAGCTATGGGATTGTATGTTAGAGATTTGCAGCATGCTAGATAAATGGTGTTAGTGACAAGCACCTCTAAATTATTGATAGTGACCTTTCATGATGTGTGTCTTGAAAGTTACCTAGACGAGTTGCTTAGAAGACTTGATCGAAGGTTTTACGCACTGAACTTGTGAGCATATTCGTAACCCATGCATGTGTATTTGATTTCTACCACCAACCGTTTTCCAAACTTGATTACAACAATCTGATTTCTCGTTGCTTTGTTCTAAGGAAACAATTCTATAAACAATTGAACACGTTGTCTGAAATAACTAGCAAAAACCACAAACAAAGCCACGTTAGGTCCCGAGAGAACGACACTCGGGGACAACTTGCCATTGCACTCTAGTTTCTGTAGTGATAAGTGTTCTTTGGCTATTAAACAAATTTAATTGGTGAAAATCGACATCATCAATTTGGCGCCGTTGCCGGGGACTTAACTCCTTTGGTTGGTGTTTTTGTTTGGTTGTTTTCAGCCAACATCACTTTCTCACCCCATTTCTTTCCCCCTATTTCTTTGTGCTTAATTCTATGTGTTCTGATTTTTGTTTCACTAACGGGAACTAATCCTTGTATGAGTGTTGTGTTGATTGCACTAGATTTCAGGCGAGATGGCTGAGCAACCACTGAAGTTACTCTCAAAAGTTACGGTTGAGCCTAGTGGTCCAGCTATTGTTCTCATTGATGCAACGAGGAATCTGGAGCTTAAAGGACACGTGTTCCAGCAATTACCCAAGTTCTATGGCATGGACAATGAGGACGTCATTGGGTATTTGAATGACTTAGAGAATTTCGTGCTCTACTTGCCTAGACCGGATGATGGAATTACTGATGATGATTTGCGGATGAAGGTTTTCTCTATGGGAGTTGGGGATAGAGCGAAGGCTTGGTTGAGATCCTTAGAAGCTGGATATTTGACCACATGGGCTCAATTGTTTGAAAAATTTATGGATCGGTATTATCCCGCTTCCAAGACTATGGTTATGAAGAGACAAATCAGCACTTTTGAGCAGAAGTATGATGAAGCTTTTCATGAGGCTTATGATCGGTTTAAGGGGTTGCAATATCGGTGCCCACATCACGGCTTCGATGGAGGTCAGCTCATCCAATTCTTCTATAATGGTTTGCATCCTGGTGTTCAAGCACAAGTGGATAGCATTTGTGGAGGAAGCATGGGAGAGTTGTTTCCGAGTCAAGCTCAAGCTAAGTTGGATATAATGTACCGGAATTGTCAGAACCGGAATATAAGAGCCAAGATTCATTCAAAAGAACCTAGAGAAGAACCCATAGCGGCTTTTGAAGAGAAAGTGGTTCGTGGTGATGACTATGAGCAAGGATTCGCCAGTCAACGTCAACATGCTGAGGTAAACTATGGGGTACCCGGATATGCTCCATCCTCTTTGGTCGCCATGGTGCAAAGCTTGGTAGAAAAGACCGACAAGTTTATGGAATCTTATTACAGGAATCAGGCTATGAACGAGAAGCGGTTTGAGAACTTGGAGGCTAGTACTTCTTCTCTTAACAGGAAGTTGCAAGAGCTCATTGATAGAGGAGCTAGTCCTGAGCAAGAGAAGCTTTTGGGTAATACCGAGAGAGCTATGGCCATCACGGTGGTGACTAATATTCCAATTGAGATCACGGTCACAAGAGAAGGAGCACGAGTAGAGGTTCCAAGTAGCAAGAAAATCTCTGAGCCTTGCGTTGCTAACGAGGAGCCTAAGCCCTCTATGGTTGAGGAAGAAGCTTCACATATTGAAGAAGAAAGCTCATCGTCTGAGGATGAGATTGTGGAAGTACCCGCACTTGAGAGCTTCGATGTGGAAATCGGTCTTGGCACGAAGGATGGTATATTGGCTACATTGGACACAGGAGCTGGAGTCAATGTCTTGCCGATGAATGTGTATGAAGAATCCCGGTTGACTGGTTTGAAGCCTATGAAAGCTATGGTTCAACTTGCTGATGGGTCTATGAGGAGACCTTTGGGAGTTCTCGAAGACTTGGTTATTAGAGTTGCCGGTGTTGAGGTGAAGACGAGCTTCATAGTTATGCCGACTTCGGAAGCCAATTTTAAGGATGTGGTCCTGTTGGGAAGAGCCTTCATCAATAAGGTGCACATGGTGATTGACATGTACCGTCGTACATGTAGTTTTGAGGTAGATGGCAAGCGACACATGTTGCGAGCCATTGTTAATTCATGTGTTGAGAAGACTTGCACTAACAAACTTATAGGATACTTTGGTCCTCTATTCCTTCGTTCAAATGTGCAGGGATTTCACCGATTAAAGAGGGCAATGATGGGGAAGTCTAGTACCCAATATGAATTCAACCCCAATTGAGCCTTGAAGATTTGAGCCAACGACGTGTAAACAAAGGCGCTTCTCGGGAGGCAACCCGAGGTGGTAAGTGTTTCGCATTTAGTTAGCTTTCTTTGTGTTTGTAGTTGTGGCCTGTTTGCCTTTTGTCGTGATTAGTTTAGTCTAGTGTTTGTCTTGGTGCCTTAGGTGATTAAGATAGGAAAAAACATCGAATATCTGGAAACAGAGCCATGCGAAGCGCTTGGAAGGGCCAAGCGGTCCGCTTGAATCTTCAGTAAATCAAAAAATTTACTGGAATTTCAAGCGGAGCGCCTGGAGCCTCCCAAGCGCTCCGCTTGACAAGCGCTGTACCCAGATTTTCCTCGTTTTTTCCATTCTTCTCACCTTTGTGCACCCGTTTTTACATGTTTCATGAGTCCTTTCAGGTACTACTCATATATAGGAGATTGGACACGAACCTTTATCTCAGGGAAGTGTACTTTCAATCCAATTTTTCCTTTTCATTCAACTTTTCTTTGCTCGAGGACGAGCAAAAGTTTAGGTTTGGGGAGGGGGTATTGGATTTTTAGTACTATATACTTGTGTGGTTCGTGCATGCCTGATTTTACTCAAGTTCATGTGATTTGTCGTGTTTTTTCAAATTTTTGCATGCATATCATCCCTAGATTAGTTGTTGCACGTTGTTGTGTGTGGAGTTTATTGCCAAGTCTTTTGAACTTTTTTATTGAGTAGACTAAGTGTTTATGACCATTGATCATATGTTGCATCACTTTGCAAGTAGTTTGAGGCTTGTCTCGCTTGGTTTGTCACATTCGCATGTGCACTAGTTAAGCTTAGTAGTCTCGACATCACCTTGAGTGGTGTTTCTTCTGCTGCGGTTCACGATGGCCTTATGAAATTATGCACGTTTGAGTCTATGGTTGTAACCCGTGTAATTATGTACGTAAGAGGCGACAAGTTCTTCACCTCGATTAGAGATTGCCAAATGCCTAGGAAGGAGGTAGTGTGAGGTGTGTGATTCCTTGTATTAAACCTATTCTATCGAATAGGTTTGGGGAGGAGGTTACGTTGTTATACTTGTCTTTCGTCTTGAGTCGTTGTAGATTTTTCTTAGCTTTATTTTTCTTTTGTTTTGTGTCCCAACCTATTCTCTCGAATAGGTTTTGGGAGGTGTCTTTGTAAAAAGTTTTTCCCTTTTTCTTTTTCGTCTTTGTGCTCAAACCTATTCTCTCGAATAGGTTTGGGGAGGTTTTTGACACATAGTACTGCTGCTTGCCTAGCTATGTATAAAAAAAAAAGAGAAAAAGAAAATAAAAAAAAAAAGAGAAAAGGAAAAGAGAAAATAAAAAAAGAAGAAAGAAAATAAAGAATAAGACCCAAAAGCAAAAGAAGGGTCGTTGCAAGCCAAAAGCAGTCTCGTAGTGTCAAGTGTCATGTAAATATTTTGTCCTTGTGAAGTATCGAGTTGTAAATTCTATCTTTCGTTTCGTGTCGCCTTTGTCCAAGGCCTGTTCTTGACCACCCTCGTCTTGCTATTCGAGAAGTGGTTGAAAGAGGCTCATTCTTGAGAGTCTGGGTAGAATAGGGGAGTGTTATCTTTCTAAGGGAACCCTCCTTCGTTTGATGAGAGCCAGTATTGGTTCGCCCTCTCTTGAGGAAAAGTCTTGCTTGGTGAACAGTAGTAAGCCCTCGGTTTCATAGGCACGGGGCAATTGTAGTATGATAATATGCATCATTGTGTCGTCACTGACCAGGTCCAGGTAGAAGATGTTACGAGAGACTGCTTTGCTTAACCAAGTGCACATGAGAATGTGTATATTCGCAATCGAGGGTTTCTTCAACCTACTTGCATGTCATGCTCATTTGGTTTTGTTCATAAGCATTTGGTAGATTCAATAGATTAGTTCACTTTACTTGGCATGAGACTCCTTTTGTGTTGCATTTAGGATAGTTTGTTGCTTGAGGACAAGCATAGGTTTGGTTTGGGGAGTTTGATGAACGTATTTTTGACGCGTTCATCTTGTCTTTTTTACCTTCTTTTGCTATCTTTTAGCCTTGTTTTTTGGTTAGTTTTGTAGAATAGTGTCACGTTTATTGTTTTCTGCATTTCCAGGCACTTAGGAACGAAATGGCGTTTTTGGAGCTAAAAACGAGCTTTTTTGATAGAAAATGGTCCCGTTGAAGTTCCTTGATGTCCACGGCTTGTTCGTGAGTGTTTGAGCATCAATAAGCATTGAGAAGGATGAGTCCAAGGCACCCGAGGGCCGTACGAGGGCAAAAAGATTGAGTTGGAAGACAAAAATCTGCCCAGGAGCCAAGCTAAGCGCCTGGAATAGTGAAGCGCTCCGCTTCATTTTCCATGAGTTTTGGCACAGCAGCCAAGTGAAGCGCTTGGGGCCCAAGCGCTTCGCTTGCCAAGCGCTCCACTTGGCCTCTCCAAGCGGTCCGCTTGGCAGCGGTTACGTTTTCGGATTTTCCTTCTTAAATGTGATTTTCAGTTACTTTTTCCATACTTTTGAACATTGGCTTCGTTTTTGGAGAGCTCCTAAGCCCCAAAACTCAGAGAAAACTCACATTACATTGTATTTTAGATTGGATTAAAGGTTTTGGCATAGGATTGCATCCATTGTTTCATCTACGGAGAGGTTTTCATCACTACCCACCGATTAGTGGCAGCTTGGTGGTAACATTGTATCATTATCTCTTGTCTAGTAGTTTGATTTGATGTATTCTATTTACAATTCATATGATTTGATGTCTATGTTGATGAATATGAGTAGCTAAATCCTTTGTGTTGCTGGTAGAATGTAGAATATGCATGCTATGGGTTATGTTTATGCTTACATGAGGTTGTGAGTCAATCTTGCTGCAAATTCCTTCATATGATTCTTAGTTGCCTATAACATATATTCGAATTGAATATAGTGACAAACTCGTTGGTCAATGAAAGCTATGGGATTGTATGTTAGAGATTTGCAGCATGCTAGATAAATGGTGTTAGTGACAAGCACCTCTAAATTATTGATAGTGACCTTTCATGATGTGTGTCTTGAAAGTTACCTAGACGAGTTGCTTAGCAGACTTGATCGAAGGTTTTACGCACTGAACTTGTGAGCATATTCGTAACCCATGCATGTGTATTTGATTTCTACCACCAACCGTTTTCCAAACTTGATTACAACAATCTGATTTCTCGTTGCTTTGTTCTAAGAAGACAATTCTATAAACACTTGAACACGTTGTCTGAAATAACTAGCAAAAACCACAAACAAAGCCACGTTAGGTCCCGAGAGAACGACACTCGGGGACAACTTGCCATTGCACTGTAGTTTGTGTAGTGATAAGTGTTCTTTTGCTATTAAAAAAATTTAATTGGTGAAAACCGACATCATCAATTACCTCCATAGAGATCTTCTTGCCTTTGAGTTCAAGGCACGTGTTGGTAGTTGCCATGAATGGTCTCCCAAGTAGTACCACGTGTTCGCGAATATGGCTCTTTCCCTCGTCTGCAGACTTCATTACCACAAAATCAACTGGAATTATCAATTTGTCTACTTTCACAAGGATATCTTCTATTATCCCAACCGGCCTCTTCATGCTTTGGTCCGCCATTTGGACAACCATATACTGAATAGGGCATTAAGTTAATGCTAGCCCCCAAGTCAAGCATAGCCTTCGTGGTTCGGCCATTCCCCAAAGCGATGTTGATGATGAAACTTCCAGGATCTCTTTTCTTCACAGGTAACTCGGCAATTGAATTTACCGTCTCAACTCCATTAACTTCATTTCCTGAAGTAACCCTTTTGCTGTTCTTTATCTCACGAAAGAATTTCGTATAAGCCGGAATGTTTTGGATTAACTCCAAGAGAGGCACATTAACTTCAACTTTTGAGAGGCGTTGGAATAGAGGTGACTCTTGAATATCCTTCTTGGCTGGCTTGATCTGACTTGGGAATGGCACATGTGGTTTCGAGGGCACATATGGATTAGAAGATTTGTGAAGTACCTCCGGATTAGGAGTGCCCCTTCGACCTCATCATCAACCACATCTTCTTCAGATGGTCTTGGTTCATCATCCTTCTCTTGAGGTTCTTTGGAGCTTTCACTAACTTCTTGTTCTGTGCTTGGTCCTGCATTGTTAGTCTCAGAAGATTCAATACGTTTAGGACGCACGAAGTTAGGAATTTTGATCATCTTTCCCCCACGGAGTAGTAGATTCACTTCTTCGTACTCAGGTTCCTCAGTAGTAACAGTTGGAAGTGGCTTGGGATCGACAAAATCAGCTTCAGGTGTCGAAACAGGGAAGCTGGGGTCGTCCAGCTCCCTGGAGCTTGGGGGCGATTCGCCCCCTGCACTGGGCGATTCGCCTGGGGCAAGCCGGATCGCCCCCAGCTCTCTGCCTGTGGGGGGCGATTCGCTCCCTATACTGGGCGGTTCGCCCCCCACCTCCAGAGGGGCGTTTTCGTCTAAAATCTCCTCTTCTTCAGGTTGATGAACCTCCTCTGCCTTTTCACACTTCAACAATCTAAATTCCTCCATAAGTTGCTCAGTTACTTTGACTGCTTCGAAAACCTTTTCGATGCGAAGATTGTTTTCAACTTGCCCTGCGCGTGCTATCTCAAAAACATTCTCAATGGCCTTAATCCCTGCGTAAAACGCAAGTTCATCCTCCTCACTGATATCTTCGTCTTCAGAATATCCTTCGTATAAGCCTTTAGTTTCGCCCCGATTTGAATTCCCATTGGTGACTTGACTCGACATTAGCCTCTCAGATTGTGCAGAACCACTGGCGTACCTTTGAAAGACCCTCTCTGCCTCTTCAACTGTACATCTTCTAATCCTCCACACATCCCATCCACTTGTAGCCTAACATCATCACGTAGACCACCAACAAAATACCAAATCAGCTCCCCGTCGTCGAAACAGTGATGGGGGCACTCAAGTTTATACAACTCAAAACGTTTGTAGGTGTCACAAAACCGCTCATACTCTCCTTGCTTGAAGTGTTCGATCGTATTTCGTAAGGCAATTGTCTTATGGTAAAGCATAAATCGCGCCAAGAACTCCTCTACTACTTGGCTCCATGTTTTCAGCGATCCCGGTGCTAACCTGGATGTCCGAAGCCTTGGCTCATATCCGAGAGAAAAAGAAAATAATTTCCTGCACAGTTGGTCCTCAGTGAAGCCCTTTGCTGGAACTTTTGCTATTTCTTCCTCATAGGATCTGATGAAACTTAACGGATTCATCCCCACTCCATCTTCGAACCTTGGTATTCTTCTCACTACTGAACTCGTTACCTCATACCCTGATAACTCTTCTTCCAAGTATATAATTGACCCTTTCTTAACTTGCAAGAATGTAGGTGTCAAGCGAGCTTTTAAGGTCGTCATACCTGGAAATCTGGAACAGGAGTAACTCAAAACTGAAAATTAGTCTCGTTAGAAGTCTCGAAAATCAAGAAAATTTCTGGAATTCACCTAAAAAATTGAAAAAAAAGACTAATTAAACTACTACCTCTGAGAATTGAATGCTGAAAATATAAATAAGCTAAACAGAAAAAAGGAGTATAGTCCCCGGCTACGGCGCCAATTTGATGTAAACGAATTTGTGAGACTCAATTAATCAAATAAATTTGTTTTTAGCCAAAGGCAATTCACAACTACAACGAAAACCGTAGTGTAGCAGTAAAATAACCTCGAGTGTCGATCTCTAAGGACTATAACTAGCTTTATCTAATTTAACTTAAACTATAAACTCAACGAACGACTTAGCACAGATTTTCTTATCAATAATAATGGAAGTTAGTGATAGTATGATCATTCAAAGCATCAGGTTAATAATCATGCATGAAGTACTTGAACGTTTGCATAGAAATCTAAGATCATGAATTGTCCAATGTGTTCCGTTCAATTCAACACTACGAAGATAGAGGGCTTAGATAGATCAAAGAAATAAAGCAATAAGTCAAGTCTGAATCGCGTTACAACCATCATGCATAATTAAGAACCCTAGCTAAAAAATCACATACTATCACCAACAATAGATTTAGCTACACATAGATAGATTGCAATCAACAGAAATCAAAGAAAGATTGAATGAAAACATGATGAAAGAAATAAATAAAAGTAGAAAATGCGTGAGATACAAGTTACCAACGAAGGTTGTCAATCTCCGAAAAATTGCTAGCTCACAAGCAAGAATTGATAAACAACGAGGTCCAATTGCTATGCTTAATCCTCCATATTGATAAGAAAAAGAGTCTCCTATGCTAAGAATTCCCAGAACAGGCTCTGGAGAATTCGTCCCTAAAAACTATGTGAAAAGGTCTTAAAAACGTAGAGAAACAGGCAATTATATATAGGAGTTCGGAAACCACGGGGCGAATCGCCTGGGGTCCCAGGCGAACCGCCTGGCGTGCCGGGCGAACCGCCTGGGAGCTCCAGGTTTTTGACTCGTTTTTTGTTTTCTTTTCCTTTCCGGACTCGGATTTTGCCTTATAGTGACCTTTAAGCCTTCAAACTCGACCCCTAGACCTCAAATCTCGTCCGGAACCTTCTAGATACACCACGGATGACCACGAAACACCGAATCTTCGTTCTCTTCAACATAATTGCCCCTAAAAACACGTTTTGCACCTAAAACCTGAAAAATGCAAACTAAAGGGAAACGTGACACGATTCTAATAAAATGCACTATAATATAGGTAAATTAACATAGAGGATAGCTAAATAGGTGAAAAAAGACTCGAATGAAGGTGTAAAATACACGTTCATCAAACTCCCCAAACCGAACCTTTGCTTGTCCTCAAGCAACTAAGCTAGACTCTAATGCAAAAAACCAATGAAACACACAAAATGGAGTCTCATGCCAAATGAAATGAACTAATCTATTTAATCTATCAAAAACTCATGAACAAAGACTATACAAATCATAACATGGATATTGGTTGAAGAATGCCTCGATTGACTCATACACATTCACATATGTACTATGTTAAACAAGATAGTCTCTCGTAACATTCTCTACCTTGACCTAGTCAGTGACGACGTAATGAAACATGTAAAAATACGAATGGTTGTCCCGTGCCTCTGAAACTGAGGACTTACTGCTGTTCACCAAGTTAAGACTTTTCCTCAAAGAGCTCGAACCAATACTGGCTCTCATCAAACGAAGGAGGGTTCCCTAAAAGTTCATACTCCCCTATTCTACCCATCTCTCAAACAAAGTCATAAACTAATCACCACTTCCTGAATGGCAGGACGAGGGTGGTCTATAACAGATGACACTCAAATAAATAAAAGACAAAAAATTACAACTCGATTACGAACATTACAAGAATTGAAAAACGAGACAAACACTTTGTTAAACTGCTTTTTGGCTTTCTTTGGACCCTTCTTTGCTTTTTTTTGGGTCTTTTTTCTTTCTTCTTTTTTTTTTTTTTCGTTTTTTTTATATATAGCCAGCAGTAGCACAACGAAAAAGAAATTACAAATGACTCACAAACGACCTCCCCAAACCTATTCAAAAGAATAGGTTGGAGCACAAACTTTACGAAAAAAAGGAAAACAAACTCACAACACACACTTAAATCGAAAAACAAGTCTAATGATAGCGTAACCCCTCCCCAAACCTATTCGAAAGAATAGGTTGCAAACAAAGGATCACACAATCTCACACTACCTCCTTCCTAGGCATTTAGCAATCTCAAAGCAAGGTGAAGACTTGTTGCCTCTTAGGTACATAATTACACAGGAAAACAACCACAAGACTCTAACATACATCATCCTATTATAAAGGCCTTCGTGAACCGCAGTAGAGAAAACACCACTAAGTGATGTCGAGACTACCAAGCTTAACTAAGTGTAAACATAAATGTGACAAGCGAAGCGAGAAAAACCTCAAACAAATTCATAGAGATGAAACATATGGTCAAAGGTCATAACTAGTTAATCTACAAAATAAAAAAGTTCAAAACATTTGGCAATAAACTCCTCACAAAAACATGCAAAACTATACTAGGATGAATGTAGTGTATGCAACTAAATACTAAGAAAGCGGTAAACGTGCAAATGCAAATGCAAACAAAAGGTTTCACGAGTAATCATAAGCAAAACAAGTATAGAAATACCAAGCGATAACCCCCCTCCAAACCTGAACGTCGTCGCTCGTCCCGAATGTCGAAAGTGGATTATAAGGTGAAAGCTATCTTGTATATGTAACCTATATTACTCAATCAAACTCATGAGAAACCAAAACAGGTGACAAAAGAGATGAAAAGATCAATAATTTAACATAATAGGGTAAACATTGGGGTTCCGAACAAAATTTTGGAGGTTCGGATCTCTGGACGCCCGGGGCTAACCGCCCCGGGTGCGGGGCGATCCGCCTGGGGCATCCAGAACTCCCCAGGCGGACTGGCAACGCCAGGCGAGTCGCCCCACATCGGAGGCAATTCGCCTGGCGCCTCCAGACCTCTAGAGACGTCTATTTTTCCCCCAAAATGTTAAATTATCGCCTTAAAACCTTTCTTATCACCAAAAATATACGAAAACATAAAATAAAAAACAATGATATGCTCAAAACGACAAAACACACTAACCTTCAGTAGAGGCGGAAAGGGTAAGCTCAAGATGATCAACCTCCCTTTGATCGCTAGAAATCTCGAAGTATGGTTTCACTCGTTGACCATTCACCTTGAAAGTATTGCAGTCTTTGGATCAAAGAGTTCTACAAATCCATGGGGAGCAACTTTAATAATTTCGTATGGTCCATCCCAACACGGAGCTTTCCAGGAAATAGTCGAAGGCGAGAATTAAATACCAAAGCTTTTTGCCCAGGAATCAGTTCCTTACGTACTATACCATGATCATGATACTTCTTGGTACGTTCTTTGTAGATCTTGGCATTTTCATAAGCACCTAGGCGTAATTCATCAAGCTCGTCGAGTTGCAACAACCGTTCTTCGCCAGCTTTTCCCATATCGAGATTGAGTGCTTTGATAGCCCAATACGCCTTGTGTTCCAATTCTACGGGAAGATGGCATACTTTCCCATACACAAGTCTGTACGGAGTGGTTCCAACCACTGTATTGTAGCTAGTCCTGTATGCCCAAAGTGCATCATTCAATTTTCCTGCCCAATCTTTCCTGCTAGGCTTCACTACTCGCTCGAGAATCTTCTTAATTTGACGGTTGCTAACTTAAACTTGGCTTGAAGTCTGTGGATGATATGGCGTAGAAACACTATGGTGGACGCCGTATTTCTTAAGAAGAGAGGCAAAGGTTCTATTGACGAAGTGCGAACCTCCATCACTGATGATTGTCCTAGGACACCCAAATCTAGAGAATATCACATCCTCCAAAAATTTCATAACAACCGCGGCGTCATTCGTTTTTGTGGGAATTTCCTCTACCCACTTAGTCACATAATCCACCGCAACGAGAATGTACCCATAACCTCCACTTGATGGAAAGGGTCCCATGAAATTAATGCCCCATACGTCGAAAGGTTCGACCACTAGATTCCCTTGAAGGGGCATTTCGTCTTTCTTGCCAATATTACCTCCTCGTTGACATGGGTCGCAATTTTTCACAAAATTTTGAGCATCTCGGTGCACTGTTGGCCAGAAAAATCCTGCTTGCAGTACTTTGCGAGCTGTTTTTATGCCACTATAGTGTCCTCCACAATGAAGCTCATGGCAATGACTCAACACACTTTGTTGCTCTTCTTGCGGCACGCATCTCCTCATAATTCCATAAGCTCCTTCTTTGAAAAGATGCGGATCATCCCATATGAAAGACCTGCAACGCTTGGCGAGAGCTCTCTTATCGGAGGCTGAAAAATTAGTTGGGCAAATACTCATAGCCAAATAGTTCACAACATCAGCATACCATGGCTCTTCATTACCCTTCATTAAGTGCTCATCGGGGAGATCCTCATTAATAGGTATCGAATCAACAGGGATATTTGGTATTCTAGACAAATGATCAGCTACCAAATTCTCCCTACCAGCTCTATCCACTATGGTCAAATCAAAATCTTGTAGCAATAGGACCCAACGGATTAATCTAGGCTTAGAATCTTGCTTAGCTATTAAATGCCTCAAATCAGTATGGACATTCACTGGATGACCAATCAAATAAGACCTAAACTTTTGTAAAGCAAAAACAACAGCTAAAAATTCCTTTTCAGTAGTTGTATAATTAACTTGAGCGGAGTCTAGAGTCTTACTAACATAATAAATCACACGATACTGCTTATCAACTTTTTGGCATAAAACAACACCCATAGCAAAATTCGAAGCATCACACATAATCTCAAAAGGAAGATTCCAATCTGGTGGCACAACAATGGGGGCAGAAACAAGCTTTTCCTTAAGGGTATTAAAAAAAGCAACTAGGCACTCATTAGAAAAATGGAAAACCACATCTTTTGCAAGCAAGCTACTTAATAGTTTAGCTATTTTCGAAAAATCCTTAATAAACCTCCTATGAAACCCTACATGGCCAAGAAAAGACTGCAATTCTTTCACACAAGTAGGTGGAGGAAGTTTTTCAATGATTTCGATCTTAGCCTTGTCCACCTCAATACCTCTTTCAGAAACTACATGTCCTACAACAATGCCTTCCCTAACCATGTAATGACTTTTCTCCCAGCTTAATGTTAAATTGCATTCAATGCACCTTTTCAAAACAAGATCTAATCTATGCAGGCATTCATCAAACGAATCACCAAAAAGGGAAAAATCATCCATGAAAACTTCAACAAACTTTGTTACCATATCAGAGAAAACAGAAAGCATGCACCTTTGGAAAGTGGCGGGGGCGTTACATAGCCCAAACGGCATCCTCCTATAGGCAAACGTCCCGAATGGGCAAGTGAATGTCGTCTTCTCTTGATCCTCCGGTGCAATCGGGATCTGGTAGAAACCTGACAAGCCATCAAGAAAACAATAGAATTTCCGCCCCTCAAGGTGGTTTAGCATGTCATCCATAAATGGCAAAGGGAAGTGGTATTTCTTAGTGGCGGCATTTAATCGGCTATAATCAATGCACATCCATCATCCAGTGGTTTTCCTAACCGGTACTAACTCTCCCTTCTCATTCTCTTCTACCGTGACCCCTGATTTTTTAGGAACTACATGAACAGGGCTCAACCATCGACTATAAGGAATGGGGTAAATCATATCGGCATCTAGCAACTTAATTACTTCTTTCTTCACCACCTCTTGCATGGTCGGATTTATCCTACACTGAGGTTTCCTAACGGGTTTGGCATCTTGTTCTAGAGTTATGTTGTGCACACACCGAGTAGGGCTAATTCCCTTGATATCACTAATCCCCCATCCTATAGCTGCAGAATTTTCTCTCAAAATTTCAATTAGCCTACTTTCTTCATCGTTGGAAAGATGTGAGGCGACTATCACAGGCTTTTTCTGATTCTCTCCTATGTAGACATACTTGAGGTGTGCAGGGAGTGGCTTTAATTCTAAGCTAGGCTCTTCTGGAAATTTACTTTCTTCCTCTTCTTCATCTAAGGGTTCAAGCACTTCTTCTCCTACGGGAATTTCTAGGGTACTATCAATCATTTCAACTAATTCCCTTGCTTCTTCGGTCATGTAACACGTCTCAACCTGCATGGTTAGTGCCTCCTCAAGAGGTTCAATATTACCACGGTGATGAGGAAATTCAGAAAGTATAGCATTAAGCAATCAACGAAATTTAACTCGTCCATACCATCTTTAGTTACCTCCGCACTGCAACCTACCAATTGAATTTTCTCGCCCATTACCTCCATAGAGATCTTCTTGCCTTTGAGTTCAAGGCACATGTTGATAGTTGCCATGAATGGTCTCCCAAGTAGTACCACGTGTTCGCGAATATGGCTCTTTCCCTCGTCTGCAGACTTCATTACCACAAAATCAGCTGGAATTATCAATTTGTCCACTTTCACAAGGATATCTTCTATTATCCCAACCGGCCTCTTCAGCTCTCGGGCGATCAGGGGCGCACCGCCTCCCACCCGGGGCGGTCCGCCCCTCGTCCCCAGAAATTATCAAAAACGGGGGAGCCCCTTTTCTCCCCCATTCTTCACTCTTCTTCTTCCTTTTTGCTCCCAAACCACAAAAATCATCAAAATCCTTCTCTCTTCCATAATTCTTCCAATTCTTCACCAAATCTTGTATCTTTTAGCTTGAATCGAAGCCCATAACGTGCTCTTAATTTTCATCCGAACAAATCTTTTCATACTTCATCAAATTTCAAGATTTGAGGTAACCTCTCAAGAACCCTAATTTTCTAAATTTGGGGGTTTCTTGATTTTTGCTTCAATTAAGCTTATATGTTGTATGGGTTGCTTGTTTGTGTGATTATTAACTTATTTCTCTATCAATTGCATGCTTAATTTTGTTGGGATTGTTGAATTGGGGGCTTTGCTCAATTAGGATTTCTAAGTCTTAATTGCATTGTTTTGATTCTTTCATTCCTTATTAAATTCGAGCAAATTGATATGATGTTTATAGACTACTTGGTAGAACACTTGATTGGATAGATTGTGAGTTTTTGGTTATTTCGACCCTATGATATGTATGTTGCCTTATGAATTTGAGGTTATTTATTGTCTAGCATGAGCTTGATTGGGATGAATTGCATGATTGTTCTTGACATAGGTTAGCTAGACTAGACAATGAGTTAAGGGAGTAGAATTACTCAAAGATGACACTCGATTATTTGCACACTTTGCATTTGTATTAGCATATCATTTTTGTTGAGTACAAGACACTAATTGTTGCGTTTCAGGTAC
The DNA here is from genome assembly GCA_028274465.1 of Plantago ovata. Taxonomy (NCBI): domain Eukaryota; kingdom Viridiplantae; phylum Streptophyta; class Magnoliopsida; order Lamiales; family Plantaginaceae; genus Plantago; species Plantago ovata. The sequence continues at coordinate 53,573,333 of CM051457.1, forward strand.
CATGGGTCATGACAAGAAGAAAATCGGCAAATCCAAGAGCAAGAAGGGAAAGGGAGCAGCCTCGAGCTCACAAGCCAATGAAGCTTATGAACCATCACTCCAAGCAGTCTCTATTCGGCTGGATCTTGAGGAGGAAGCTGCCATTAAGCCCCGCTCGATCGTCCGTGACCGTAAAATTCAAATCCCAGCAAGTTATGTGATGAACTGGAATTTGTCAGATTCAAATTAATCAAATAAATTTGTTTTTAGCCAAAGGCAATTCACAACTACAACGAAAACCGTAGTGTAGCAGTAAAATAAGCTCGAGTGTCGATCTCTAAGGACTATAACTAGCTTTATCTAATTTAACTTAAACTATAAAATCAACAGACGACTTAGCACAGATTTTTCTTATCAAGATAATGGAAGTTAGTGATAGTATGATCATTCAAAGCATAGTAGGTTAATAATCATGCATGAAGTACCCGATCATTTTGCATAGAGATCTAAGATCATGAATTGTCCAATGTGTTCCGTTCAATTCAACACTACGAAGATAGAGGGCTTAGATAGATCAAAGAAATAAAGCAATAACTCAAACTCTGATTCGCATTACCGCCATCATGCATAATTAAGAACCCTCGCTAAGAAATCACATACTATCACCAACGATAGATTTAGCTACTCATAGATGTCATGCAATCAACAGAAATCATAGCAAGATTGAATGAAAACATGTTGAAAGATATAAATATAAATAGAAAAATCGTGAGATACAATGTTACCGAAGGTTGTCAATCTCCGAAGAATCGCGATCTCACAAGCTCCAAATTGATAAGAAAAATTGTCTCCTATGCTAACAATTCCTAGAACAGGCTCTGGAGAATTCCTACCTAAAACTAATGAGAAGGTATGAAAAAGGTCTGAGAAAGTCTGAAAAAACGTAGAGAAACAGCAACTATATATAGGAGTTCGGAACGTGTGGGGCGAGTCGCCCCACACACCAGGCGAACCGCCTGGTGTGGGGCGAACCGCCCCACATCCCGGGCGAATCGCCCGGGAGCTCCAGTCGGCGAGAGACGCGTTTTTTACGCGTTTTTGGATTTCTTTTCCTTTTCAGACTCGGTTTTTACCTTCTAGTGACCTTTAAGTCTTGAAACTCGACCCCTAGACTTCAAATCCCATCCGGAATCTTCTAGATACTCCAAAAATGTCCTCAGAACACCGATTCTTCGTTCTCTTCAATATAATTGCCTGGAAAACCACGTTTTTCACCTAAAACCTGTAAAATGCAAACTAAAGGGAAACGTGACACTATTCTAATAAAATTCACTAAAATATAGCGAATTAACGTAGAGGATAGCAAAATAGGTGAAAAAAAGACTCGAATGAAGGTGTAAAATACACGTTCATCAAACTCCCCAAACACTACAAGGGATCTTATGTTCAACGACGGACTCATCCGTCGCTGAAAATCAGCGATTCGTCGCTGATTAGGATCAGCGACGGATCGCTAAATATAGCGACGGATGAGAATTCCGTCGCTAATACGTTGGTCGTAAACGAATTAACGACGAATCAACTATCCATCATGAATTAGCGACGGATTTAGCGACGGGTTAGCGACGGATGATTCGTTGACCGTGTTGCGACGGGCGAGTCATCCGTCGCAAAGGTCATGGTCAGATTACTAGTCTGACCAGGACTTTAGCGACGGATGAGTTATCCGTCGCTGGGTTTTTTTGTTTTTTTTTTTTAACAAATTCTTTATATTTAAATAAAATCCAAACCAAAAAACCCATTGAACCTGTTACACACATCATTAATATTCGTAATAAATAAATTCCCCAAAAATAAATACGAAAAGCATTTTCAATAACGAAACGATCCAATAATCATAATAATCATAATAAATATCTAATGTAATATCCGATAGGAAGTATAATATTCGTTCAGGAGTCGAAAAACAACATAAAAAAACTAAACTGGATCATGGAGAAGGGGGTGGCGGTGGTGGTGCGTTGGAGGAAGGAGGTGGCATCCCCAACTTCGCATAAATGGCAGCGATGTGGGCCTCCTGCTCAGCCTGTCTCTCGGCCAGCCTCCTAATCTCTGCATCCTTCTCTGCCAACTCCGCTCTGAGGGCGGCCTGATCAGAGGAAGTACTAGAAGACGTGGTCCGTGAGGCAGAGTTCCTGAGATGACGGGAACGCACATGCCTCGCGCCACTGGTGGTAGCAGCCAAACTCCCTAGTCCCAAGCGACGACCCTTCTCGTCCTCCCGATCCAGTTCCAACAAAATTTTGTTCATCTCCTCGACAATGAGGTCCTTGTCACGAATCCTCTCTGTATAGGCCTTCTGAAAGGATAAATCAATAGTGCAAGGCGTTAGTGAATTCAAGTATTATTGAAATCAACCGTATTTAATGAACACAAGTATTACAGAACTTACCGCAATCTTCTCGGCCTTAGTAGACAACCATTCGCCATCAGGGCCCATCTGAGACTTCGTGAAGAACGTGAAGAAAAGACTCTCCTTATCCTCAATCTGAATGACACATGAATTACAAGTATAAGAGGCATGATAAAAAAGATCACAAAGTATAAGAGGCATGATGTATAAAATCACAAAGTTCGAACTGATATTACAAGTACAAGAATAATATTAAAACCACAAAGTTAATTAATTATACACTTACCAGCCTATTCATGTTGGCTGTAGCGATGGACTGAGAGCCAAATCGATGTGTGACCATGCTCCTGGTCCCATCCTCGGGCGCCGCCTTCCTGTTTGCGGCGTTCTGCTCAGCCGCACGCTGGACTTTTGGGTCAGGCCAGTAGGCCTTCCACTGAACTCACAGTTCATCTCCTAGCCAACTCGGCTTCCCCAGTCCGTCATTGTGCCTGACCTTCATGGTATTAACCATCCCCTTGTAAAGGGAACTACCATGGGCGTTGAAGCAGTACCAGAGTGGCCACAACAGAGCTTTGGGAAGGAAGTAATATTTCTACACAAGTACAGACAAACATCCAAAAACATACTAATTGTGATAACTTAAAAACAGTCAATTATAACAAGTGTAGCACATGCACAACAATTATATCGGTGACTAACATATCACCCAAGTACAGTGGCTAACATACCACTCACATTGTCCTATATTTTACTACAACAATGGTGACTAACATATCACCCAAATATAGTGGCTAACATACCACTCATATACAGTAACGTACCACTCAAGACAAAAAAACAATTATGAAACAGCAGTACGATTATTAACTCACCCTCATCTCCTCAAAGTACTCTCCCTTCAACTGGTCAGGGATGGTAGTCCACTCGGCGCCACCCTGTTGTGGTGGGAGCATCTTGGCCCTGATGATCTGGCCTAGGTTGTGAGCCGCCTTTACCGCAAATAACCTGCAAAGAATAAGGCAATCATTAAGCAAACCTTCGTAATATATAGTAATGAACTCAAGCCATAATACAATATTTTTACATAAATATATAAGTTAAATCATAATACTTACTTGTCCCCGTTGGGGTAGAGTACATGCCTACCATTCCACTGAAGACCGTCCATGGGTGATCTGTATGGACAGTCATCGTCTGGCACGTGGGCCCACGGGTCACGGGGATCGCTCGAGCCCCTACTGGACTCACCTGGAGTCCCACGAGCAGCCGGGGGGCCGTGCTGTGATCTAGGCCCGGTGTCATCTCCCTCAGTACGTGGTGACTGAGGAGTGCGTGGAATCTCATCCGGCTGTAGGGTGTAACGAGGCAGTCTGGGTTTCGGCATCTGCAAATTAAAGCAAAGATCTGTGTTAGTACATACACAATTGAATATAAAACATGTACAATCAGAGATATAGCAAGGAACGACATTAGACATTCGGGTGGTCACGCCAGTAGGACTCCCAAGCATCATGAAGGGGACTCAGCATCCACTCAGTACGCGGAACTCCCAAAAGCCAGTTGGCTTTCCAAGCCTCAAGTAAGGGAATCCTCACTGTACGTTCTGACATATTTGAATGCTAAACCTGACCAATCGAAGTTTAGTTCATTGCTAACGTATTATTTCATTCTATTTTTCGAGGTTTTTACTTGCCATTTAAGATATGTGTAATTAAGGAAAATTTTTATATATATAATTTATTATATTTTGCTAACATACCCAAAATTCTTACTCATTTTTATTATTAATTTTACTTTGCATTATACTTATAATATTTCTAAATTACGACTAAAAATTATCAACTACGATTGACTACTAGAATTTATCAACTTATATTTCGGTTATAATTATTTACACTAACGACTACAATTTATCAATTTATCAACTACGATTTTAGTTAACAAACTAATTACGGTTATATCATACTACAATTCAATTACATTCTAGGGCTCAAATCATCCCTAATCTATCAAGAAATCCCAAACAAAGTCTCAATTCTCAATTACTAAAATACCCAATTAATCCCAAATCTATCAATTGACCAATTAAATCTTGTGCATTCTCCCTAATTTAAGCTACACAACATAATAGATACTAGTAGAAGGCATACAATTCATTGAAATAGGAAAAAACACGAAGAATACCCAAATTTAGAAAAGTTAGGGTTCGAAGTGAATACCTTTGATTGCGGAAGAAAGGTTGAAAGAATCATGCAATTGACTAGCTATCCTTGTTCGTGCTTCAAAGAGCTTCGAAATGACTCCAAGATTGATGAAAATGGTGAAGAAATGAAGAAGATATGGGAGGAGGGGTGGTCGCCGGAGCTTCTTCGCGATATGGGAGCTGCTTCTCTGTTTCTCTGTTTTTGTTTCTGAGACGCTAAGTCTCGTATAAATATCTCCAGTCAGCGAAGGATGAGCCATCCGTCGCCGTATAGCGACGGATGACTTCATCGGTCGCTATACTTTAAACTCCTTTTTCTTTTTTTTTTTACTGGGTCAACGTTCTGCGACGGATGAGTCATCGGTCGCTATTTAGAGACCGATAGGCGTCATCGGTCGCAGAATATAGCGACCGATGACTCATCCATCGCTGACTAGCGACCGATGACTCATCCGTCGTAAAGCCTCCACGCCCTACGTACGCTTTAGTACGAATTGAGTTGATCCGTCGCTAGGTGTACTTCATCCGTCGCTAAAAGACCGATCCGTCGCTAAATTCGGTCGCAGAATGTGAAATTTCTTGTAGTGAAACCGAACCTTTACTTGTCCTCAAGCAACTAAGCTAGACTCTAATGGAAAAAACAATGCAACACAAAAAATGGAGTCTCATGCCAAATGAATGAATTAATCTATTGAATCTATCAAAAAACATATGAACAAAAACCATACAAATCATAACATGGATATTGGTTGAAGAATGCCTCGATTGACTCATACACATTCACATACGCACTTATGTCAAACAAGATAGTCTCTCGTAACATTCTCTACCTGGACCTAGTCAGTGACGACGTAATGAAACATGTTAAAATACGAATGGTTGTCCCGTGCCTATGAAACTGAGGACTTACTACTGTTCACCAAGTTAATACTTTTCCTCAAAGAGGTCGAACCAATACTGGCTCTCATCAAAGGAAGGGGGTTCCCTAAAAAAGATAACACTCCCCTATTCTACCCATCTCTCAAGCAAAGCCTTAAACTATTTACCACTTCCTGAATGGCAGGACGAGGGTGGTCTAGAACAGATGACACTCAAACAAACAAAAGACAAAAATTACAACTCGATTACGAACATTACAAGAATTGAACAATGAGACAAACACTTTGCTAAACTGCTTTTTGGCTTCCTTTTTTTTGGACCCTTCTTTGCTTTTTTGGGGTGTTTTCTTTTTTTTCATTTCCAGTTTTTCTTTCTTTTTCCTGGAATTTTTCTTTTTTTTTTTTCGATTTTTTTTTTTTTTTTTTTAGCCAGCAGTAGCACAACGAAAAAAGAAATTACAATGACACACAAACGACCTCCCCAAACCTAATTGAAAGAATAGGTTGGAGTACAAACTTACGAAAAAGGAAAATAAACTCACAACACACACTCAAAATCGAAAAACAAGTCTAATGATAGCGTAACCCCCTCCCCAAACCTATTCGAAAGAATAGGTTGCAAACAAAGGATCACACAATCTCACACTACCTCCTTCCTAGGCATTTAACAATCTCAAAGCAAGGTGAAGACTTGTTGCCTCTTAGGTACATAATTACTCGGGGAAACAACCATAAGATCCTAACATGCATCATCCTATTATAAAGGCCTTCATGAACCACAGTAGAGAAAACACCACTAAGTGATGTCGAGACTACCAAGCTTAACTAAGTGCAAACATAAATGTGACAAGCCAAGCGAGAAAAACTTCAAACAAATTCATAGAGATGAAGCATATGATTAATGTCATAATTAGTTACTCTACCCAATAAAAAAATTCAAAAAATTTGGCAATAATAAACTCCACACAAAAACATGCAAAACTATACTAGGATGAATGTAGTGTATGCAACTAAATACTAAGAAAGCGGTAAACGTGCAAATGCAAATGCAAACAAACGGTTTCACAAGTTTATCATAAGCAAAACAACTATAGAGATAGCCAGCGGTAACCCCCCCCCAAACCTGAACGTCGTCGCTCGTCCCGAACGTCGAAATTGGATTTAAGGTGAGAGCTAACTTGTACCTGTAACCTATATGACTCAAGGATACTCGTGAGAACCCAAAACGGGCGATAAAAGAAGTAAAAAGATCAATAATTTAGCGTAATAGGAGGAAAATGGGATTCCGAACGAAAATCCGGACCTCCGGGTTTCTGGACACCCGGGGCGAACCGCCCCAGGTGGGGGGCGATTCGCCCCACATGGGGGGCGGTTCGCCTGGCATCTCCAGACTCCTGGAGACGCCTTTTTCCTCCCAAAACGCAAAATTATCATCTTAAAACCTATTTTATCACCAAAAACACACGAAAAATAAATATGCATGCAATGCAAGAAAGCGATAAAACTAAACTACATGCGACCATTACCACTAATGTTATCCATTATCAAATGGAAACGAATCTTGTGCATCCGTTCCATTACTCCTCGCATCTTGGGAACCATCCTTGGCTCCTCTCCATATCTGCTCAAGCAAGTCCATGATTCCCTGAAAACCTAAATTAACAAAACCAAGAAAAACAAAATCTAAAAAATAACTAAGGGAATCAGATGGAAAATAAAAAGAGTAAAGAGGATCAAAACTCCTTTGGGACTCATAGGTGGGTCCATGGACCAAAACGTAGGAGTCAAGATCAAGAGTATCTGCCGCAATTGATTCAAAGATGCCAAAATCTTCAGAGATTGGCTCCTCGACCTCAACACAACTCACGCCATCACCTTCTGACTCAAGTGAAGCAATGGATTCAGTTATCACTTCCTCGAGGACTTCCTCTTGGCCAACAACCTCGACATCCGCAAGTAAGGACTTGAAATCCAAGATAAGCACTGAGGAGACTTCATCAATGGACTCTTCTCCACATTCCTCTTCATCGGCAATGTCGATTTCTGGTGGCTGACTACTAAAGCGAGACGTCCATGCCCTTGACCCGGGAGTTGAGTCCCTATCCCAATGTTCCAGAAACTTGCTGGTTACTTCACCCCAAGTGCGCAACGATTTTTCCGGCGGGATTCTGAGCCATCTTCGAGCGTACCCTTTCAAGGCTCCCGTAAACCCTCTCATACAAAGTTGCTCATGTGATAAAATAACCCCCTCCTCATAATCACGAGGTATCCTCAACACTCCTTCCTCGTACGTGTCTAAGAACCCTCTTGGATCATTACGCACTGAAAACGTGGAGAGAATGGAGTAGTACGAAGGATCAAAGTCATAATTCCTGCAATATTCATCCAATGTTATGCAAGGCCCTTGAGGCATCACATACCGGAGAAACGGAGGTAGACTCATCCTTTTGTATGACTAGTTTTTGCACACGAGGAAACAAGAAACCAAGGAGCAGAATCCACAAAAGAAAAACAAAAATTTGCAAAGAAAAACACAAAGAGTGCAAACAAACACAATGTAATCAAGAACTTCGAGAGCATAAGCACGCAAGGTAACCGAGATCAGATTAGATGAATTTTCTGAAAAAGATAGGGGGAAGAAATAGGGTAAGAAATTGAGATTTTCTGAGAGCAAACCCCCAGGGCATGTTCTTCTGTAGGGAACTGAATGCGGAAAACATAAATAAGCTAAACAGAAAAAAAGAGTATAGTTCCCCGGCAACGGCGCCAATTTGATGAACTGGAATTTGTCAGATTCAAATTAATCAAATAAATTTGTTTTTAGCCAAAGGCAATTCACAACTACAACGAAAACCGTAGTGTAGCAGTAAAATAACCTCGAGTGTCGATCTCTAAGGACTATAACTAGCTTTATCTAATTTAACTTAAACTATAAAATCAACCGACGACTTAGCACAAATTTTTCTTATCAAGATAATGGAAGTTAGTGATAGTATGATCATTCAAAGCATAGTAGGTTAATAATCATGCACGAAGTACCCGATCGTTTTGCATAGAGATCTAAGATCATGAATTGTCCAATGTGTTCCGTTCAATTCAACACTACGAAGATAGAGGGCTTAGATAGATCAAAGAAATAAAGCAATAACTCAAACTCTGATTCGCATTACCGCCATCATGCATAATTAAGAACCCTCGCTAAGAAATCACATACTATCACCAACGATAGATTTAGCTACTCATAGATGTCATGCAATCAACAGAAATCATAGCAAGATTGAATGAAAACATGTTGAAAGATATAAATATAAATAGAAAAATCGTGAGATATAATGTTACCGAAGGTTGTCAATCTCCGAAGAATCGCGATCTCACAAGCTCCAAATTGATAAGAAAAATTGTCTCCTATGCTAAGAATTCCCAGAACAGGCTCTGGGGAATTCCTACCTAAAACTAATGAGAAAGGTATGAAAAACGGTCTGAGAAAGTCTGAAAAAACGTAGAGAAATAGCAACTATATATAGGAGTTCGGAACGTGTGGGGCGAGTCGCCCCACACACTGGGCGAATCGCCCGGGAGCTCCAGTCGGCGAGAGACGCATTTTTTACGCGGTTTTGGATTTTTTTTTTCCTTTTCGGACTCGGTTTTTGTCTTCTAGTGACCTTTAAGTCTTGAAACTCGACCTCCAGACTTCAAATCCCATCCGGAATCTTCTAGATACTCCAAAAATGTCCTCGGAACACCGATTTTTCGTTCTCTTCAATATAATTGCCCGGAAAACCATGTTTTTCACCGAAAACCTGTAAAATGCAAACTAAAGGGAAACGTGACACTATTCTAATAAAATGCACTAATATATAGCTAAATTAACATAGAGGATAGAAAAATAGGTGAAAAAAGACTCGAATGAAGGTGTAAAATACACGTTCATCATTATGCTCATACACCGGCCTGCAGGATGCTATATAGCTTTGAGGGCAAAAGGAACTGGAAATGGTACACTTCCAACCGGTTCAATGGGTACGATGTATCGCTACTCCATGAGTTCTATGTAGGATACACTGACTGTGCAGACATGGGGGGCGTTCCAGTGTGGCACACAATAGTGCCATGGACTCCTCAGTCGATTTCCTACTTTATCCACTTCGGGGAGCAGGAGTTTACCGGGAGCGTGCACGAATATAAGTACTCGAGAGGGGGCCGCGTGATTGACGAGAGAGTCACGGAGATGATTTTCCACAAGGAGTATGTGTACCCATTTGGTTCTAGACCGGAGAGACTGGAGAGGAAGGACCACAATCTTGAGGCTAGGACGGCTATGAAGTTCATTATGGCCAACCTCATTCCTCGGACTAATGATACTTCCATTCAGCCTTGGTATGCAGAGCTCATCTACTATCTATTGGGTAGGCACCGTATCGACATTGGCAGCATTATCTATGAGGAGTACCATAGGCATTGGAACAAAAAGAAGAAACCACTTGTTTTTCCATACTTGATCACTGCGTCTATCAATGAGCAGGAACATAGGTTCCGTCAGAATGTACCTTCGGCCGCCACCGCTGATGATGCAGCAGCTAGATCTCCATCTCCCTCACCTCCTGCGAGTGATGACGATGACATGGAGACCGATGATAGGGACCGTATTCCAGACACCGCCACTCCAAGTGGGTCACAGCAGCCACCAAGGGTAGAACGTGGTTCCATGGGATTTGATTTTACTGATCTCCAGACCTACCTTCATGACAGATTCCGTGGGTTTGATGCAAATGTTGCAACTCTGACCACCACTGTCCAGGGTTTGCAGCATACTCTTGATGGTTATGTTGTCCAGCGCAACCGTGATTGGGAACTCGCTGAGGAGCATCGCCGGAACGAGAGACAACTCATTTTCAAGTAGTAGATTCTCTTGGACCGTCAGCAGGAAACCTTACAGCAGTCTCAGGATCTTCTCTCTAACATGTGGAACGACTATTACGGGGATTATGACCCGGATTACTAGTATTTTTCACATGTCCATTCTGGTATACTCAGCCGACAGAGGCCACACATTCGGTACCATCTAGTATCACTTTACATTCCTCATTCTCTCTTTTGCTGGAGACCAGCTTGAGCTTCATGTGGGGGGGGGGGGGGGTGTTATGTGAATTATGATGTTAGTTTTGTATGACTTGTTGTCGTTGAGTATTGTATCTTGTACTTAGATTCTACCTTTGTTTGCACGTTTACCACTTTCTTAGGATATAGTTTGTTCGTATGCATTCATCCTTAGTCTAGTTTTTGCATGTTGTTGTGTGGAGTTTATTGCCAAATATTTAGAACTTTTTTTATTGTATAGATTAAGTGTTTTTTACCATTGACCATGCATTGCATTTCTATGGAATAGTTTGAGGTTTGTCTCGCTTGGCTTGTCATATTTGTATGTGCACTAGTTAAACTTGGTAGTCTCGACATCACTATGTGGTGTTTTCTCTACTTCGGTTCACGAAGGCCTTATAAAATGTTGCATGTTAGAGTCTTTGGTTGTATTCTCGTGTAATTATGTACCTAAGAGGAAACAAGTCTTCACCTTGCTTTTTGAGATTGCTAAATGCCTAGGAAGGAGGTAGAGTGAGGTGTGTGATCCTTTGTTTGAAACCTATTCTAACGAATAGGTTTGGGGAGGGGGTTACCATTATTATGACTTGTTTTTTCGTCTTGTTGAGTCATGTTGAGTTTGTTTTTCTTCTTCTTTGTGAGTTTGTCTTTCTTCTTCTGTGTGAGTTTGTGCTCCAACCTATTATTTCGAATATGTTTGGGGAGGTCGTTGTTATTTCTTATCATTGTTGCTACTGCTGGCTATATACAAAAAAAAAATAAAAGAAAAAAAATCTATACCCGAAATCAGGAAAAAGAAAAAAAAAAAAAAGAAAAGAAACGAAAAGAAAAAAAAAAGAATAAGACCCAAAAAAACAAAAGAAGGGTCCAACCAAGCAAAAAAACAGTTTAGCAAAGGGTTGCATCATTTTTCAGCTTTTGTAGTAGTTTGTAATCGAGTTGTAAATTCTTCCTTGTGTTTTCGTGTCGCCTAGTCCAAGGCCTGTTCTAGATCACCCTCGTCTTGCTATTCAGGAAGTGGTGAAGAGTCTTTGCTCTAAGAGCCGGGTAGAATAGGGGAGTGTTGTCTATTAGGGAACTCTCATTCGTTTGATGAGGGCCAGTATTGGTTCGACCTCTCTTGAGGGAAAGTCTCACTTGGTGAACAGTAGTAAGCCCTCAGTTTCATAGGCACGGGGAAACCATTTGAATTTTATTATGCATCATTGTGTCGTCACTGGCCAGGTCCAGGTAGAGAATGTTACGAGAGACTCCCTTGTTTAACAAAGTGCATATGTGAATGTGTATAGGTTCAATCGAGGCATTCTTCAACCTACTTCCATGTTATGATTTGTATTGGTTCGACCTCTCTTGAGGGAAAGTCTCACTTGGTGAACAGTAGTAAGCCCTCAGTTTCATAGGCACGGGGAAACCATTTGAATTTTATTATGCATCATTGTGTCATCACTGACCAGGTCCAGGCAGAGAATGTTACGAGAGACTCCCTTGTTTAACAAAGTGCATATGTGAATGTGTATAGGTTCAATCGAGGCATTCTTCAACCTACTTCCATGTTATGATTTGTATGGTCCTTGTTCATAAGCATTTGGTAGATGGAATAGATTAGTTCTTCTTGTTTGGCATGAGATTCCTCTTTGTGTTGCATGTAGTTTGCATAGAGTCTAGCTAGTTGCTTGAGGATAAGCAAATGTTCGGTTTGGGGAGTTTGATGACAGTGTTTTTTACACTTTCATTCGGTTCTTTTTCACCAATTTAGTTATCCTCTTGTATGCATTTTAGTGCATTTTGTTAGAATAGTGTCACGTTTCCATTTTCTTTGTTATTTTCAGGATTTAGATGAAAATCGCACTTTTGGATATGAATCATGGCGAAACATTGAAGTTTTGGTGCAACGAGATCACCCGTGGTGTGTCAAGGAGTAACGGAAAATGTTTTCAGGCCAAAAGACCATGTTTCGGAGCTCAAAGTCGTGTCCAAGACCAAAAAGTTGAAGACTTGGAGGAGAAGAGCACGGGCAATTCTCTGCCCGTGCGAGGCGAACCGCCTGGCACCCCAGGCGGTACGCCTGGTACTATTTCGGGGCAAATATATATATTTTTTAAAAGTTGCGAATTTTCATATCTTGAGTCATAGTTTTGCAGATATAAACCCTAGAGCTTGTTCTGGGTTTTCTTTGACTTAGAACTATTTTTTCTTAGCGATTTGGAGCATCAAGGTAGAGATTTGGACATCTATTGATCTCACCTTGATAGATCTTTGTGAGTTTAGCAATTCACCGGAGATTGACAACCCTCGGTGGTAACTTTGTATCTCACTATTTTCTGCACTCTATCTTTCAATTCAACTATGTTTTCCTCTATGATTGTTATGATTTCTATTGTTGATTTCGATTTTGATATGAGTAGCTAGATTTCTAGTTGGTGATAGTATGTAAATTCATAGCTAGGGTTCATATTGTGCATGATTGAGTTTCTGAATCTTTTACTTGTAGAATTATTTTATTCGATTCTTTGATCCGACTAAGCCAAATATCTTCGTATAAAAGTGTTAGAAACACTAGGACAATTCAAGATCAAAGTTTTCGGTATTTACAATTATCAAGTACTGCTTGCACTAAGCCTGACGACCTTAGCCAAGTATTAGTATAGATAAGAGGCTTTCAAAATACATGTCAAAACTTGTCTTTTGGTGTTTGTTTATTCGAATTACTTTTAAAGCAGTACGTGTTGCACTTTCATGCATAATTAGAACCCGATGCTTAGAATGAGCATTACTATCACCAGCGCTCGTCATATATTGTTAAGTTAAGCTAACTTAAATTTGTTTACTGAATTTATAATAGTTATTGTAGTTAAAGCTAGTTAAGTCCCTAGAGATCGACACTCGAGGTCATCTTACCTCTGCACTACGTGTTTTGTGTAGTTGTGAGTTGCCCTTTGGCTTTTAAACAAATTCATTTGATTTTTCGAGTCTGACAATCTCGTTCATCAGACCATCCGGACCACAAAGTGCAAATAGGGGCGAGGCTAAAGCCAGAACTAAGAAGCCAATTGATATCCTTTCTTGCTGAAAATCATGATTGTTTTGCTTGGTCTCATATTGACATGACAGGAATAGATCCGGAAGTTATTACTCACAAATTGCAGGTCGATCCCGAGTATCCTCCAGTCAGGCAGAAGAGAAGAAAATTTGCCCCTGAACGCAACAAAGTCATCCACGAAGAGATTCTGAAATTGCTCAAAATTGGTTTAGTGCGAGAAGTCCACTACCCATATTGGCTTCCAAACGTAGTGGTGGTAAAAAAGAAGAATGGCAAATGGAGGGTGTGTATCGATTTCACTGATCTCAACAAGGCATGTCCAAAAGACTCCTTCCCGCTCCCTCACATAGACATGCTGGTAGATGCTACTGCTGGGCATGAACTCCTCAGCTTCATGGATGCCTTCTCAGGCTATAGTCAAATATTGATGCACCCTGAAGATCAAGAGAAAACTTCATTTGTTACGGAGAGGGGCACCTTCTGCTACAAGATCATGCCCTTCGGATTGAAAAACGCCGGAGCTACATACCAGAGGCTAGTTAATAGGATGTTTTCAAGTATGCTGGGGGACACTATAGAAGTATATATCAATGATATGTTAGTCAAATCCCTGGTGGCCGACCAACACCTCGAGCACCTCCGCCAAGCATTTGCAGTCCTCAGGAAATACAACATGAAGCTGAACCCATCCAAATGTTCATTTGGAGTATCTTCGGGAAAGTTCCTTGGGTATTTGGTCACTCAAAGAGGTATCGAAGTCAATCCCGATCAAATACGTTTAATTTCTTACATTCCTTCCCCCAGGTGTGTCAAGGATGTGCAGAGGCTAACAGGGCAATTAGCAGCCCTCAATAGATTCATCCCGAAGTCTTCCGAAAGATGTCGCCCATTCTTCGAAACTCTAAAGAGAAGCACAGACTTCCTATGGACTGATGAATGCGAAGAGGCCCTCTAGAATATCAAGCGATACCTTACCACGACATCGGTACTCTCGAAACCCAAAAATGGTGAAGTTCTACTAAATTATCTTGCAGTTTCTGATACAACATTGAGCGCCGTCCTCGTTTAGAAGAAAACTAAAACAAACTCCCGGTTTACTATGTTACTAAATCACTCCTTGATGCAGAGACCAGGTACACCCAATTGGAGAAGTTGGCTCTCGCACTAGTCACCGCCGCAAGAAAGTTACGTCCATATTTTTAGTGCCACCCAATCTCAGTCCTTACCAGCTTCCCTCTTCGGAATTTCTTGCACAAACCGGAGCTCTCCGGGAGGCTCGCCAAATGGGAAGTGGAGCTCAGTGAACATGACATCTCCTTTCAACCTCGCACAGCCATCAAATCCCAGGCCCTTGCGGACTTTATTGCTGATTTCACCACAACGGAGTCTACCCAGGCAGAAAAAGAACTTTTGTGTTTGTAGGAAAAATGTAACTTGCCATGGAAACTTTCGGTAGATGGATCGAGCAACATCAAGGGAAATGTACTCAGTTTGGTCCTTACCTCCCCAGAGGGAGATGTTATCCAGCGGGCCATCCGATGCGGCTTCAAAGCTACCAATAATGAAGCCGAATATGAAGCACTCATCGCTGGTCTACACTTAGCAATTGACTTGGGCATAAAAAGCCTCCAGGTACACTCAGATTCACAATTAGTTGTTAATCGAATGCAAGGATCGTACGAAACCAGGGACACGAAGATGGCCTCCTACCTTAAGCTAGCCAAGGAGATGCAAGCTAGATTCGAAGACTTTAACATTTCGCAGGTACCAAGAACGGAAAACACCCATGCGGATGCACTAGCCAGCCTAGGTGCAGCCATCCAAACCACATCGCCCACCTCTATACCAGTGGTATACCTCAAGTGGCCAGCAACTTGGAAAGAAGACAACAATGGAGAAATAGCTGCTGACATTACGACAGAGCCAAATTGGATGACGCCTATCATGTCATACTTACAGAATGGAAGCCTCCCAAATGACAAGACTGAAGCAAAGAGAGTGAAAGCCAAAGCAGCACGATTCACCTTTCATAATGACAGACTCTACAAGAGGTCCTTTTCAGGTCCTCTACTCATGTGCGTAACCCCTAATGAAGTTAAATATATACTAACATAAATACATGAAGGTGAATGTGGCAACCATTCTGGAGCTCGAAGTCTTGCCAATCGAGCACTCACAGCAGGATATTATTGGCCGACTATGAGAGCAGACTCCACCAACTTCGTAAAGAAGTGTAATGCATTCCAAAGACACTCCCAGATTAGCCACCTCCCGGCCGAAAAATTGCATTCAACAATCGAACCGTGGCCATTTATGAAATGGGGGATGGACATAGTAGGAAATCTCCCAACAGCTCTTGGACAACGTGTGTTCATGCTAGCAGTTACAGACTACTTTACTAAATGGGTAGAGTCTGAAGCATACAAGCAAGTAAAAGATCGTGAAGTTATAAATTTTATATGGAAACACGTCATATGCAGGTTCGGAGTCCCAAACTGAAATTGTCACAGACAATGGCTCCCAGTTCATAAGCCACGAGTTCCAGAAATTCTGTAGAGAGTGGGGAATCAAACTCACATTCTCTACACCAAGGTACCCTCAAGCCAATGGTCAAGCAGAGGCAACCAATAAAACCATCATAAGCACATTGAAGAAAAGACTTGCACATGCCAAGGGAGCCTGGGCAGATGAACTGCCCGCAGTTCTATGGTCTTATCGCACCACTCAAAGCACCCCGATCGGCGAGACACCTTCAGCTTGACATATGAGACTGAAGCGGTCATTCCAATAGAACCAGGCCTCCCAACAGCGAGGTGCGAGATGGCAGATGAACTACACAATGCCATCGAGTTAGAACATGAACTCGACACAATCGACGAACTACGTGAAAAGGCGCTGATCAGGAACGCATCATATCAACACAAAGCAGTTGAACACTTCAATAGGCACATACGAATCCGCACCTTCAAAGAGGGTTATTGGGTGCTGCGACGTGTATTCCAGAACACAAAAGAAGTAGGTGCCGAAAAACTAGGCCCAAACTGGGAAGGCCCTTACAAAGTTACGAAGGTAGTGGGCAATGGAGCCTACAAGTTACAAGCAAACGATGGTCGCCCCATTCACAACAGTTGGAATGCCATCCACTTGAAGAGGTATTATTTTTAATTTTTTGTTCTCGAGGTTGATTTCTCATAAAAATGCACTAATCTGACAAGGGGCATGCCGGTCATCTAACCCGGTAGCAGGTCGGCTTATTGCCCCCCCCCCCCCCCGCCAAGGGGGGTCTATCAATCCTTTTACAGTTCAACCACCTGACCAAGCTGTCAGAATGCTCCATGAGACATTCCTAAGAAACCTACTGCCAAAAGGCACTACTAAAAAAGCTACTGACTCCCGAAAATGATCGTCTTCAAGATGCCCACCATCGAAAGGCATCAAACCCGGATGTGCAGATACACCACCGATATTGGAGGTACAATTCAACTTTGTCTCATGAGATTGATTTCTCGTTAAAACCACATCGATCTGACAGGGCGCATGCCGGTCATCTAACCTGGTAGCAGCTCGGTTTATTGCCCCCCCCCCCTCGGGGGGTCCACTCTATTTTGCCTTTACAAGCCTTTCCAGCCCAAAGGAGGCCTCCAAAGTAAACCGGCCCCTTAACACTCTCAGGCGACAAGGACGCACTTCCAATCCTAAGCGCCAATCGCAATGCAGCACCAATAAAAATGCTCTTACGTGGATATTACATCTATTCTTGTTGGCTTCGGTTTGCTTAAATTACGACTATTGTGATCACACATGTTCCCTTAGTTTAAACAAGTCGAAGTCATCACGAATTGATGGTCACTCCACCATACACAATGAACATTCACCTCTTTCCTTTAAAGAGTTCAGCTGCCAACCCGACGCGACAAGTAAATCAGTCCTGAGCAATTCAAATGACGAGGGCACATATGAGCACAAAACTTCAGAAAATCCAAGCACAAGTCTTGACACGACTAGCACTTGGATTGGGGGACAACCCCTACGAACGAGGTTGATTCATAATTTCATACATACTTGAGTTGACTCCAGAAATTGAGAAACACAACAAACATTATCGCAGACTCTAGCAAAGCCCAAATCGCTAGCTTGTTGGAACAATACAAAAGGAAGCACGGTGAAATCTCTAAGAAGACTCCAGAAAGTGAAATGAAGAATAAATCCCAAAAGGAAGCACGGTGAAATCTCTAAGAAGACTCCAGAAAGTGAAATGAAGAATAAATCGCATTCCCTTTGAACAATCCACCTTGTAAGTATTGTGCATATCAAACAAACAGAAACTCCCAGTCCTTCAGTTAAATCTCAAATTTGGTATTCAATTCATTACTTAATCAATATTCATGAATATGTACTCTGGAGAACTCACCAAGCTATAAGTTAATATTTCATCCTCAATCAAAGGCCGAGTCACATCTATTACATGCCAAAAGACAAAAGCAAGCTGAGCATCAGAGCTGCAACAAAGCACATGCTCAACTATAAGAACCACACTACGATGTCACAATAACATAACAAGCTACCCGACTACGGGACTCCACTAAGTCACAAAAGCGATTTACCACACGCGTCAGACCGCAAATTCAAAAGTTTAAGTGTTTATCTCTAAAAAGTGTTCATCTAACATGTCATTTTTCATTAACGAGATGGTGACTCCGCTTCCACTTCATTTTCAACACCATCCTCAAGAGACTTCAATACTTCATCGGCCTTCTCGCCTAAATCAGCCATACACTCTTGTATCTGATCTTCAACCTTCCATGATTTATGCGCTCCCTTCCGATACTCTAGCATCATCACAAGCTTGGTTTGGGCAACTTTTTCTTTCATCATCTTCTCAGCCTCCTTAACAAGAACATTTGTTTCGGCCTCCAGGGTAGTTTCTGCCTTTTCACGATCCATCTCCAATTGTCTCTCCAGTTGCTTCACTTTGCTTCCAAGGCTACAATTAGATGAGCGCAAGTCCTTCATCTCTGACTTCATCAACTCCATTTTGTTGCTTAAATAGATAAGTGTTTGGAGACTCTGCAGAAGTGGAACACATTATCAATAAGAGAAGTATATTCAAAAGTACATTCTTATAAAATAAAAAGAGAGAAAACAAAAAAGATAATCGCAAGTGCCTACCCTTCGGCCCTAATGAACGTGTATTTTACACTTTCATTCGAGTCTTTTTTCACCTATTTTAGCTATCCTCTATGTTCATTTAGCTATGTTATAGTGCATTTTATTAGAATAGTGTCACGTTTCCCTTTAGTTTGCATTTTACAGGTTTTAGGTGAAAAACATGGTTTCCCGGGCAATTATATTGAAGAGAACGAAGAATCGGTGCTCCGAGGATATTTTTGGAGTATCTATAAGATTCCGGATGGGATTTGAAGTCTAGGGGTCGAGTCTGAAGGCTAAAAGGTCACTAGAAGGCAAAAACCGAGACCGAAAAGGAAAAGAAATCCAAAAACGCGTCGAAAACGCGTCCTTGGCCGACTAGGACTCCCGGGCGATTCGCCCGAGATGTGGGGCGATTCGCCCCACACCAGGCGATTCGCCCGGTGTGTGGGGCGACTCGCCCCACACCTGCCGAACCCCTATACATAGTTGCTCAGTTTTCTCCGTTTTTCATACTTTCTCAGACCTTTTTTCATACCTTTGTCATTAGTTTTAGGGAAGAATTCTCCAGAGCCTGTTCTGGGAATTCTTAGCATAGGAGATACTTTTTTCTATCGATTTGGAGCTTGTGAGATCGCGATTCTTCGTAGATTGACAACCTTCGGTAACATTGTATCTCAGATTTTTCTATTTATATTTATTTATCTTTCAACATGCTTTCATTCAATCTTGCTATGATTTTTGTTGATTGCATGACATCTATGAGTAGCTAAATCTATCGTTGGTGATAGTATGTGATTTCTTAGCGAAGGGTTAGTAATTATGCTGATGGCCGTAAAGCGAATCAGACTTTGAGTTATTGCTTTATTTCTTTGATCTATCTAAGCCCTATATCTTCGTAGTGTTGAATAAAATGGAATACATTGGACAAATCATGATCAAAGATCTCTATGCAAAACGATCGGGTACTTCATGCATTATTATTAACCCACTATGCTTTGAATGATCATACTATCACTAACTTCCATTATCTTGATAAGAAAAACCTGTGTTAAGTCGTTTGTTGATTTTATAGTTTAAAGTTAGATTATATAAAGCTAGTTATAGTCCTTAGAGATCGACACTCGAGGTTATTTTACTGCTGCACTACGGTTTTCGTTGTAGTTGTGAATTGCCTTTGACTTAAAAACAAATTATTTGATTAATTAGAATCTGATAAATTCCAGTTCATCAAATTGGCGCCGTTGCCGGGGACTATACTCCTTTTTTCTGTTTAGCTTTTTTATATTTTCAGCATTCAATTCCTAGTTTTAGTTGTTTTACTTTTTCTATTTAATCTCTCTGATACTCCTTTCTCAGCTTGTTACAGATAGTGTATGCGAAGTACACGATCTAGGGGAACACCGCTTGCTGAACTAATCGCTGAAATCGACAGAGTCTACCACCAAAGAAGTCGACTACTTCGACGACGTGAACTAGAGGAAATAGAGGATACCGATTTCTCTGAATCTCTACACAGTCTTTTTAAGGAAATCGTCTTCATGGCAGAAGCTAGACCACTGAAAGCATGGGTTCAACCCTCCAAGGATCGTATGAGGGGACCGCCGATTGTTCTTTCGTCTACAACTCGAGATCTGGAAATAAAAAACCACGCGTTCCAACAACTTCCGAGGTTCTATGTCTTAGCAAGGGAAGATGTGATGGGGTACTTGCATGATATCGATGATTTCGTCAACCAACTCCCACCACCCGGAGGTGAAATAACAACAGATGAGTTGAGGATGAAGGTTTTTGCTATGGGACTTGGCGACCGAGCCAAGTCATGGTTGAGTTCTCTACCGGCGGGTTCGCTGGACACTTGGGAGAAGGTTTTTTCAGCATTCATGGAGAAATAATTCCCTCACACCTTGACTACCGCGCTGAAAGCGCAAATCACTGGGTTCAAACAAGACTATGATGTGACCATCTACACCGCGTTTGAGAGGTTCCAAGACCTTATGAAAAAGTGCCCTCACCATGGTTTTGAGCTTTCCGATCTTGTCCAACACTTCTACAATGGACAGACCTTCGAGAACCAACAAGTGGTGGATTTCCAATGCCGTGGAAATATTTGGGAGGAAACCAACAAGTCTGGGCGGTTTTCGAAAGGCTTGCCAAGGGTTCGCAATTCAAGGATCCAAGAGCAATGGTTAGGAGACGTGGACCTGAAGCTCCACCGACTCAGGAAGCCCCTATGTATGGGGGGAATGGGGATCGATTCCAGTGCTTTACCAACGAGTTGAAACAAGTCCTCAAAAACTCCGCAGGAACAGCTATGTCAAACAAGGTTTGCCGAATATGCAAGAACTATGGGCATGGAGCTCATATGTGTAGATCGGAGCTTTCATATGATGATGGCAATTGGGTTCAAGGAGGCAAAGAGGAAGCCTTTGCTACGGAATTTGGTACTCAAGAAGCTAGCTACGGACAAGATGGTAGGAATCCTCGAGGTGGATTTTGGAGAAGAGGGTTCCCGAACAATCAAGGATATGAACCGGCTAGCCAAACTTATGGCCCTAACCAAGACCGTAGTAGGCTTAACTATGGTAATGATCACTGCGAAAATACCGCTCCCAAAGAGCAACCGAAGTCGAAGACAGCTCTACTCATGGAAAACTTGCAAAACCTGGTTGATCACACCCAAGGTTTTCTTAAGCGTTATGAAGAAGATTCTGAGAAGACTAGGGCGAGGCTTGATCGATTGGAAGAGAGCACTAGGCTTGCCCATCAAAAGATGCAAGAGTTGATTGACCGTGGAGCAAGTAGGGAGCAAGGGAAGTTGCCTAGCAACACTGAAAAGTCTATGTCCATTACCTTGGTGGGTGATCTTCCTGTTGAAATCACCATCAAGAAGGTTGCTAAGTGTGAGCGTTGCAAGGATGAAGAACCCCCACTAGCCAAGGAAGAAGAGAAGGACCTTGGTTCTGACGAGAGTGAAGAGGAGCAAGAGGATCCCGAGCCAATCCCTCAAAGTTTCGATGTTAAGGTCGGGATTGGTGAACTTGAAGATGTTCGTGCTACACTAGACACGGGATCTTACTCTAATGTGCTCCCAATGAATGTGTTTGAGAAGAGTAGCCTTGGAAAACTATCCGAGCATAAGGCTATTGTGCAATTGTCGGATGGATCCTTTGTGAGACCCGAAGGCGTTGTGAAGAACGTATTGTTTAAGATTGGTGAAGCTTCTGTGTACACCAATTTTGTAGATATGCCGGCGTCTACACCTGGGATGGGGGATGTCGTTCTCTTGGGACGAACGTTCTTGACTAAGCTACGCTCCGTGATAGACATCTACCGAAGAACTTGCACCATTGAGGTGGATGGCAAGCAACATCTGTTGCGAGCCATATCTGATCCAAATATTCACTTCAATGCTTCTCACACTGTTAACTACTTTGGTCTTGCTGTCTATGTTCATTCTTATTCACAGGTTCGTGGCATGAGGAGAAGATCCACGAAGGGGAAGTCTAGTACCCTCAAGAAGAAGAGCTAGGAGCAAGAAGAAGTCGAGTCAAAGACTATAAACAATGGCGCTATCCGGGAGGCAACCCGGAGTTTTTATCGCTTTTTTACCGCTTTCTTAGTATTTAGTTGCATACACTACATTCATCCTAGGATAGTCTTGCATGTTTTATGTGGAGTTTATTGCCAAATTTTTTGAACTTTTTTATTGGGTAGATTAACTAATTATGACATTAATTGTATGCTTCATCTCTATGAATTTGTTTGAGGTTTTTCTCGCTTGGCTTGTCACATTTATGTTTGCACTTAGTTAAGCTTGGTAATCTCGACATCACTTCGTGGTGTTTTCTCTACTGCGGTTCACGAAGGCCTTTATAATAGGATGTTGCATGTTAGGATCTTATGGTTGTTTTCCCTAGTAATTATGTACCTAAGAGGCAACAAGTCTTCACCTTGCTTTGAGATTGCTAAATGCCTAGGAAGGAGGTAGTGTGAGATTGTGTGATCCTTTGTTTGCAACCTATTCTATCGAATAGGTTTGGGGAGGGGGGTTACGCTATCATCAGACTTGTTTTTCGATTTTTAGTATGTGTTGTGAGTTTATTTTCCTTTTTCGTAAAGTTTGTACTACAACCTATTCTTTCGAATAGGTTTGGGGAGGTCGTTTGTGTGTCGTTGTAATTTCTTTTTCGTTATGCTACTGCTGGCTAAAAAACAAATTGAAAAAAAAAAGAGAAGAATAACTTCCAGAAAAAAAAGCAAAAAATCTTGAAAGAAAAAAAGAAAAAGAAAAAAAAAAGAAGAAAAGACCCCAAAAAAAGCAAGGAAGGGTCCAAAAAAAAGAGCCAAGTGTTTGTCTCTTTTTCTCTTGTAATGTTCGTAATCTTTGTCTTTTGTTTGTTTGAGTGTCATCTGTTCTAGACCACCCTCGTCCTGCCATTCAGGAGGTGGTGAATAGCTTAAGGCTTTGCTTGAGAGATGGGTAGAATAGGGGAGAGTTATCTTTTTTAGGGAACCCTCCTTCGTTTGACGAGAGCCAGTATTGGTTCGACCTCTTTGAGGAAAAGTCTTAACTTGGTGAACAGTAGTAAGTCCTCAGTTTCATAGGCACGGGACAACCATTCGTATTTTAACATGTTTCATTACATCGTCACTGACTAGGTCCAGGTAGAAAATGTTACGAGAGACTATCTTGTTTGACATAAGTGCTTATGTGAATGTGTATGAGTCAATCGAGGCATTCTTCAACCAATATCCATGTTATGATTTATATGGTTTTTGTTCATATGTTTTTTGATAGATTCAATTGATTAGTTCATTTCATTTGGCATGAGACTCCATTTTTTTGTGTTGCATTGTTTTTTGCATTAGAGTCTAGCTTAGTTGCTTGAGGACAAGCAAAGGTTCGGTTTGGGGAGTTTGATGAACGTGTATTTTACACTTTCATTCGAGTCTTTTGTCACCTATTTTAGCTATCCTCTATGTTAATTTAGTTTTATTATAGTGCATTTTATTAGAATAGTGTCACGTTTCCCTTTAGTTTGCATTTTACAGGTTTTAGGTGAAAAACGTGGTTTTCCGGGCAATTATATTGAAGAGAACGAAGAATCGGTGTTCCGAGGACATTTTTGGAGTATCTAGAAGATTCCGGATGGGATTTGAAGTCTAGGGGTCGAGTCTGAAGGCTAAAAGGTCACTAGAAGGCAAAAACCGTGTCCGAAAAGGAAAAGAAATCCAAAAACGCATCGAAAACGCGTCCTTGGCCGACTGGGACTCCCGGGCGATTCGCCCGGGATGTGGGACGATTCGCCCCACACCAGGCGATTCGCCCGGTGTGTGGGGAGACTCGCCCCACACCTGCCGAACCCCTATATATAGTTGCTCAGTTTTCTCCGTTTTTCATACTTTCTCAGACCTTTTTTCATACCTTTCTCATTAGTTTTAGGGAAGAATTCTCCAGAGCCTGTTCTGGGAATTCTTAGTATAGGAGATACTTTTTCTTATCGATTTGGAGCTTGTGAGATCGCGATTCTTCGGATATTGACAACCTTCGGTAACATTGTATCTCAGATTTTTCTATTTATATTTATTTATCTTTCAACATGTTTTCATTCAATCATTGCTATGATTTCTGTTGATTGCATGACATCTATGAGTAGCTAAATCTATCGTTGGTGATAGTATGTGATTTCTTAGCGAAGGGTTAGTAATTATGATGATGGCGGTAAAGCGAATCAGACTTTGAGTTATTGCTTTATTTCTTTGATCTATCTAAGCCCTCTATCTTCGTAGTGTTGAATAAAATGGAACACATTGGACAATTCATGATCAAAGATCTCTATGCAAAACGGTCGGGTACTTCATGCATGATTATTAACCCACTATGCTTTGAATGATCATACTATCACTAACTTCCATTATCTTGATAAGAAAAACCTGTGTTAAATCGTTTGTTGATTTTATAGTTTAAAGTTAGATTAGATAAAGCTAGTTATAGTCCTTAGAGATCAACACTCGAGGTTATTTTACTGCTGCACTACGGTTTTCGTTGTAGTTGTGAATTGTCTTTGGCTTAAAAACAAATTTATTTGATTAATTAGAATCTGACAAGTTCCGGTTCATCAGGCCCTCCACGATACCATCCGAAGCAACTTCGCCAACCTCCAGATCGTCCATAAACTTGGAATCTTCCGGAAGAAGCAGCTTTCTCTCCTCACCAGAGAAATCCATTTTATCGGAGTGCAAACAAGCCTTTTCATGCAACTTCATAGTCAAAAAACTTTCAGACATTCTGTTACGAGACCCTACTATAGCATCCCCAGTCTGTTACGAGACTCGCAGTAGAAGCCCCTACAATAGCATCCCCAGTCTCGAAAGTATAATCAGACATTCTGTTACGAGACTCTGAAGGATTCCCCTTCTTCTTCTTACTTTTGGGCTCCTTAGCCTCCCCAACATCACTACTACCCAGGATCCTCACGCTTGGGAATTTGATGCGATTCAGCTTTTCCATGAATCCTTCCAGATAATGAGCTCCTGATTCTGAAACAAAAGGAAAATTTCTCAATCCACAAACTAGAACGAATTTTAAGGACTTCAGCTTTTAAAGTTTAATACCTGACTCCGCTACTTGGTGTTCCCAGACAAAAGTCTTCACTAACTGTCTTGGATGAAGTAGAAAATCCCAACACCTATGTTTCTCAAGCACGTTATGGATACGCTCGACACCTTGGTCCGCCTCAAAGCCAACCTTGGAAGGAACTCTTTTCAAATCTGCAAAAAGAAATTTATAAGATTCAGCATTAATATGAATAATAGGAGTCTTTCCTAAAGAATACGACATACCACACTTTGTCCACCTATGACTGACCCCTTCCTCATTACCTTTGCCATCAAAAACGTACGTACGGTCTACATAAAAGTACCGCTCCCTCCAACAGTCTTTGGCATCAACCTTCATTGGGAGCAATTCTATAAGATGATGCCTCCGACCCAGGCGTTTACTAAAAGTAACCCTACCATTCTCAGTCTGTGGATTATATAATTTGGGGACATATGAGTGGAGAAGAATCTCAACAGTGATGTCTCTCCCAATCAGATCACTCAAAACAACGAGCCCCAAAATCAGCCTCCAAGAATTTGGAACTAACTTTGTCGGGGAAATTTCTAAGACGCTGAGGACCGTTTTGATAAAAGGATGTAAAGGGAGCTTGAGTCCTAACCTAAAGTCAATATCATAAAAACAAACTCTACGTCGAAGATCCCAATCAGGCCTATGAAGCTCACTAGGAATTTTGACATATACGTCTGGAAGCTCGAATAAATCAATAAGGGCATCTAGTTCTTCGCCCCCCCCCCCCCCAAGAGTGTTTGCAGGATTTTTCTGAAGGATACCCTGAGGCACGCCATTTCAAGGAAAAGAGCCCGGTCGATCACTGGTTAAGCGGGGGAAGGGAAATCATCGTGTTCGAATTCTGGTTATCCATATTTGTATCTCTAGAGTAAAACTGAATACATTATCCAAAGCTTCCAAATAAAAGTGAGGCATTTGCAGAAGTATATAACATTACTAAAGAAAATATTGGGCTTTTGCACACAGCATCTTTTTCTACCTTATCATGGGAAACATTCAAAAGACATAAGGGTCTAAAATACGACCATTCCAAACAATCACAAACATATCTATATTTTTGAAGACAAGGCGGCATACAAGGAATAAATCAGATCTAAAGATAGAACTCAAGTATCTGACTAAGAACGACTTCATAAACCATAATCTGCCAAGATATTCGGAAGAAGCATACAAAAACTCACCCGAAATAAACCACTTCAGACCAGCACGACAAAGACTTCTTTTCTGTGAGCTCGGAGTGCGGATGGACGAGAAACCCATCGCGGCATTAATTGCAAATAAAAAGGCAAAAACGCATTGCAAGTCGGTTTTGAGTGGGCGTTGTGAATATCGGGCTTGGCCAAGATGAAGAGATACAAATTTTCCTTATATTTATTCAGACAAGCGTTGGGATTTATCAAGTTTGTTGAAGGGTAATTCGCGTTTCTTTCTAAGTTCGCAATGAGTCGCTAGTCTAAGTCATTATAGTTCTTCTTCTTATAGTGTTCCTCTAAGATAGGAAATGAGCCTTCTTGTAACTTCCTCGTACCTGAAATAGACTAGAGGGGGGGTTAGTGTCTCTTTCCCGGTCTGTAAGGTATCAGACCGGAGAGGCGACTTTACGAGTAGGGAGTTGTGAGGCTTCCCTAGTATGAGTAGTGAAAGTGGTGCTCGGGTGGCGTAGTTAATGCTTACTGTTGGAGAGTAAATGAGGCCCTTATATACTTGAGACCCTTCAGCTTCCGGTCATGTAGGATCACGCCACGTGTACGGCAAGGATTGAGGCCTTCCTCGGCCCAGGCCCATTAAGGAGGTCCGTGGGCCTTGGCCCAAGAGAGCAACCATGGCTGGTCGCTCTGGTGTCCTCGTGCCTTCCTTGTGCGTGGATGATGCGAGTAGTGTCCTGCTCAGTTTCTGTCAAGGAGCGTTACCTTGACGTAAGGTCTCCTCGAGCCCGAGAGATGCTCCTCGAGCCCACTGGCAGCTTTGTCCTTGAGAGGAGCTTATTTTGAGGGTTGTCCTCCCAGTGATGGTCGGACCCTATGTGGTCGATCCACACCTTAGTGACATACTTGGGTGTGGTTGTGCCCCTTGAGGGACGGCCTATGATGCTTTGTCGCGCTCTTAGACCGCTCCAGTTCGTACATGCGGACTGGACATATTTCAACCCTAACATATGTCCCCCTAGTTTCCAAGTATCTTTGTAGAAGATAGTTGAGGAACTATGTTGAAGTAGAGGTCGAGCAGAGCCTCGACTAGTAGTGGGTGAAAAAAGATTTCCGTATTCGCACCTTGGTATCTTTCCCTCCTCCTATCTCTCCCTCCCCCCCTTTTTATAGGGTGCGAGCAGACGTTGCTCGGACCGTATGAAAAGAGGTATTTTTGCTGGGAAAAGATCGGATCCGGGTAAGTATTCCTTAGTGGAATGGAATGACTTCCTGCCGCTTTTTGCTTGCAAAGTATCTCGCGGAGAGATACTTGTGTAAAAGGAATGGAATGACTTCCTGCCGCTTTTTGCTTGCAAAGTATCTCGCGGAGAGATACTTGTGTAAAAGGAATGGAATGACTTCCTGCCGCTTTTTTGCTTGTAAAGTATCTCGCGGAGAGATACTTGTGTAAAAGGTCAAAGGAATCTCGAGGAGAGATATCGTCATGAGAGGATCCTCGATCCACTGCCACGTGGCCATCGATTTTCCGCTTTTCTGGCATTTTTCTCAATGTTGTCTCGAGGAGGATAGATCTTGGTCGTCGATCTGTCTCCGTTTGTCCCGAGTAGGGTCGTGCTCGCGCTGCGAGTTGATTGCCGCGGTTAGGTAATTCGTTCCGGATTTGGGAGCGTGTTCGAGCCGGAGCGGGAGCGTGGAGGGCATAACCGGTAATTCGCTAGGCGGCTGTAATCTGGACCGTTGATCTTGGACACGTGGTCGGTCCGGATGGCGCGAGGACATGCGTCGTTTCGTATCCTCGGGATACCCTTCTATAAATAGGTCAACACTCGGTCATTCCACACTTTTCGCAATCCGAACATTCAGAGCAAATAAGAGAGAGCGAGGATACTTTGAGAGATCGACGAGTGTGAGTGATCGAGCCAAGTTACGCGCGAGGAGCCTTTCCGGTGTGCAGAATCTCGTTTTCAGGCGACTTTCGACTTTTTCCGGCCTTCTTTCCGGTTTCAAACCTTCCTTCAGTCAATAACAAGTAAGTTTCCTTACTCACATTGCCCTTTCTTGCCTTTAATCGTTCCTTTTTTGCTTCGAAATGCCCTATTTTTCTGCCTTCTTGCTTTTTCTCTTTTCGGCTTTTGCATGTTAGCTCTTTTCTTTGATTTTTGCCTCCCGGAATGTTGTAAACTGAATAATCACCGGTGTATGACGGCCTAAGAACGGCCTTGGACCTAAAAAACAGTAAACGGACTTGTAAACGGAATTCACCGGAATAGATTCGGACCGATTTAGCTCGCTAATGCCTTAGAAGTAGTTCCCTGTTCTTTACTGTATGTCCCTTGTTGCCTCCTCATTAGTGTAGTGCTGTAGAAATAACTGTAGGAAGTTTTTCGGGCGGTTGGTCGCTCCTCGATTTTTGTATATGCATGGGGTCATGCTGCCCGATTTTTTACTCATGCTTTGAGTGGTTGGTCGCTCCTTGTGTATGCTCCTCGCTCTGTGTTTGCTTTCTTGTAGAGTAACTTAGAGTAACTTCTTGATTTACTTGCTTTTTCCTTTTGAGATTTTTCTCCGTTCGGGAGGTCGAACCTTAATGAACATACCTAAAAGGACCTCTCGGACTATCACAAACCATCCTAACTTCTTTCTTTGCCCACCTTTAGGATGTCCGAGAGGAGCGACGACAGCCAAAACATCTCGGCCGCCGGTGAGTATGGGAGCGACCATACTACATCGCCCGATACGTCAGACGTATCGGCGACCTTCCTTGATAACACGATAGAGGAGGTTGTCGAGGAGCCTCAGCTCGAGCAAGGTGGCGAGCGGGCTGCCGAGGAAGATGAGGAGACAGAGAGTGAAGAGGATCTCTACCAGTTGGTGAGCAGGAAGAGGCGTCGTACCGAGGACGACGATTTATCGACGACCGTACAGAGGCGGAAGGTGGTCCCCGCAACCCTGGCGTATCTGCGGAGTTGATTACTCGCGCCGCCCAAGTCCACGGGCGCAATTACGGGACAGCAGCTAACGTGGTCCCTCCTGCCGATATTCGGATCGAGGAGATGGATGACACGGAGAGGCCGGAGTTGGCCTTGGCGCTGTATGAGGAGGGTGAGCATTCGGCCAAGCGTGGGAAGGCCCCGATACCCGTTCAAATCATTGATAGTGATGATACGGATGATGAGAGCGAGGAGGACGATGAGGCGACTTCTCCTCGGACTAGTCCCCCTTCAAAGAGGGTTAGATTCCCTCCACAAACAACTAGGAGGGCTGTGATCACGGACGAGGAGGAGGATGAAGTTCCTCTGACAATCGGAGACACTCATAGGAGTGAAGCTGGTCCGAGTACTAGGTCTCCTTCCTTCTCGGAGGGGCAAAGGCGTGCAATAAGGGATGCGAAGAGGTTCGCACGCGAGGAGGAGACCAGTTACCATTCCATCGACCCGACCACCATTGACTTTACATATCCGAGTGGGACCCGAGGACCCAATCCACTCGAGGACCAGGAGGGTGAGATGCGGCGCGCTCAGATGGCCGCTGACAAGAAGAAAGCTGAAAGGAGAGCGAGTAAGCCTTCTCGCTCCAGTAAATCGAAGAGGGCCAAGGTTGCCGTGGAGCCAGAGCCTAAAACTACTAAGGCTGCTGAGAAGAAGTTCACCAAAAATGCTCGCACGGTTGACCTCCCCGATCCTCAGGGGGAGAAGAACGAGGATGGGATAATACCGACCACCTCTTCTACCGTCAAGCTCGACGAGGTTCCCACACTTAGGTGGAAGTATTCTCTCCCTGAGAATAAATTTGACATCCTCGTGCCCAAGGAGGATCAAACTTTTTATAATGCTCCCCCGGGGTACATGGCCGTTCACTGCCTCAGCTTGGATCGAGGATGGATACTCCCCTTCTGCGATGCATTCCGCGATATCTTCAACACGTTGGGGATCGCTCCTTGGCAATTAGTGCCGAGTGCCTTCGGGACTCTAGTCTGCTTTGGAGTCTTTTGCATGAAGAGGGGGATCGAGCTGAATTTCCATAACTTCAATCAACTGTTCCGAGTCTCGATGAGCTCCGGGAACAAATACTTTTACTATTTCAATGCTCGACCCGGCCTTGGGTTCATCATGGACGCTCCTAGCTCCTCGGGCTACAAGTGGTTCCATAGGTACTTCTATATCAGGAAGAGAAGGTTGCCTAACATGACCGAGGAGGAGCTGGAGTGGGGAGTGCCGAAGCTCATGTTTCGAGGAAAGATAGCGGACAAGCATCCGTTGCCCGAGGAGTCTGATCCCTGGGTCACTGAGCTCGAGGAGAAAAATCGGGGACCTCATCCCGAGAAGTACTTCTATTGGGGGTTGGTCCTTCAGCCACTTCCTTATTTGGCGGGACTTTCTCCTTATGCGTACACAGGGTATATCGGGAACCGATATACCCGAAAAGTCCTCTTCGGTAACTAGTTCTTCGCGCTTTTTCTTCGCTTTGTACTTGTATTTTTTCTTTGCTTGCTTTGTCTGTTTGTAATATGTCCTCGCTTTCTTGCTTTCCTCGTCGATTTTTATTGCTCTTCGATCGTACTAACTTGTGTTTATTCTGTTGCAGCTTATTGGTTCCAGTGGATCATGTCGAAAACCATGGCCGCCAAGGAGGAACAAAGGAGGAAACAAAGGTTGGCCAACAAACAGACGAAGATCCTCGGGTCTTTGAACTTGACCCCTCCCCGCAACGCCGCACATCATCGAGATGCCCTAGTGCAGGAGGGGCTCGATACCCGAGAGAACCCAGTAGAGGCCATCAAAAGGGCCGAGGAGGAGGCCGCCGCGAAGAGGGCCAAGGAAGCAAAGGAGGCCGAGGAGGAGGCCTTGAACACAATTGAGGCTGAGAAGAGGCCGGAGAGGCCTGTCGCGAAAAAGGGAGCGAGGAAGCTCAACCTTGGTGGTAATAACGAGCCTGCCCGAAAAAAGGGTAAGGTGGCCGCTTCGGGGGATGAAGTGAAGCGGCTCATCCAGATGAGCGACCTCGACAGGGCACACGAGCTCAGCATGTGCTCGCTCCAGGTACTTGCCTTTATACTTATTGTTGTGAAATTTTTCTAAGTATAAATTTTTCTCTCCTCGCTAACTTTGTTTGCTTTTTGTAGCTCGAGAACTTGAAGGAGGCGTATGGCAGGTTGCTGCTGATCGGGCCGACATAGGGGTCGTCATCGAGGACCTCGAGAAGAAGCTGGCTGCTTCAGAGAAAAAAGCCAAGGTCTCGGAGGCTGAGGCCGGGAAGCTGAAGATAAAGGTCGAGGAGCTGGAGAAGGAGCTCTCTCGGGAGAAATCGAGGAGCAAAAGCTTCAAGGGTGCTTACGCCACTTTGTCCATTTGCATGGAAAGTTTAAGGCAAGCATCCTGTCCTTCCTCAAAGGGAGCCGAATCTCTGCTGCTCGCGACTTCATGTCGTCGGTTACATACAAGTTGGCCCTGAGAGATGTACAAGTGTCATCGCGCGAGGAGGGCTTCTTCTCGTGTGTTGGCCAACTAAAGAGGGTCAACATGCTTCCGGCCGATTTTGATCCCGATGACCGCGAGGACCTGCATCCGGGCGGCGCGAGGACCTCACTCCTTACCCAGATGAGGAGATTACTGAAGAGATGCACGAGGCGTGCGAGTTTGGCGAGCTGGTGACCGACCCAGAAGTACCTTATCCCAGCAAGCCAGCCTACCTCCCCGCCTGGGTGCCCGAGAGCTTGAGAAGCGGGATAATCTACCCGTTCGAGAAGGCGGCTCTTCGGAACGCAGCCTGGGTAAAGTTGAGTGATCCGGTCCTTGGGAGGGCAGCCGACTTCGTCGAGCCCGAGCTCACTATGTATCAGAAGGCCATTGAAGAAGCTCGAGCTCAGGAGCGCGACGACATGGAAGGCCCAGAAATGAGCACAGTTCGAGGAGGAGCTGCCAGCGCGACCACCCCGGTCACTGAATTCACTGATAGCCGTACACGCTAAGATCGGGGAGCCTCCTTGAAGACCGAGTATGCTCGGGACTGTTGTAATCTTTTCAATTCTGTACTTGCATTTATTTCAAACAATTTCCATTTGGCCTTTGTGGCACTCCTCGCAACATTTATGCTTGTAACATAAGTTTCACTGTTGTTGTTTGTTTGCTACTCTTTTCTTTCAATAAAATGCAATGTTCTTCGCTCTTTCACTTATACTTGTGTTTTTTCTAAATCCAATTTTTGTTATGACGTATAACTTGGATAGAGTAGTTAAACAAGTATAAGTTAGAATCGAGAACCAATGTTCTTCGCTGCGAGCTATTCGATCTATCGATGCTTCTCGATCATTTGGATCACTTGAGGAAAAATTCTAAGTGTTGAACTTAGAAAAATTTCCAAGTGTTGAGTTAGAAAGACTGGAAGTCTCTCTCCTCGATCACTTCCGTCTCCTCGCTTTTTCTTCTTTGAGTGGTTTCCTGATCGATTCTCTTATAGAGTTTAGAGAGCGGGGAGGGTTCCCCTTAATCATGGAAATCGAATAGCTTTTATTTAGGTAAGCTTTCTCGATCGAGTAGTCTTATTTTTTGAGTATAGTAGCTCTATACTTGAACATTTTCTTGTTGAAAGAGACATTGTATTGATTTGTCGGAAATGCAATTACAATGGGGGCTCTTCGGCCAGTTTGCTTACAACAACTTTTTAACAAAAGCAAGGGGTACCTCTCACTTGGACCAGTGAGGAATCCTCCTCGATCAATGGACCTTCCACATAAGTTTTCAAAAAGCTTTTTCTCTTGGCAACTTCAAGCGTAGAATCTCTGGAGGTTAGAAGTATTCCATGGATTTTTCAATACCCTTCCCTCCATGTCTTGAAGACGATAACATCCGTTGGACCTTGCTTCAATTATCTTGTAGGGGCCTTCCCAATTGGGTTGCATCTTCCCAACTTTGCCCAAGATGTCTGCTCTTCGGAGTACTAGGTCTCCTACTTGGAAGTCTCTTTCTCTTACGCCTTTGTTGTAGGTCTTTGCGATGAGTGCTTGATAT
The DNA here is from genome assembly GCA_028274465.1 of Plantago ovata. Classification (NCBI taxonomy): domain Eukaryota; kingdom Viridiplantae; phylum Streptophyta; class Magnoliopsida; order Lamiales; family Plantaginaceae; genus Plantago; species Plantago ovata. Next base: position 53,606,883 of record CM051457.1, read on the forward strand.
CTGAGGATATTGGCCAAGGCGTTGGTCCTCGATTCACTGATTGTCTCTAGGTCGAAGAGTCTCTCTGTATGATTGTCCTCGGGTTGGTACCCTTGGATTCTGAGGGTTTCCACCGCCACTTCTGCTGGTATGACCGCCTCGGCCCCGTAAACTAGCGAGAAGGGAGTCCTCTCTTGTAGCTGTCTTTGAAGTAGTGCGGTATGCCCACACCACTCCATCAAGCTCGTCGACCAGTCCCTGTTGGTAGCGACCTCTTCTGCAAGTTGTTGACAAGGATTTTGTTGACGGCTTCTGTTTGCCCATTGGATTGAGGATGTCCTACAGAGGATTACCTCCTCTCAATTTCATTTCCTTGCACCATTCATTGAATCTTTGACCGCAAAATTGAGCACCATTATCCGAGATGAGGACCCTTGGCAAGCCAAATCGACACACGATGTTCCTCCATACGAAGTTCATAACTCTTTGTTCGGTGATGGTAGATACTGCCTCAACTTCCGCCCACTTGCTAAGTATTCGACCGCAAACGATGATGAACTTCTTTGACCGTGCCTCTGGAAAGGGACCGACTATGTCGATGCCCCATATGTCGAACGGACAAGTGATGGCGATGGGCATGAGGGGTTTCGCCGGGACGTTGATCAAATTGGCGTGCAATTGACACTCTCGCACTTTCTCACAAATTGGGCAGCGTCTTCGCGAACAGTGGGCCAGTAGTATCCTTGTCGAATGACTTTTTGCGCGAGGGTTCTTCCTCCGGCATGGTCGCCGCAACTTCCTCGATGCATTCTCCAAGAAGTTTTTGAACTTCATGCTCGGCGACGCATCTCAAGTAACTCCCTCGAAAGACCTTTTGTACAAGTAGTCTCCTTGCATGATGTATCGAGGAGCTTTTCCTTGATTCTCCTTGCTTCAGCCTTGTCACGAGGAAGGCTTCCATTTTTGAGATATGTTGTTATCTCTTGCATCCAATTCGGTTGATCGTCAATTGCCAAGACGTTTGGCTTTGATGACCACAAGGATGATGCGTTGATTCTCATGAGTATCATTCCGGGTATCAACTCCTCCGGAGGCTGAAGCATACTTTGATAGGGCGTCTGCCCTTTGATTGAGATCTCTCGAGAACTTTTCGATCTCACAACTTTCGAATTTTTGGATTTCTTCCGTGATGGCGCTCTTGTACTCAGCCAGTGAGTCTTTCTTGTTCTGAATTCCCCGAGATTTGCTTCTCGGCTAATTGGGAATCAGTGAAGAGATGTAGCTTCTTCACTTCCAATGACTTTGCCATACGTAGAGCGATGAGGATGGCTTCATATTCTGCTTCATTGTTGGAGACCGGGAAACTAAGAGTAACGGCGTACTCTAGTTCAGCCCCTCCGGGACTTTTGAAGTATATTCCTATCCCCCATTTTTTCCTGATGAGGATCCATCAACATGAAGAATCCAGACGTCTCCGTGGTCGACTAGTTCTTTGGGTTTTGGAGAGACGGTCTCCGCACCTTTGGCTCGTCGGTTTTCTCTGTCAGGAACACTTCATGCCTTTTCCTTTTGGTTTGGGACATCGCCTTAAGCTCTTTTAAAGCATCTTCTAGAGCTTGCATCGGGTTGTTTTGATGGGGTTGCTCTTCGACCATCATCAACGCACTCTTTGTTGCTGAAGAGTTTTCCTCTGAAGTTCCTTTTGAGGGATACTCCACTAGGAAGTCGGCTATGACTTGTGCTTTCTTGGCTACGGGTGTTTGGTAGTCGATGTCGTACTCACTTAGTTCAATCGCCCACTTGCCATTCTTCCCGAATTTTCGGGCTTTCCGAGGACTTGCTTGAGAGGTTGCTTTGTCAAAACAACAACCCTTGTGAGCACCGAGTAGGGTTTTAACCTCCTTGCAGTGTAAACGAGGGCAAAGGAAAGCCTCTCGATATCCATGTACCGCGTTTCAGCCCCGGCAAGTACTTTGCTCAAGTAGTAGATGGGCAAGTGGTCGTTCCCTTGGATTCGCACCAAAAACGAGCTGATAGCTTCCCCGGTTGCTGCTAAGTACAAATAGAGTACCTCTCCGTCCACGGGCTTTGACAATAGAGGAGGAGCGAGTAGGTATTCTTTCAGCTTCTCGAAGGCTTCTTCGCACTCCTTTGTCCACTCGAAGTGGCTGCTCTTTCTCAATACCTTGAAAAAAGGTAAATTTTTCTCGGCGGACCTTGAGATGAATCTACTCAAATGCAATTGATTTTCCGACCAATTGTTGCACCTCATTGATGGACTGAGGTTGGGGAAGATCGAGGATGGCCTTTATCTTTTCGGGGTTTGGCTTCTATTCCTCTCTCTGTCACCATGTAGCCGAGGAACTTCCCCACCTTTGACTCCAAAGGTACACTTCGCCGGGGTGAGCTTCATGCCATACTTTCTCAAGATTGAGAAGCACTTTGCCAGGTAACCTACATGTTGCTCCTCGGTCTTGCTCTTGACGAGCATGTCATCGACATATACTTCCATTGTTTACCTAGCCTTCCTTGAACATCTTGTTACAGACCTTTGGTAGTCGCTCCGGCGTTCTTAAGGCAAATGGCTCACGTTGAAGCATACACATTGCCGTTAGCGAAGAAGGCGGTTTTAGGCACATCAATCTTGGCCATTTTGACCTGGTAGAAGCCCTGGTAAATGCATCCATGAAACTCAGGAGGGCGCATCCAGCGGTGGAATCAACAGCTGGTCGATCCGGGGGAGAGGGTATGGACCTTCGGGCAAAACTTGTTGAGCCTTGTAAATGTTGCACATTCGCCATTTCCCCGACCTTCTCCTCTACGAGACCAAATTGCATACCCAGTCTGAGTATCTCCACTTCTTTGAATGTGGCAGCGTTAAGAGCCTTTGTACTTCGCGTCTATGAGGGCATGATCTTCCGCCGAGTCTCTTCGCTTTTCTCTGTGTGGGTGATCGAGGGTCCTACGTTCAGAGGTGAACGCGACACTTGGTCGAGCCCCTTCAGTTCCCCGGGACTTCCAGGCGAAAACATCGTTGTTATCCTTCAAACACGAGATGAGTTTCATCCTGAACTTCAGTGGCCATCT
>CM051457.1:53610048-53644750 GCA_028274465.1 Plantago ovata
TCAGAGAAAAAAGCCAAGGTCTCGGAGGCTGAGGCCGGGAAGCTGAAGATTAAGGGCGAGGAGCTGGAGAAGGAGCTCTCTCGGAGAAATCGAGGAGCAAAGCTTCAAGGGTGCTTACGCCACTTTGTCCATTTGCATGGAAAAGTTAAGGCAAGCATCCTGTCCTTCTCAAAGGGAGCCGATCTCTGCTGCTGCTCGCGACTTCATGTCGTCGGTTACATACAAGTTGCCCGGAGATGTACAAGTGTCATCGCGCGAGGAGGGCTTCTTCTCGTGTGTTTGGCCAACTAAAGAGGGTCAACATGCTTCCGGCGGATTTGATCCCGATGACCGCGAGACCTGCATCCCGGGCGGCGCGAGGACCTCACTCCTTACCCAGATGAGGAGATTACTGAGAGATGCACGAGGCGTGCGAGTTTGGCGAGCTGGTGACCGACCCAGAGTACCTTATCCCAGCAAGCCAGCCTACCTCCCCGCCTGGGTGCCCGAGTGCTTGAGGAGCGGGATAATCTACCCGTTCGAGAAGGCGGCTCTTCGGAACGCTGCTGGGTAAAGTTGAGCGATCCGGTCTCGGGAGGGCAGCTGACTTCGTCGAGCCCGAGCTCACTATGTATCAAAAGGCCATTGAAGAAGCTCGAGCTCAGGAGCGCGACGACATGAAGGCCCAGAAGCGAGCACGTTCGAGGAGGAGCTCCAGCGCGACCACCCCGGTCACTGAATTCACTGATAGCCGCACTCGCTAGGATCGGGGAGCCTCCTTGAAGACCGTATGCTCGGGACTGTTGTAATCTTTTCAATTCTGTACTTGCATTTATTTTCAAACATTTCCATTTGGCCCTTTGTGGCACTCCTCGCAACATTTATGCTTGTAACAAAATTTCACTGTTGTTGTTTGTTGCTACTCTTTTCTTTCAATAAAAGCAATGCTCTTCGCTCTTTCACTTATACTTGTGTTTTTTCTAAATCCAATTTTTGTTATGACGTATAACTTGGATAGAGTAGTTAAACAAGTATAAGTTAGAATCGAGAACCAATGTTCTTCGCTGCGAGCTCTTCGATCTATCGATGCTTCTCGATCATTTGGATCACTTTGAGGAAAAATTCTAAGTGTAACTTAGAAAAATTTCCAAGTGTTGAGTTAGAAAGACTGGAAGTCTCTCTCCTCGATCACTTCCGTCTCCTCGCTTTTTCTTCTTTGAGTGGTTTCCTGATCGATTCTCTTATAGAGTTTAGAGAGCGGGGAGGGTTCCCCTTAATCATGGAAATCGAATAGCTTTTATTTAGGTAAGCTTTCTCGATCGAGTAGTCTTATTTTTGAGTATAGTAGCTCTATACTTGAACATTTTCTTGTTGAAAGAGACATTGTATTGATTTGTCGGAAATGCAATTACAATGGGGGCTCTTCGGCCAGCTTGCTTACAACAACTTTTTAACAAAAGCAGGGGTACCTCTCACTTGGACCAGTGAGGAATCCTCCTCGATCAATGGACCTTCCACATAAGTTTTCAAAAAGCTTTTTCTCTTGGCAACTTCAAGCGTAGAATCTCTGGAGGTTAGAAGTATTCCATGGATTTTTCAATACCCTTCCCTCCATGTCTTGAAGACGATAACTTCCGTTGGACCTTGCTTCAATTATCTTGTAGGGGCCTTCCCAATTGGGTTGCATCTTCCCAACTTTGCCCAAGATGTCTGCTCTTCGGAGTACTAGGTCTCCTACTTGGAAGTCTCTTTCTCTTACGCCTTTGTTGTAGGTCTTGCGATGAGTGCTTGATATCTGAGGATATTGGCCAAGGCGTTGGTCCTCGATTCACTGATTGTCTCTAGGTCGAAGAGTCTCTCTGTATGATTGTCCTCGGGTTGGTACCCTTGGATTCTGAGGGTTTCACCGCCACTTCTGCTGGTATGACCGCCTCGGACCCATAAACTAGCGAGAAGGGAGTCTCTCTTGTAGCTGTCTTTGAAGTAGTGCGGTATGCCCACACCACTCCATCAAGCTCGTCGACCCAGTCCCTGTTGGTAGCGAACCTCTTCTGCAAGTTGTTGACAAGGATTTTGTTGACGGCTTCTGTTTGCCCATTGGATTGAGGATGTCCTACAGAGGTATACCTCCTCTCAATCTTCATTTCCTTGCACCATTCATTGAATCTTTGGCCGCAAAATTGAGCACCATTATCCGAGATGAGGACCCTTGGCAAGCCAAATCGACACACGATGTTCCTCCATACGAAGTTCATACTCTTTGTTCGGTGATGGTAGATACTGCCTCAACTTCCGCCCACTTGCTAAAGTATTCGACCGCAACGATGATGAACTTCTTTTGACCCGTGCCTCTTGGAAAGGGACCGACTATGTCGATGCCCCATATGTCGAACGGACAAGTGATGGCGATGGGCATGAGGGTTTTCGCCGGGACGTTGATCAAATTGGCGTGCAATTGACACTCCTCGCACTTTCTCACAAATTGGGCAGCGTCTTCGCGAACAGTGGGCCAGTAGTATCCTTGTCGAATGACTTTTTGCGCGAGGGTTCTTCCTCCGGCATGGTCGCCGCAACTTCCTCGATGCATTTCTCCAAGAAGTTTTTGAACTTCATGCTCGGCGACGCATCTCAAGTAGACTCCCTCGAAAGACCTTTTGTACAAGTAGTCTCCTTGCATGATGTATCGAGGAGCTTTCCTTTGATTCTCCTTGCTTCAGCCTTGTCACGAGGAAGGCTTCCATTTTTGAGATATGTTGTTATCTCTTGCATCCAATTCGGTTGATCGTCAATTGCCAAGACGTTTGGCTTTGATGACCACAAGATGATGCGTTGATTCTCATGAGTATCACATTCCGGGTATCAACTCCTCCGGAGCTGAAGCATACTTTGATAGGGCATCTGCCCTTTGATTGAGATCTCTCGAGAACTTTTCAATCTCACAACTTTCGAATTTTTGAATTTCTTCCGTGATGGCGCTCTTGTACTCAGCCAGTGAGTCTTTCTTGGTTCTGAATTTCCCCGAGATTTGCTTCTCGGCTAATTGGGAATCAGTGAAGAGATGTAGCTTCTTCACTTCCAATGACTTTGCCATACGTAGAGCGATGAGGATGGCTTCATATTCTGCTTCATTGTTGGAGACCGGGAAACTAAGAGTACGGCGTACTCTAGTTCAGCCCCTCCGGACTTTTGAAGTATATTCCTATCCGCCATTTTTTCCTGATGAGGATCCATCAACATGAAGAATCCAGACGTCTCCGTGGTCGACTAGTCTTTGGGTTTTGGAGAGACGGTCTCCGCACCCTTTGGCTCGTCGGTTTTCTCTGTCAGGAACACTTCATGCCTTTCCTTTTGGTTTGGGACATCGCCTTAAGCTCTTTTAAAGCATCTTCTAGAGCTTGCATCGGGTTGTTTTGATGGGGTTGCTCTTCGACCATCATCAACGCACTCTTTGTTGCTGAAGAGTTTTCCTCTGAAGTTCCTTTTGAGGGATACTCCACTAGGAAGTCGGCTATGACTTGTGCTTTCTTGGCTACGGGTGTTTGGTAGTCGATGTCGTACTCACTTAGTTCAATCGCCCACCTTGCCATTCTTCCCGAATTTTCGGGCTTTCCGAGGACTTGCTTGAGAGGTTGCTTTGTCAAAACAACAACCTTGTGAGCACCGAAGTAGGGTTTTAACCTCCTTGCAGTGTAAACGAGGCAAAGGAAAGCCTCTCGATATCCATGTACCGCGTTCAGCCCCGGCAAGTACTTTGCTCAAGTAGTAGATGGGCAAGTGATCGTTCCCTTGGATTCGCACCAAAACCGAGCTGATAGCTTCCCCGGTTGCTGCTAAGTACAAATAGAGTACCTCTCCGTCCACGGGCTTTGACAATAGAGGAGGAGCGAGTAGTATTCTTTCAGCTTCTCGAAGGCTTCTTCGCACTCCTTTGTCCACTCGAAGTGGCTGCTCTTTCTCAATACCTTGAAAAAAGGTAAATTTTCTCGGCGGACCTTGAGATGAATCTACTCAATGCAATTGATTTTCCGACCAATTGTTGCACCTCATTGATGGACTGAGGTTGGGGAAGATCGAGGATGGCCTTTATCTTTCGGGGTTTGCTTCTATTCCTCTCTCTGTCACCATGTAGCCGAGGAACTTCCCACCTTTGACTCCAAAGGTACACTTCGCCGGGTTGAGCTTCATGCCATACTTTCTCAAGATTGAGAAACACTTTGCCAGGTAACCTACATGTTGCTCCTCGGTCTTGCTCTTGACGAGCATGTCATCGACATATACTTCCATTGTTTTACCTAGCTCTTCCTTGAACATCTTGTTAACCAGCCTTTGGTAGGTCGCTCCGGCGTTCTTAAGGCCAAATGGCATCACGTTGAAGCAATACACATTGCCGTTAGCGAAGAAGGCGGTTTTAGGCACATCATCTTTGGCCATTTTGACTTGGTAGAAGCCCTGGTATGCATCCATGAAACTCAGGAGGGCGTATCCAGCGGTGGAATCAACAAGCTGGTCGATCCGGGGGAGAGGGTATGGATCCTTCGGGCAAAACTTGTTGAGCCTTGTAAAATTGTTGCACATTCGCCATTTCCCGGACCCTTCTCTACGAGGACCACATTGCATACCCAGTCTGAGTATCTCACTTCTTTGATGTGGCCAGCTTTAAGAAGCCTTTGTACTTCCGCTTCTATGATGGCATTATCTTCCGCACTGAAGTCTCTTCGCTTTTCTCTGATGTGGGTGATCGATGGGTCTACGTTCAGACGGTGAACGGCGACACGTGGGTCGATCCCCTTCAGGTCCTCGGTACTCCATGCGAAAACATCGTTGTTATCCTTCAAACACTAGATGAGTTTCATCCTGACTTCAGTGGCCATCTCTGTGCCAATTTTTGTGACCTTGTCGGCACTTCCTTCGACAATTTGGATTTCTTCTAGGGCTTCTATTGCTTCAATTTTGTTTTCCTCAAAGAATTTCTTCTTTTTGGAAGAGGGTGGGACTGCTGGAATCACTTGATACTCCTCGAGCTCCTTAACAGCTCCTACTAGAGTATCCTTGTCTTTCTTCATGATTGCTTTTCTTCGCCTAAGTGACGGACTTGGCTTTTTTGATTTTCTCTTCACTCGCCGAACCGTGTAGAAACGATAAGGTGCATTGTGAACGAAAGGTGTCTCCTCGGACGATTGTCTGGGGTTGGGTTCTCCAATGGCAACCCTTGAAGTGAACTTTGCTGACAAGGTGTAGCATTCCCATGCTTCTCGTATGTCTCCTACTTCTTGTCCGATTCCCAAAGGAGTAGGGAATTTCAGCTTGTTGTGGACCGTGGACACTACGGCTCGGAATTGAGAGAGAGCGGGTCGGCCTATGACTGTGAAATAATCAAATGGCATATCGACCACCACGAAAGGAACCTGTTGGGTTACCCTTCTAGGAGCGCTACCCATTGACACTGTGAGGTTGATCATTCCTAGTGGCATGATAGGTTGTCCTCCGAATCCTACCATGCGCTCCTCACTTCTCTGAGCCCTTCCCTTGGGTTCATGTGCATCCTTTTCAAGGTTCCTGTGAAAATCAAGTTTGCCGAGCACCCAGTGTCGACGAGGATTCTACCCAACTTGTAGGATTGAACATCCAAGGAAACTACAAGTGGGACGCAAGGATCATAGATGTTCCCTCCTCCGGCATGCTTCAGAGGTATCTCGCTATCATCGAAAGAGATAACGTTGGTTCCTGGTCGCGCGGCTTGAGCATACTTCACATCTCGGACCCTGAGGTTGTCTGCAGTAATCTCCCTTTGATTACGAGTGTCGCCACCGGCAGGTCCTCCCGCAATTGTGAGAGTGCGGATGCTTCCATTTACAGGGCGGTTCTCATAATTGTTGTAATTATGAATGTCGTCGTCCTGAGGATTTCCTTGGTAAGGGTGCTCGCTCCCACTTTGAGGAGGTGGGGCAGTAGTGCCAGGGGTTCCTCCTTCCGGATGTAGTTAACCAATTGACTGTTACGTACCATCCTCTCAATTTCGTTCTTGAGCTCGACACACTCCTCTGAGGTGTGCCCTTTCCCCTTGTGAAACTTGCAAAATTTTTCCGAGTTCTTGTTCCTTTGGTTTTCCTTAATCGGGGGTGGCCACGAGACGTCTAGCTTCCTCGAGACTATATAGTTCAAGATGTCGGATCTTGGCCTATTCAAGTCTGTGTAGTTGCTATATCGTCTTGGAGGTGACCTTCTGGGAGGAGACCTCCTGTCTCTGAAATCATTTCTTGAGTTGCCCTCCTTGATCAACCCAAATTTTTGCTCTTTCCTCTGCTTCCCGGGATTTTGGGGGCGAGGAGGGTACTCCTTTTCTTTTTCTTTTTCTTTCCCTTTTCCTTGGGAAGATTGGTTCTCACTGTGACCGTTCTTCGGAATTCCTCAGCTTCGAGGAAGTCCTTGCAAACTTTGGCGAGTTGTGCTTCATTTTCTACACACGATGCTGAGAGTACGTCTTGGAATCTGATGTTGGTAGTGTTACCATACAAGTATTCTTTCCTCTCATTGATCGAGTGATCTTCGACTTGGAGGGCTGCTTCATGAAAGCGATTGATGAAGTCCCTCAAGTCTTCATTATTTCTCTGGACAATTTCGGCCAAGTACCTCACCCGTCTCTTGGCGTTCATTACCTTCTCGAACCGTTTAGAGAACTCCTTACAGAGATCCCTATATGACTTGATGGATCGGTGAGGGAGGCGCGACCACCACTTCATGGCTTCTCCTGAGAGGTTAGCCGGAAAGAGGAGTGCCTTGGTTCTTGAGTCGTGCCCGTAGGCATCCATTTTGGTGCCGAATCTTACCAAGTAGTCCTTCGGACAACTTGTTCCATCATAGCTCTCGAAGGTGGGAAAGCCTCTTTCAATTTTGGCTTGGTGGTTCCTGATCTCATCGCACAAAGGGCTCGGATCTTGGTCTTGCTCTCTCTCTTGGACGGTTCCTCGAAGAGTCTCTATCTGAGCATCAAGTGCAGATTTCCTCGCGTTGAGTTCCTCCAGAGTGAGCCTCCTCCCCGTGATCGGATCGACCAAGGGGATTACCTCAGCTACTGTTCTCAATGCTTGATTCTCTTCCACTGCTTCTTGTTGGTTTTGAGGAGTTACCTGGTTGGGGGTAACTTGATTGGGGAGAGCAGGTGGTGTAGCGACCACCTGAACTCTATTCTCTTGTTGCGCTACATTTTGCAATGATGCCCTTATTCTTCTGTCAATCAGGTCTCTCAAATCATCCGGGGCACCTTGTGGTCCTAACCTCGATTGGATTCTTGATGGTCCAAGTCGAGATTGGATCGGCCTGGTGTTGGCTCTCGAATGTGCTTCATCTTGTGCAACAGGTGCTCTTCCTTGGGATTGACGAGGAGCGACCAGAGTGGCCCGAGGTTGCTCTTGCACCGGGGCCTGTGGTTCTCCTTGGGCTTGTATCTCGGTATTAACCCTAATAGCCTCATTACCTCCGACATATCCTTGTAAAGTAAGAAGGAATAGACCGTATTGAGCTTCGCCCATCCCAAAATCTGATGGTCGGACGACACGTCCATCAGGAAGGGTGAAGGTCAATGCGGCCGGTTGAGGAGGGTTCACTGCCACGGGAGGTTGGTTAATTGCTACCGGATGAGGCTGCCCCCTAGACTCGGCGTTGTTTGCGACTCTCAAAGCTCCATAGGCGTTTCCTACCGGGACTCCTTGCGGGTTATTTTCCCCCGATCTTTCATTTTGGGAGCGAGTGACATTAGTAAATGCCCCCTCCGTGTAATCCCGGTTCCTTGCAACATTGTTGTTTCTTGGTTCCCCCGGAACACCATCCGTTCCTCCTCCGCGACCGTTATTAGAGGGACGGCCTCTAGGTCGAGGAGGATTTGCAGGTGGTGCATTAGCAAGACGGTTGCTTCTTCTGGGAGGCATATTCGTGAAGTGTCACGAGGAGGAAAGTGGCTCGACCAGTAGGGCAAGGAATGACCTTTTGTGTCGATTCCCACAGACGGCGCCAAATGTTGAAGGGTAATTCGCGTTTCTTTCTAAGTTCGCAATGAGTCGCTAGTCTAAGTCATTATAGTTCTTCTTCTTATAGTGTTCCTCTAAGATAGGAAATGAGCCTTCTTGTAGCTTCCTCGTACCTGAAATAGACTAGAGGGGGGGGGGGTTAGTGTCTCTTGCCCGGTCTGTAAGGTATCAGACCGGAGAGGCGACTTTACGAGTAGGGAGTTGTGAGGCTTCCCTAGTATGAGTAGTGAAAGTGGTGTTCGGGTGGCGTAGTTAATGCTTACTGTTGGAGAGTAAATGAGGCCCTTATATACTTGAGACCCTTCAGCTTCCGGTCATGTAGGATCACGCCACGTGTACGGCTAGGATTGAGGCCTTCCTCGGCCCAGGCCCATTAAGGAGGTCCGTGGGCCTTGGCCCAAGAGAGCAACCATGGCTGGTCGCTCTGGTGTCCTCGTGCCTTCCTTGTGCGTGGATGATGCGAGTAGTGTCCTGCTCAGTTTCTGTCAAGGAGCGTTACCTTGACGTAAGGTCTCCTCGAGCCTGAGAGATGCTCCTCGAGCCCACTGGCAGCTTTGTCCTTGAGAGGAGCTTATTTTGAGGGTTGTCCTCCCAGTGATGGTCGGACCCTATGTTGGTCGATCCACACCTTAGTGACATACTTGGGTGTGGTTGTGCCCCTTGAGGGACGGCCTATGATGCTTTGTCGCGCTCTTAGACCGCTCCAGTTCGTACATGCGGACTGGACATATTTCAACCCTAACAAAGTTTCTTCAGTAGATTTCAAAATTCTCTGCAACTAGTAAGAGAAAGAGTAAAGAAAGGATGTTGGGGAAATGGAGGCATGTGGAAAGCAGCTTGATGAACGCGTATTTTACACTTTCATTCGAGTCTTTTTCACCAATTTAGCTATCCTCTAGGTTAATTTAGCTTATATTTTAGCGCATTTTATTAGAATAGTGTCACGTTTCCGTTTTCTTTGCATTTTTCAGGTTTTAGGTAAAAAAATGTATTTTTATGGGCAATATTGATGAAGAGGACGAAGTTTTGGTGTTTCGAGGACATTCGTGGTGTATCTAGAAGGTTCCATATGAGATTTGAGGCCTAGGGGACGAGTTTCAAGGCTTAAAGGTCACTAGAAGGCAAAATTCGAGTCCAAAAAAGAAACCAACTGAAGAAAATGCGTCCACCGTCACTGAAGGTCCAGGGCGGTTCGCCCGGGACGCCTGATGTAACCAAGTTTGTCAGACTCAATTAACCAAATAAATTTGTTATTTAGCCAAAGGCAATTCACAGCTACAACGAAAACCGTAGTGTAGCAGTAGAATGACCTCGAGTGTCGTTCTCTAAGGACTATAACTAGCTTTATCTATTTAACTAAGAATATAAAAACAGCAGACGGTAAAGCAAAGGTTTTTCTAACAGATAATGGAGATTGGTGATAGTATGATCCTTCAAAGCATAACGGGTCAATAATCATGCGTAAATTCCTCGGTCTTGCATGGAGATCTTTGATCAATCGATTGTCCTGTTGTAATTATTAACCACTACGAAGATAAAGATACTGACAAGTCAAGCACTAATGTCCAATTGTGTTCCGTAATTATTCAACACTACGAAGATAGATATGCATAGGTCGACGAGGGTCCAATTTTGCATAATAATTAATCAACATACGAGGATATAGGCTGAGCCTGATCAACGAAATAAAGCAATAACACGGAGTATAATGCGCGATATAGCCATTAGCATGATTATCTACCATTCGCTAAGAATTCACATACTACCACCAACGATAAGTTTAGCTACTCATAGTTGTCATGCAATCAACAGAAATCATAGAAGAAAACATGTTGAAAGATATATAAAAATAAGTAGAATAAACCGTAAGATACAATGTTACAGAAGGTTGTTAGTCTCCGAAGAATCGCGATCTTACAAGCTCCAAACTACTATGAAAAAGTATCTCCTAAGATACGAACCCCCAGAACAGGCTCTGGGAAGTTCCTACCTAAAATTACAGAGAAAGGTGAGAGAATAGGTCTGGAAAAGTTTGAATTTCGGAGAAAAACTGAGCAACTATATATAGGCTTCGAAATAGTGTGGGGCGATTCGCCCCACACACCGGGCGATTCGCCCCATGTCCCGGGCGGTTCGCCCGGGAGTAAATTTCGCGGAATTCCGCATTTTCGACGCGTTTTTGGATTTCTTCCCCTTTTCGGACTCGGTTTCTGACTTCTAGTGGCCTTCTAACCTCCAGATTCGACCCCTATACTCCAAATCCTATCCGGAAACCTTCAGATACTCCAAATAGGCTTCTGGAACACCAATTCCTTGTCAACTTCAATATAATTGCCCGGAAATCCTCGTTTTTCAACCAAAACCTGTAAAATAAAATCTAAAGGGAAACGTGACATTATTCTAATAAAATGCACTAAAATATAGCAAAATCAACATAGAGGATAGCTAAAATAGGTGAAAAAGACTCAAATGAAAGTGTAAAATACACATTCATCAAACTCCCCAAACCGAACCTTTGCTTGTCCTCAAGCAACTAAGCTAGACTCTAATGCAAAAAACAATGCAAGACACAAAATGGAGTCTCATGCCAAATAAAATGAACTAATCTACTGAATCTATTAAAAAATAAATGCACAAAAACCATATAAATCAAAGCATGAATATAGGTTGAAGAATACCTCGATTGACTTATACACATCCACATAAGCACTTATGTCAAGACAAGATAGTCTATCGTAACATTTTCTACCTGGACCTAGTCAGTGACGACGTAATGAAGCATACTAAGATACGAATGGTTGTCCCGTGCCTATGAAACTGAGGACTTACTGCTGTTCACCAAGTTTAAGACTTTCTCTCAAAGAGGTCGAACCAGTACTGGCTCTCATCAAACGAAGGAGGGTTCCCTATAAAAGATAACACTCCCCTATTCTACCCATCTCTCAAGCAAAGTCTTAAGCTATTCACCACTTCCTGAATGGCAGGACGAGGGTGGTCTAGAACAGATGACACTCAAAAACAAAAGACAAAAAATAGAAAATTACAACACGATTACGAACATTACAAAAATTGGAAAATGAGACACAACACTTTGCTAAACTGCTATTTGGATTTCTTTTTTGGACCCTTCTTTGCATTTTTGGGGTCTTTTCTTTTTTTCCTTTTTTTTCTTTCCAGTTTCTTTTTTTCTTTTTTTCTTTTTTCCTGGAATTTTTCTTTCGTTTTCTTTTTTCATTCTTTTTTTAGCCAGCAGTAGCATAACAAAAAGAGAGAAAATGACTCACACGACTTCCCAAACCTATTCGAAAGAAGAGGTTGGAGTACAAAATTTACGGAAAAGGAAAAATACAATCACGATACGGAAATGAACGAAAACAAGTCTAATGATGGTGTAACCCCCTCCCCAAACCTATTCGGAAGAATAGGTTATAAACAAAGGATCACACAACCTCACAATACCTCCTTCCTAGGCATTTAGCAATCTCAAAGCATGGTGAAGACTTGTTGCCTCTTAGGTACATAATTACTCGGGAAAACAACCATAAGACCCTAACATGCATCATCCTATTATAAAGGCCTTCGTGAACCGCAGTAGAGAAAACACCACTAAGTGATGTCGAGACTACCAAGCTTAACTAAGTGCAATACATAAATGTGACAAGCAAAGCGAGAAAAACCTCAAACAAATTCATAGAGATGAAGCATACGATTAATGGCATAGTTGGTTGATCTACCCAATAAAAAAGTTCAAAAAATTCGACAATAAACTCCATATAAAACATGCAAGACTATCATAGGAAAGCAGTAAACGTGCAAATGCAAAAAATTTCACCAGTTTATCATAAACAAGATAAGTATAGAGATAACCAGCGATAACCTCCTCCCCAAACCTGAACGTCGTCGCTCGTCCCGAACGTCGAAAGTGGATCCAAGGTGAGAGCTAATGCTTGTATAAGTGACCTATAATACTCAATCAAACTCGTGAGAAAACAAAACAACAAAACTCACTATCCTTCAGTGGAGGCGGTAAGGGTAAGCTCAAGGTGATCAACTTCCCTTTGATCACTAGATATCTCGAAGTATGGCTTCAGTCGCTGGCCATTCACCTTGAAGGTATTGCCCGTCTTTGGATCAAAGAGTTTTACAGCTCCATGGCGAGCAACTTCGATAATTTCGTACGGTCCATCCCAACGAGTACGGAGCTTTCCAGGAAATAGTCGAAGACGAGAATTAAATACCAAAGCTTTTTGTACAGGAATCAATTCCTTAACGTACTATACCACGATCATGATACTTCTTAGTACGCTCCTTGTAGATCTTGGCATTTTCATAAGCACCCAGTCATAATTCATCAAGCTCATCTAGTTGCAACAATCGTTCCTCGCCAGCTTTTCCCATATCAAGATTGAGTGCTTTTATTGCCCAATATGCCTTGTGTTCCAGTTCTACGGGAAGATGACATGCTTTCCCATACACAAGTCTGTACGGAGTGGTCCCGATCACCGTCTTGTAGCTAGTCCTGTATGCCCAAAGTGCATCATTCAATTTTCCTGCCCAATCCTTCCTACTAGGCTTCACGACTCGCTCCAGGATCTTCTTGGTTTGACGGTTGCTGACTTCGACTTGTCCCGACGTCTGTGGGTGATAAGGTGTAGCGATACTATGGTGGACACTGTATTTCTTAAGAAGGGAGGCAAACGTTCTATTGACGAAGTGTGACCCTCCATCGCTGATGATTGTCCTAGGGCACCCAAATCTCGAGAATATTACTTCCTTCAAGAACTTCATAACCACTGCGCCGTCATTTGTTTTTGTAGGAATTGCCTCCACCCATTTAGTCACATAGTCCACTGCAACAAGAATGTATTCATAGCCTCCACTGGATGGAAATGGTCCCATGAAATCAATGCCCCATACATCGAAAGGTTCTACCACTAGATTCCCTTGAAAGGGCATTTCATCTTTCTTGCCGATACCACCACCTCGTTGACATGGGTCACAAGTCTTCACAAAACTTCGAGCATCTTTGTATATTGTTGGCCAGAAAGATCCTGCTTGCAGTACCTTGCGTGGTGTTTTCAACCCACTGTAGTGCCCCCCACAATTAAGCTCATGGCAATGGATCAGTACACTTTTTTGATCTTCTTGTGGCACGCATCTCCTGAGGATCCCATCAGCTCCTTCCTTGAATAGATGCGGATCATCCCATATGTAAGTCCTGCATTGCTTGGCAAGAGCTCTCTTGTCCGAGGCTGAAAGTTAGTGGGGCAAACATTCATAGCCAAATAGTTTACAATATCTGCATACCATGGCTCTTCATTAGCCTTCATTAAGTGCTCATCGGGAAGGTCTTCATTGATGGGTATCGGATCAACAGGGATATTAGGTATTCTAGATAAATGATCTGCTACAAAATTCTCCCTACCAGCTCTATCCACTATGGTCAAATTAAAGTCTTGCAGCAAAAGGACCCAACGGATTAATCTAGGCTTAGAATATTGCTTAGCTATCAAATGTCTCAAAGCAGCATGATCAGTATGGACATTCACAGGATGACCAATTAAATAAGACCTAAACTTTTGTAAAGCAAAGACAACAGATAAAAATTCTTTTTCAGTAGTTGTATAATTAACCTGCGCAGAGTCTAGAGTCTTACTAACATAATAAATCACACGATAATGCTTATCAACTTTTTGGCATAAAACAGCACCCATAGCAAAATTCGAAGCATCACACATAATTTCGAAAGGAAGATTCCAGTCAGGCGGCACAACAATGGGAGCAGAAACAAGCTTTTCCTTAAGGGTATTAAAAGCAACTAAGCATTCATTAGAGAAATGGAAAACCACATCTTTAGCAAGCAAGCTACTTAAAGGTTTAGCAATTTTCGAAAAATCTTTAATAAACCTCCTATGAAAACCTACATGGCCAAGAAAAGATTGCAATTCTTTCACACAAGTAGGTGGGGGAAGTTTTTCAATGATTTCGATCTTAGCCTTGTCTACCTCAATACCTCTTCCAGAAACTACATGTCCTAGAACAATGCCTTCTCTAACCATATAATGACTCTTTTCCCAGCTTAAGGTCAAGTTGCATTCAATGCACCTTTTCAAAACTAGATCTAATCTTTGCAAGCATCCATCAAAGGAATCACCAAAAAGGGAAAAATCATCCATGAAAACTTCAACAAATTTAGTTACCATGTCAGAGAAAACAGACAGCATGCACCTTTGAAAAGTGGCGGGAGCATTGCATAGTGCAAATGGCATCCTCCTATAGGCAAATGTTCCGAATGGGCAAGTGAATGTCGTCTTCTCCTGATCCTCCGGTGCAATCGGAATCTGGTAGAAACCTGATAAACCAACAAGAAAACAATAAAACTTCCGCCCCGCAAGGCGGTTTAGCATGTCATCTATAAATGGTAAAGGGAAGTGATCTTTCTTAGTGGCGGCATTTAATCTTCTATAGTCAATGCACATCCGCCATCCAGTGGTCTTCCTAACCGGTACCAATTCTCCCTTCTCATTCTCTTCCACCGTGACTCCTGATTTCTTAGGAACTACATGTATCGGGCTCACCCATCGACTATCAGGAATGGGGTAAATCATATCAGCATCTAGCAACTTGATCACTTCTTTTTTTACCACCTCTTGCATGGCTGGATTTATCCTTCGCTGAGGTTGCCTAACGGGTTTGGCATCTTCTTCTAGAGTGATGTTGTGCACGCATCGTGTAGGGCTAATTCCTTTGATATCACTGATCCCCCATCCTATAGCTGCGGAATTTTCCTTCAATACTTCAATCAGCTTACTTTCTTCATCGTCGGAGAGATGTGAGGAGACAATTACAGGCTTCTTCTGATTTTCTCTTAAATACACATACTTCAGGTGCGCAGGAAGTGGTTTCAATTCTAAGCTAGGTTCTTCAAGAAACCCACTTTCTTCTTCTTCTTCATCTAAAGGTTCAAGTACCTCTTCTCCTGCGGGAATTTCTGGGGTGCTATCCATTATTTCAACTAGTTCCCTTGCTTCTTCGGTCATGTAGCACGTCTCAGCTCGCATTGTTAGTGCCTCCTCAAGTGGTTCACGATTACCATGGCAATGATGAAATTCGGGAATTACGGATTCATAGGAATCGACAAATTTTAACTCCTCCGCAACTTCCTTATCTTTGATGCTACATCCTACCAACTCAATCTTCTCGCCCATTACCTCCATGGTTATTTTCTTGCCCTTAAGTTCAAGGCACGTGTTGGTAGTTGCCATGAATGGTCTCCCAAGTAGTACTACGTGCTCACGGATATGGCTCTTTCCCTCGTCTGCGGACTTCATTACTACAAAATCAGCTGGGATTATCAATTTGTCCACTTTCACAAGGATGTCTTCTATTATCCCGACTGGCCTCTTCACACTTTGGTCTGCCATTTGGACGACCATATCAGTTGGTGTCAATTCTCCGAGTTCCAGGGCCTTGTATACTGAATACGGCATTAAGTTAATGCTAGCTCCTAAGTCAAGCATTGCCTTCGTAGTTCGTCCATTCCCTAAGGCGATGTCGATGATGAAGCTTCTAGGATCCTTTTTCTTCACGGGCAATCCGGCAATTGAGTTGACCGTTTCAACCCCATTCACTTCCCTTCCTGACGTAATCCTTTTGTTCTTGATCTCACGAAAGAATTTCGTATAAGCTGGAATGTTCTGGATTAACTCTAAGAGAGGCACATTGACTTCCACTTTTGACAGGCGTTGGAATAGGGGTGAATCTTGAATATCCTTCTTGGCTGGTTTGATCCGACTCGGGAATGGCACATGTGGCTTCGGAGGCACATATGGATTGGAAGATTTGTGAAGTTCCCCTGGCATACTAGTTCCTACCTCGACTTCGTCATCATCTATGTCTATTACAGATGGTCTTGGTTCATCATTCCTTTCCGGAACTTCTTGAGGTTATTTTGAACTTCCGCTAACCTCTTGTTCTGTGCTTGGTCCTGTATTATCGATCTCAGTAGATTCCACCCGTTTAGGACGTACGAAGTTAGGAAGTTTGGTCATCTTGCCTCCTCGAAGTAGTAGATTCACCTCTTCGCACTCATTCTCCTTAGTAGCAACAGTTGGAGGTTGCTCAGGATCAGTATCAGGTGTCTCATCGGGAGGACTAGGATTGACCGGTTCCCTGGAGTTGGGGGGTGATTCGCCCCTCACCTCGGGTGGTTTGCTCACTACTTCCTGGGGGGTATCCTCGACTGCTTTGTTGCACCTTCCACACTTCAGTAGGCTAAGCTCTTTGATAAGTTGCTCAGTTACTTCGACTGCTTCAAAAGCCTTCTCGATGCGAAGATTGTTCTCAGCTTGCCCTGCGTGTGCTATCTCGAAAACACTCTCAATGGCTTTAATTCCTGCGTAAAACGCAAGTTCCTCCTCCTCACTGATGTCTTCGTCCTCAGAATAACCTTCGTATAACCCGTTAGTTTCGTCTTGATTTGAGTATATGTTGGTGACTTCACTCGACATTATTTTCTCGGATTGTGCGGATCCATTGGCGTACTTTTGAAAGACCTTCACTGCCTCTTCAACTGTACATTCTTCTAAACCTCCACACATCCCATCCACTTGAAGCCTAACTTCATCACGTAGTCCTCCAACAAAAAACCAAATCAGCTCCCCATAGTCGAAACGGTGGTAGGGGCACTCACGTTTATACAGCTCAAAACGTTCATAGGTGTCACAGAACCGCTCGTATTCTCCTTGCTTGAAGTGTTCGATCCGATTCCGTAGTGCAATCGTCTCATGGTAAGGCATGAAACGTGCCAAGAACTCCTCGACTACTTGGCTCCAGGTCCTCAGTGATCCTGGTGCTAACCTCGCTATCCATATCCTCGGTTCATATCCCAAAGCAAAAGGAAATAATTTCCTGCTTAATTGATCCTCGGTGAACCCCTTTGCTGGAACTTTTGCTATTTCCTCTTCATAGGACCTGATGAAGCTTATCGGATTCATATCCTCTCCATCTTCGAACCTCGGTATCCTTCTCACTATGGAACTTGTTACCTCATACCCCGATAACTCTTCTTCCAAGTATATAGCTGACCCCCTCCTGAATTGCGAGAACGTAGGTGTCAAGCGGGCTTTCAAGGTTGTCATACCTGGAAATCTGTATCAGGAGTAACTCAAAACTGAACATTAGCCTCGTTAGAAATTTCGAAAATCGAGAATATTTCTAGATATCGAATACTACTAAGGCTAGGAAAGGAGAATTAGAAACAGACTAGGAAAGCAGTATCAGAGAGAGATTAAAACTACTAGAATTAGGAATTGAATGCTGAAAATATAAACAAATTAAACAGAAAAAAGGAGTATAGTCCCCGACAACGGCGCCAATTTGATGAACCGGAAGTTGTCGGGTCCCGATTAATCAAATAAATTTGTTATTTAGCCAAAGGCAATTCACAACTACAACGAAAAACCGTAGTGTAGCAGTAAAATGACCTCGAGTGTCGTTCTCTAAGGACTATAACTAGCTTTATCTATTTAACTAAGAATATATAAACAGTAGACGGTAAAGCAAAGGTTTTTCTAACAGATAATGGAGATTGGTGATAGTATGATCCTTCAAAGCATAACCGGTCAATAATCATGCGTAAATTCCTCGGTCTTGCATGGAGATCTTTGATCAATCGATTGTCCTGTTGTAATTATTAACCACTACGAAGATAAAGATACTGACAAGTCAAGCACTAATGTCCAATTGTGTTCCGTAATTATTCAACACTACGAAGATATAGATATGCATAGGTCGACGAGGGTCCAATTGTGCATAATAATTAATCAACATACGAGGATATAGGCTGAGCCTGATCAACGAAATAAAGCAATAACACGGAGTATAATGCGCGATATAGCCATTAGAATGATTATCAACCCTTCGCTAAGATTTCACATACTACCACCAACGATAAGTTTAGCTACTCATAGTTGTCATGCAATCAACAAAAATCATAGAAGAAAACATGTTGAAAGATATATAAAAATAAGTAGAATAAACCGTAAGATACAATGTTACCGAAGGTTGTTAGTCTCCGAAGAATCGCGATCTTACAAGCTCCAAACTGCTATGAAAAAGTATCTCCTAAGCTACGAACCCCCAGAACAGGCTCTGGGAAGTTCCTACCTAAAACTACAGAGAAAGGTGAGAGAATAGATCTGGAAAAGTATGAATTTCGGAGAAAAACTGAACATCTATATATAGGCTTCGAAATAGTGTGGGGCGATTCGCCCCACGTCCCGGGCGGTTCGCCCGGGAGTAAATT
The DNA here is from genome assembly GCA_028274465.1 of Plantago ovata. Classification (NCBI taxonomy): domain Eukaryota; kingdom Viridiplantae; phylum Streptophyta; class Magnoliopsida; order Lamiales; family Plantaginaceae; genus Plantago; species Plantago ovata. The sequence continues at coordinate 53,628,358 of CM051457.1, forward strand.
TCGCGGAATTCCGCATTTTCGACGCGTTTTTGGATTTCTTCCCCTTTTCGGACTCGGTTTCTGACTTCTAGTGGCCTTCTAACCTCCAGATTCGACCCCTAGACTCCAAATCCTATCCGGAAACCTTCAGATACTCCAAATAGGCTTCTGGAACACCAATTCCTTGTCAACTTCAATATAATTGCCCGGAAATCCTCGTTTTTCAACCAAAACCTGTAAAATAAAATCTAAAGGGAAACGTGACACTATTCTAATAAAATGCACTAAAATATAGCTAAATTAACATAGAGGATAGCTAAAATAGGTGAAAAAGACTCAAATGAAAGTGTAAAATACACATTCATCAACGCCGGGCAGTTCGCCCCGTGCCAGGCGGTTCGCCTGGCACCGGGGGCGGTTCGCCCGAGAGGTTTCGCCAGCTATATATATCTTTGCCTATTTTCTACGATTTTCAGACCTTTTCACCTTATTTTGAGAGACAAATTCTCCGGAGCCTGTTCTGGGAATTATTAGCATAGAAGACTCTTTTTCTTATTGATTTGGAAGCTTAAGCACAGAAATTGGACATCTCTGATTCTCGATTCTTGTTATGAGTTAGCAATTCATCGGAGATTGACAACCTTCGTTGGTAACTTGTATCTCACGATTTTTCTGCTTTTATTTATTTCATTCAACATGTTTTCATTCAATCTTGCTTTTGATTCTTGTTGATTGCAATTTATCTATAAGTAGCTAAATCTATCGTTGGTGATAGTATGTGATTTCTTAGCTAGAGTTCCTGATTATGCATGAGTGGTTTCGCGCGTTTAAGACTTGATTTATTATTTTATTTCTTTGATCTATCTAAGCCATCTATCTTCGTAGTGTTGAATTGAAAGTAACACATAGGACAATTCACAATCATAGATTTCTATACAAACTTCAAGTACTTCATGCATGATTATTACCCGTTGCTTTGATTGATCATACTATCACTAACTTCCATCATATTGATAAGAAAAATCTGTGTTTTACTTGATTCCTGATTTATAGTTTAAGTTAAATTAGATAAAGCTAGTTATAGTCCTTAGAGATCGACACTAGAGGTTATTTTACTTCTACACTACGTGCCTTGGTTTTCGTTGTAGTTGTGAATTGCCTTTGGCTAAAAATAAATTTATTTGATTAATTGAGTCTGACAATCTCGTTCATCATAGCTAGGGTAAAATGGCAATGTACTCATATATTGGGGCATTGGGCCATAGATCTGGGCCTGACCTGTGTAAGTCCACTATCTTTCCCCACATTCAATTATTCTCCACACAACTCAACTTTTCTACATTACATTATTTTATTATTCTGATGGAATTCTACTATAATGATGGGATTAGTATAATATGCTGATGTCTCACGTGAATGAATTCAATTTTCTCATGTTATAAAGTTTAATTTATTCATTCCCAAGCTATAGGCTCGTTTGAAATCGAACCCTTTCCAAGTAGCTAAGTTCAGATGGTGCTATATCGTTACACTTATTTGCCGCGTTAAATGAGAGTATTTCATTACGACATCTTCGGAGGCTCTCACGAAACTAGTCATCGACCAAGGTCACACTATAATAACGAAAAATTCCATTTCGGTCGGAGGCCATATGACCATTCGGGTCATAATCATGTTCGCAAAAGTGAAGTGATCTTGAAACGAAGATTCGACGGAAAACAAGTCGTGCGAAATCTCGATAATATTTTTTGACTTATCTACTCTCCAACTCGACAAACTCGACTTGAAGAGTGGGGGACAAACTGTAGTGGCAAAAAATAATCATTTTCACGACCCGAAAAAAATATACGAGGGGAAGGAAAGGCCCGCTCCAGAGTCCCGAATTAAAATCGAGTTCGTTGACTTCACAAGTAATTCGGGAGTCCCGAGTATAATATTTAAAGCTTGGTATGAAGTTAAACCAAAATCTTCCCTAGAGGCCTAACGGTCATTTATTAAAACCTTTGGACTCTAAAGGTCATTTGGGAGCCTTGTTGTTCATCTAGATTCCAATTCCACCCTATGGAGTCTACGAGAGTCAAATGGAAGCTTAATGCTCTCCTAGCCTCCAACACCATTAGTTGGAGTCCAAAGAGTCACAAGAGAGCTTGCTATTCTTCTAGCCTCCACCGCAATTATTTGGACTCCGCTCCATGCCTTGGAGTCTCGGTTGTCCCTTTTCACTCTTTGGACTCCAAACATCGTTTATATACTTTATTCCCCCTTTGGACTCTATTTTATGCTTTGGAGTCCCATGTGCTATATTTATTCTATAAAGTTTTATTAGAGCTACTTTTCGCGTTCTAGACTCTCTAGAACTTCACATGAGACCGATTAATCGAGGGACTCCACTTAACCATATTTGAAAGCCCAATTATGTTCTCTTTCGGAGTCCTCTATATAATGAGTCCAAGTTCAATAGTCAAGTCCAAAACTCTAGTATTTGACTAAGAGGCCGTCGGGAGGCCAAAAGCTTGGACTATGGGCTTAACCCGTCTAAGCCCATAAAACTCATTTTGGAGGCCGAACCCTAAAGGCATGTGTGAAACCTAATATTTTATTAGGAAACTTGTAATTTTGATGAGCAATTAACCATGTTAAATTAAGGAAAGTCCAGTGACTAGTACTCTTAAGGTCCATAGGAATTTAGAATTTTGAGGACATTGTAAAAGAGGAACGTTTGCTGAAGACTTAGATTAGGTGTTAGTTAAGATGGTTTTTACCGCTTACGATGTATTTTATTTTCTGAAAAGAAATAACTTATTGAAGTTGTAGCTTATGATGTATCTTATTTTCTGAAAAGAAAATAACCTATTGAAGCATTTGTTGACGATGTACTTTGTTTTTACAAACAAACTATTGAAGCATTTAGAAACCGCTCAGAATCTTGAAGATTTTTGAAGATCTGAAGACTTGAAGAATTCGAAGATCTGAAGACTAGAAGATTGCTGAAAACTGGTATAAACAAAGGCACGTGTTGCTCAGAAAGTGGAAACTTCAGCAACAGCATTGCATAAGTGAAAATCTGAAAGACAGAGTAGGTTGTGCTTGCTGAAACTGAGACTAACCACTTGCTGATGGAACATATGTGACCTCTTGCTGAAAGTACTTGAATTTGCGCTTCAATGTTACTGTTTGAATTCTATTCAAATAAGCATTAAATGCAAAGCATGCACGCGAAGGACATGAAGACTAGAAGACAAACAAGGACGCTGCTGAAATTCAAACGATCAAAAGCCTTGGAATTTAAAATTCAAACGGCTCCTTACTTGCACTATAAATAGAGGTCATCCGGCAAAGAGTTGAAGTGTGTCAACAACGTGATCAAACTCTCACTTGTGCTTAAACTCACATACCTTCAAACTCTCTATACTGCCATTGATCCGTTCCAAGACTTAAAGCTTGAAAAAGCTATTTGTGAAGAAGTAGAACAAACTCGGCTAAGAAATTAGTTAAGTGTTCTTTCTTTCGAACAAGAACAAGTCTTGACACTAGAAACAATCAAACTTCTTTACTGCAAAGTATTCAAAGTTGTGTTTCTTAGATTACTTGTTCTAACTGAATAAGTTATAATTAAGTTATCTCACCCCAAAACTCTATAACTGAAAATACACCCTTTCAGGCGTGATATTCAGGGGGAACTTAATCGAGCATAGTTTTGCTGATTAAAAGTACCAAGTTTGGTGGAGAACAAGGTTACGTTCTCTAGATTAGGTTGGAGACAAAGCAAGTGTGATTTGGTTTCTGTTGAATCGCTCTAGATAGGGGATTGTAAGGAACCTCAATCATATCTTAGTGGATTCAGTCCTAGAAAGGACAAAGTGGATTAGTTGAGAGATTACGCCACTCTCAGATACCACTATAAAAGTGTTTGTGTGATTTACTTACTGTACTTAGTTTTCAGCAAATCATATATGTCTGTACACAGTCACTCACATCACTTGCTGAAACCTTTACTTACTGAAAAAGCACTTATTGTATCAAAGACTTCCGCTCTATGATTTTAAGTATCAGCAAACCAAGCTACTGAAAAGTAACTTACGCTTGCTGAGAAAGTTAAGTACCAGCAAACTCATTACTGAAAAGTAATAAGCACTTGCTGAGAAAGTTATAAACAACGAAAGTTTGAAAAGACTATTCACCCCCCCCCTCTAGTCTTTTCTTGTTGTTTAAAGGGACCAACAAGTGGTATCAGAGCGAGGTTCTTTAACCTTCAGCACTGAACCTAGATCCCCTTAGGTGCTTTCCGTAAATCACTCTCACTTGATCCGTTTGGTAGTGCTTTGCTGACAGCATGTCTTTAGGGGATGCTCCCTTGCTGAAGCTGGAAAATTATGAGAAGTGGCGAAACAACATGATGCTACATCTTGAGGCCATTAGTGATGAGATGGTTACTGTCATTAATGATGGACCTATCAAGATCACTAAGATTGAGAAAATATTTCCTCACAAAACCACGGATCCTACTGGTAAGCAAACTATCTTAGGAGACCCGGTTGACGCCGTCGTTCCAAAACCATGAGAGGAATGGACTTCTGACGAAGCTAAGAGATTCCGTCTTGATGGCCAAGCAAGAAATATCATCATTCGATCAACTCCGGATACCATACAGTGCAAACTGTGGGGTGCTAAGACTGCAACGGAAGCTTGGAAAATGGTTCAAGATCTTTGTGTTGGATCTGACAAGACCAAGGAAAACAAACTTGAAGTACTTAAATTAAAGTTTTAAAACTTTAACAAAGGTACAAACGAGTCACTGGAAGACTTGGATTTCAGATTCACAACTCTTGTTAGTGAAATGGCAGCCTTGGGTGTTGGAAACCTTTACTCAGATTCTGAGAAAGTGAAAACTATCATCAGAAGTCTGAATCAAGAATGGATCCACACTCAGAATTTCTATTATAATCAAGGAATGCCAGATATTACATCAACAGAGTTGTTCTCTCATCTTGTTATTGTCAACTATGAGACAATGCAAAGAGAAAATGTATTTGCTGAAAAATCGCAAAACATTGCTCTTGCTGCAAAGCCGTCATCTTCTGAAAAGAAGAATGAAAAAGAACCTACTGATGAAAACTCTTTGGTTGTAAAAAACATGAAGAAATTCATCAGCAAGGAACTTGAAAGGCGAAAAGCAAAAGAGAAGCTGAAAAAGCATCTTGGTAACAACTACCATAAGTACAAGAATGAGACTAGCTCGCTGAACAAGCAAGCTCAGCAAGCTACTTCATCAGAAAAACCAGCAGTTGGAAATGATCTATGTTTTTACTGCAAAAATCCTGGACACTTCAAAGCTAATTGCCCTTTGCTGAAAGGCAAATCTGCTGAAAAGAAGAAGAAGTTCAAAAGAGCGTTTATTGCTAAAGAAAAGAAGAAGCTTCAAGCAAAAATCGATGCATTGTGTATTGATACTAGCTCCGAAGACAGTGAGGATGAAAGTTCAGACACCGACGATGAAGAAGCCACTCTAGACGTGGAGATCGGCAAAGAAGTTTGTGGAATAGCTATGGAAGCTTATCCAGATGTGTCAAACTACGAATTCTGCCTCATGGCCGGTCAGGTAAACAACCCTACCTCTGACTCAGACTCAGAAAGTGAAGACGAGATTGACCTTGACAAGATTCAAGGAGAAATCGAAAGATTTGAGAAAACTCTGAGCAGACAGCAAGAGAAACTACAATTTGCTGAAATTCTGACCAAGCAGACTACTGAAAAGTACGTCTTGCTGAAGGAAGAAACAGAAGAAAAGGATGCTGAAATAAGGCGTCTTAAGAAGTTGATTGCTGAAGCTACATAGAAGAATTCTCAAATGGCATTAGAATTGGAAGAATATCAGTCCTCAATTCTAAAGTTACTTGTTGAAATTCAAGAGATGAAAAAGATGAAAATCAATTTCAAATCTTATGTGGACGCAAGTAATACGCTGACTGAACTAAACTCTTATTTGAGAGACCCATCTCAGAAAGAAGGTTTAGGATGAAGGTGATGACGTAGAAATCTTGAGTAAAGATAAATCACCTATCTCCTTTGTACGTGCTACTGATAGTGGTCTACCAGAAATCTATCAGTTTCGTCAATCTAAAGTTGCTGAAACAAGCAATCAAGTACCTATGATCATAAAGCCCGCTGTTGCTACTCAAAGTAACAAGACTTTAAAAGGAAAACAGGTTGCTCAGAAGCAAACTGGAAAGAAAAAGGATGTTGTGAAGCATCCCGCCAAACAAGTTGCTGAAAAGCAAGTTGTTAAGACCCATCTCTCCTTTCTTTAAATCCAATTAAAGAATCTGAAAATTTTACATACATATAATAATCCACAACAACGTAAATATAAAACATAAACGAATATAGTCATGAATCAGCCTAGCTCTGATACCACTGTTAGTAAAAGTGAGAAAATTTGCCTCTAAGGCTAAGCAGCGGAAGTTTTAAAATTTTGTTCTCACTAAACTGATATGACTATATTACGTTATTAACTGGAAGAAATCACTTACGTGTCCTCCAGTAGACAAGCTAATTCACCCGAAAGTTGCTCCTCCATCTCCAAGCAGAGCCTTGCTATCTCCTCGTCAGTTAGCTATCTCCATCTTCATGAATGAATTCTTCGTCAATGTTATCTCCAAGATGGCTCATCAACAGGTTCTTTGCTTCCCTTGGACCTCGGTATCCACGGGTAATGTTTCCACAAGAACGCTAGGAGGTTCTTCTTGACTTGAGCCTTTTTGTGAGAAAACTTCTTTCTGACTATCAGATAGTTTTCACGTGAAATTGGAATTGACTGAAGACTCATTTCTTTCTTTCTGATTTAGTCAATTAGTTAGTTTAGAAAATCACGTATGCTTTTACCAAGCAAGTTGAATTTTATTAGGAGACTTCAAAAGTACTCAACTAACTAACAAACAGATAAATCAAATTACCTGTTAAAGAAAGAAAGGAAGAATGGAATAAAATAAAAGAAAGAAGAAAAAAAAACACAAGAAACGTGCAGCTGCAATTGCAGCTGCCACGTTGCTGGGCCAGGCCCAGCATTAGTATGCTGGGCCAAATCGGCCCAGCCCAATTCTTTTATTCTTTTCTTCCTTTCTTTTATTTTCGGGCTTTAATTAAATCCCGTCCAAATGCACATGTCTTCAATTAATTAATTAAATCCAATTTAAATCAATTAATTATATTTCTAAAATATATTCCATATATAATAAATTAATATTAATCCAATTAACAATAATTCTATTATATTTATGTATAATGATTTAATATTAATCTAATTAATATTTAATCCAATATACATAGCTCGTTTGTAGAAACACCACCTTGAAGTGTGACCCATAGGGCCTTGCATATTAAGCAACAATCCAATTAAGGTCATAATAAATTCCTAGACAATTTATCAGACAATATTAATATGCAAGGAACGTTTGTGAGGAAAACAAACCACCTGTAGCGTAGGGTACTTTGATGATACGGTCCCTTCATTCACGAATACTCGAACGAGTCTAGAATATGGTTGTGTGTCTATTCTAATAACTCATTCATGGTCTCTCAATCTTATTAGTCGATCTATGAATTATGTCCAAACACCATTTTGACATATTCACTTACGGTGGCCACCGATTTTATGATCGCACTAAATATGAGAAGTGAGTATTCTCTCCTTGTATCTATTACGGAGGAATGAATCCTTTCTTGGCCCAATCACTCACACAATATGCTTCCTAATGTACCCAACACATGCCGTATCTACCCTACTTTAAGAGTGCAAGCGTTGCGCATGGTCAAAGTACATTATTTCACATATGATGTAGTATTGGCCTCAAGTCTAAGGACTACTAACATCACCCTACACACCGATACTACCATAGACACTCAAATAGCTTTACCAAATGGTTTCTCGGTTGGGTATGCCAACACTCTCCAAAGTGTTCATATGTTCATTATGAATAACCAAGTTCATTCGTAGCAGTGAGACCTACTACATCCTCGAAGGATCTAATGCAACATATGCTAGCTTCAGTCGCGTCATTGATATCCCTTATCTCAATGACCTTCAGCTAGTGGCTTATTTCAGGACTTAATTATTGACACACAAGCTCCCACTAACTTGGTGATTACCTTAAGTCCTTGGGAACATTTTATTGAATAATTCAAACAACCAAATATAATATTCATAAAATGCAATGCCAATTGTATTTAATAATGTATAAATAATTAAATACAATAACTGAATGTGATCAAGTACATATCGTCCCTATCGTAGGTTGTCTCTAGGACATATATATACTTTCAATCTCCCACTTGGCCTAGAGCCAATCACCTACGTGTCTAACACTTGTGTTGAAATGTCTAACATGTTTATTCGAACTCAACATTTTGGTGAAATGTTCAGCCATAATTTCCTCAGTGGGAACTCGTTCTATAGATACTTCTCTTCTAGCTATCATCTATCCAATCAGATGATACTACCTCTGTACATGCTTGTTCCAGTTTATGGATCTTGGTTCCTTTGTTTGTGCAACAGCACCTTGGCTGTCGCAGTAGACCTTGATGGGACTACTATTAGGAGCTACCCCTAGTACCTTCAGGAATTCTGGAATTCAGACAACCTCCTTGAGGCCTCTGCATCAGCTATGTACTCGGACTTAGCAATAGAATCATTTAAGGTGGGTTGCTTGGAACCTTTCCAAGTGACGACACCACCAATGAGTGTAATCACATACCTAGTTTGTGATTTAAAGTCGTCCAGGTCAATTTGCATACCAGTATTGACATAAACACTCATTTGCAACTCTCGGTTTCCACCATCTATTAGAAAGGAATCTTTAGTTCTTCTAAGACACTCAAGATTGCTTTCGTATCATTCTAGTGTTTCATAACTAGATTCTGGTGGTATTGACAAGTACAACCAAATGCATAAGCCACATCTGGCCTTGAGCATTTCATGGCATACATGATAGATCCAATTGCCAATGCATATAGGATCTTTCTTCATGATTTCTATATATACATATATATATATACTCTCACGTGGAAGGACTATCCTCTTGAGTGAGAGTTATGCCATGCCTAGTTGTTAAGAAACCTTTATTTGAACCATCAACATTAAAGCGTTTCATTACTTTGTCAATGTATGTGGAATGTGACAGCCTTAACAGTTCCTTCGGTCTATCCTTATGGATTTTGATGCCAAGGATGTAATAAGCTTCACCTAAGTCTTTCACCAAGGAAGCCTTAGATAACCAATGTCTTGTGGATCGTAACATTGAATATTATTTTCATAATTAGTATGTTATCAACATAAATAACCACGAAAACAATTCCAGTATCGCTGCGTTTGATATACACGCATGGATCTTTTACGCTTATGATGTAGTCAAACGATTTGATAAGTTCATCCAAGCGAACGTTCCAACTCCTCGAGGTTTGCTTGAGTCCACATAGGATCTCTTATAGTTTACAAACTTAGTTGGGATTTGCTTTGGATGTAGAATCTTCCAGGTTGTATCATATACACCTATTGCTCAAGATTCTTATTAAGGAGAACAATTTTCTCATCCATCTGCCAAATCTCATAATCATGTTGTGCAACTATAGCAAGTAAAATTCGAATAGACTTAAGCTTGTACACTGGTGCAAAGGGTTTCGTCATAAACGATACCATATCGTTGACTAAAGCCCCTTTTTTTTTTTTTTTTTTTTATTAATACCAGTCTAGCTTTGTATGTTTGTATGTTGCCAACGACATCGGTTTTCTTCTTGAAAACCCATTTGCATCCAATGGGTCTAACCCCTTATTGTGCATCAACCAAGTCCCATACTTGATTTTCATACATGAAGTCTATTTCGGATTTCATGGCTTCCTGCCACCTCTTTGAATCAATGTCTAACATTGCTTCTTTGTAAGTCTTAGGGCACCTTGTTGAGATGAGTCAATATCAAAATTTTCAGCTCATCCAAGAGTGAACTTATCCTTTCGGGAGCTTCCCATTAATCTCCTAGACTTACGGAGTGCGACATTTATTTCGTTTGTACAGGCAATTTATTCTGATTGTGAGAATGTTGAACTGATTCAGTCCATCGAATAGTTGTAGAAGAATTAGGAGCAACCATTGCCGCTGAACTTCGAGTGGTTAGCCTCAAGTAGGTCGACCGATTGAACCATTCCTGTTGGTTCGGTCATTTGAACCGCTCCCACTGACTCGACCATCTAAACCGTTCCCGTCGGTTTGACCGGTTGAACCGTTCCCGTCGGTTTGGCCAGTTGAACCGTTCCCGTCGGTTCAGTCAAAAGGATTGAGGTTTAATGAGACATCTTTAAAATTCTCAAAAATTTCTTAAAATGCTCCCACTGGCTGGCATACATCTACCTAGAGATGTGCCTTGAGCCATAAGACCTTTCTTGAGCTCCCACTTAAATGTTTTCACAACCATTTGACAACTTTTCTACGTAACTAAGTGTTATTTTTGTGATTCTTGGATTTCCACAAGTTCTATATCATTGTCTCCACTTTGGTTGAAAGGCATAGTCATCTTCTAGAAGGACCATCTTCTAGATGTGATGATACTATGCATTTCTGGCATATAGAATCAGTAACCCCGGGTTTCATTTGGATATCCTACAAAATAACATTTCTCACTTTTAGGTTCCAATCATGTCAACGAGCATTCCTTTCACATATGTCTGACAACCCCAGGTTCTAATATGTGATAAGTTTGGCCTCATGCCATCCATAACTCATATGGTGCTTACTCGACTGACTTAGATGAAACTCTATTCAGAATATGGATTGAGTTTGATAATACGTATCCCATGAATAAGTTGGAAGAGTACTGAAATTCATCATTCATCTAACCATGTCTAACAAGGTTTGGTTTCTCCCTTTCGAAACATAGTGTTCTAGAAGGAGTAAATTTTGACTGAATTTCATGCAGTTTTAAATAATCCAGAATCTCACCACTTAAGTATTATGCTCTTTGATCTAATTGAAGAGTCTTAATACTTCTTTCAGGTTGTTTCTCTACTTCAGCTTTGTACTCAATGAATTTCTCCAATATTTTAGATTTGTGTTTCATAGGATACACATGTCCAAATATAGAGAAATCATCAGTAAAAGTTATAAAGTAAGAGAAATCATCTTTAGCCTGAGTTTCAAATGGTCCATACATATTGTATGAATTAACTCAAGTAGTCGTTGTGCACGTATGCCTTTTCCTTGAAAAGGATTTCTTGAACAATCTACCTTTGAGACAAAATTCATGATCCAATATGATTCTAAATCAAATGGTGCTAAGTAGTCTCACCTACTTAGCCTAGCAATTCTTGTCTCATTGATATATCAAGTCTACAGTGCAACAAGTAAGCGGTGTTTCTAGGATTATTGAGCCTAGCTCGTTTGTTTTGAAGATGTATTAAAGTATGTCTACAGTTTAGCAAATATAAACCATTCATATTTGCTACTAATATAATGAACGAAATAAAAAATTATCAAGTTCCATATATATATCTGAGGATAAATCAAATTTATGATTTTTATACGCTAATAAGTAATAGACGATCCATTTCTTATGCGTAGGTCAACTCTTATTGGTCTAATCGATCTGCTGTCAAATAGCCCTTAAACATATTAAAATGTAAGAGCCACAAGTTGTATCCAACACTCAGCAGTTCGAGTTTTTGTAGACATATTTATCTTAGTGACAAACAAACATTGATTGGAGATAGATGCACAATGCATTACTCCATTAGCCCTTAGCCTTGGGCAATTTCTCTTCCAGTGTCTTTCTGCTTGCAGTAAAGACATGTGTCCTTCTCCACGTTACTACCTTCTCGTGATTTCCAATCTTATTCTGTTTAGCTTTACCTTTCGAGCCCTTGCTCTTTAAGGTGAGATTTCACAGATAGTCCAACCATTAAAACAGGTTACCTCTTAGGTTGAGCCTGTTCATAAGCCTTGCGTATGTTATGGAATTCAGGTAGTGTAGCATCCTTGGCATTCATATTGTAATTCATCATGAACGTTGAATATGAATGATGTAATGATTGAAGGATGATGATAACTGAAACACGGTTCTCAAATGTAATTCCAGCACTAGCTAGTTTCTCGATGAATCCATTCATCTTGAGCACGTGATCAGATACATTCCTCATTTGGAAAATCTCATTTTGAAGATCTCTCTAAGAAGATCAAATTCAACACTCTTGGAAACAGTTTCAAAGAGGCTTTTGAGATGTAGCAGCATTTTAAATGGTATTATGTTACCATGTTGCCTTTGCTGTTCCATAGTCATTACAGCTTGCATAATACACTATGCATTAGCAGCTTCATCCTTATTGATGAGCTTCTTTGTCAAACGCAACAAGCTCAATAGGATTAGTGAGAGGAGTAGGGATTGACTTGTCCAAGACATTCTCAATCTTCTCTTGCCTTAGTACCAAAACGATCGTTACGGATCCAATCCACGAAGTTCGGACTAGTAAGAGTGCATTTCTCCAAGATAATTCTATAACGGATAAGTTGGTCTTCTTAATTGACCAAAGAAGTAAATATTAAAACTTAAATTAAAACTCTAAGATTAATTTCTATGATCACAATCAGCGACTAAATAAACTAGGACTGTAGCTTTATTTAGTTCTCACTATTTTCACATACTCTTGACCCCTATAAAGAGTACGAACTAATATCTTATAATAGTCGTAGTGAGCCAAGATCCATGCTTGCACTATTATAGCCCCAGCTATGGCTGATCACTATAATAGTCAAACAGGTAGGTCTCCAAACCAATTGTACAATACAACTCTTGGTTTGATCAAAACTATTTTGATCGATGTCCTCAAATTATGCCTGACGCTATGGCGACTCAACATAATTCAAGTAAGTCATAACCATCACACGGCACCAACAATGGTCCTATGAAGGCAACTTTCTTACGGCAAACGAAGTAAGCACTATGGTGCATATTACCCACGAGATTAGTAAGTCCATTTATCCTTCAATTATGATGGGTGACATCATACGATTCAATCGAGACTTAAATTGGTTGGGGAACATTTAAATGAGGTATTTAATCGCTTGACCAAGATCCCTAACGTGCATCACATAATGGGTGCCGCATACCCAAGTCTCATGCAATGCGGTCCAACAAGTAACGAGTGCCGCCTACTCGTACATATCAATCGCGGACTAGCAAGTAATGGGCGCCGCCTACCCATGCATATGACAGATGCGGTCCGGAAACTAATGGGTGCCGCCTACCCATACAATAATAGCGGACTAACAATATTTAAATAATTAAATTGCTCATGTAGACATTCAACACATGTGATACAACCAAGTTGGAGCAAATAAGTAGTTGTTGTGGATTATTATCATTATATGTAAGTCAAATATAATTTATAAATTCTCCAAGAATTTCGAAAATATTTTAAAACAAGTTTTAATAATAATATAATCTTCCAAAGCAATATATCATTATTGAAATGTAGTTTATAAACAATTTATAAACTAACAAACATGTTACTAAATATTATAAACTTATATTTATGTCTCTAAACATTTTAATCACTTTCTAAAGTATTAATAGGATTTTAAAATAATTTATAACCATTTATAAATTAAATAATAAGTTTCTAAAACTCCAAGGACCTCTTTATAATTCTCAGAAAGTTGAAATTAAGTTTCTGGGTCAATTTGAAAACATTTAGCAAAGTCTGGGGTCAATTCAAAATAATCTGAAGTTCAAGGGCTTGAGCCCCAATAAGACAGAATTGTCAAATTGGGACACAAGTCCCTGAATTCTTCTTTCTTGACTATTAGTGACCACCAATGTTTCTGCAAAAGTTCAATTGAGTCCCTGTAACAATGAAAAGTTTCCAAAACCTTCAATCTTCATCTCACTCGAATCTAAGGTCCACAAACATGTTCTAAACATCATACACCATTGAAGAACAAATCGCAAGGTCATAAAAACGTTCAGAACAGAGAACGAAATTTTTTTTTTTTTTTTAACTAACTGCCGTTTCCGATCGGGTTGAACGGAATCAACCCAATTGATTCCGTTCGACCCGGTTCTATCTTGCTTCATCTTCCCATGTTCCAGTGACTCTTCTCCATATAGTTTTGGTTGATTCGAGGTTTGTGGTTACAAAGCTTGAGTCACCATTAATGGAGTTTCAAAGCTCCATAACCCACAAACCAAATCAATCCTTATTCTTGAGGGACAGAGAAGAAGAGATTGGAAAGATGAAGAAGAAATATGGTGATGAAGTCCCAAGCTTCGGTGGGTGTGGAGCAGAGCTCCACCGGCCGGCCCCTTCACTGTCGACCAAGTCGACTAATGGGGAAAAGAACAACATTTTTTTTTTTTTTTAATATTATCTAATAATAAAATCTGGAAAAATAAATACTATATGAATTATTTCCTTTCTTAAATCCAATATGAAGAATCTGGAAATAAAATAATACAGTAACAAAACCCATCTCTCCTTTCTTAAATCCAATTAAAGAATCTGAAAATTTTACATACATATAATAATCCACAACAACGTAAATATAAAACATAAACGAATATAGTCATGAATCAGCCTAGCTCTGATACCACTGTTAGTAAAAGTGAGAAAATTTGCCTCTAAGGCTAAGCAGCGGAAGTTTTAAAATTTTGTTCTCACTAAACTGATATGACTATATTACGTTATTAACTGGAAGAAATCACTTACGTGTCCTCCAGTAGACAAGCTAATTCACCCGAAAGTTGCTCCTCCATCTCCAAGCAGAGCCTTGCTATCTCCTCGTCAGTTAGCTATCTCCATCTTCATGAATGAATTCTTCGTCAATGTTATCTCCAAGATGGCTCATCAACAGGTTCTTTGCTTCCCTTGGACCTCGGTATCCACGGGTAATGTTTCCACAAGAACGCTAGGAGGTTCTTCTTGACTTGAGCCTTTTTGTGAGAAAACTTCTTTCTGACTATCAGATAGTTTTCACGTGAAATTGGAATAGACTGAAGACTCATTTCTTTCTTTCTGATTTAGTCAATTAGTTAGTTTAGAAAATCACGTATGCTTTTACCAAGCAAGTTGAATTTTATTAGGAGACTTCAAAAGTACTCAACTAACTAACAAACAGATAAATCAAATTACCTGTTAAAGAAAGAAAGGAAGAATGGAAAAAATAAAAGAAAGAAGAAAAAAAAAACACAGAAACGTGCAGCTGCAATTGCAGCTGCCACGTTGCTGGGCCAGGCCCAGCATTAGTATGCTGGGCCAAATCGGCCCAGCCCAATTCTTTTATTCTTTTCTTCCTTTCTTTTATTTTCGGGCTTTAATTAAATCCCGTCCAAATGCACATGTCTTCAATTAATTAATTAAATCCAATTTAAATCAATTAATTATATTTCTAAAATATATTCCATATATAATAAATTATATTAATCCAATTAACAATAATTCTATTATATTTATGTATAATGATTTAATATTAATCTAATTAATATTTAATCCAATATACATAGCTCGTTTGTAGAAACACCACCTTGAAGTGTGACCCATAGGGCCTTGCATATTAAGCAACAATCCAATTAAGGTCATAATAAATTCCTAGACAATTTATCAGACAATATTAATATGCAAGGAACGTTTGTGAGGAAAACAAACCACCTGTAGCGTAGGGTACTTTGATGATACGGTCCCTTCATTCACGAATACTCGAACGAGTCTAGAATATGGTTATGTGTCTATTCTAATAACTCATTCATGGTCTCTCAATCTTATTAGTCGATCTATGAATTATGTCCAAACACCATTTTGACATATTCACTTACGGTGGCCACCGATTTTATGATCGCACTAAATATGAGAAGTGAGTATTCTCTCCTTGTATCTATTACGGAGGAATGAATCCTTTCTTGGCCCAATCACTCACACAATATGCTTCCTAATGTACCCAACACATGCCGTATCTACCCTACTTTAAGAGTGCAAGCGTTGCGCATGGTCAAAGTACATTATTTCACATATGATGTAGTATTGGCCTCAAGTCTAAGGACTACTAACATCACCCTACACACCGATACTACCATAGACACTCAAATAGCTTTACCAAATGGTTTCTCGGTTGGGTATGCCAACACTCTCCAAAGTGTTCATATGTTCATTATGAATAACCAAGTTCATTCGTAGCAGTGAGACCTACTACATCCTCGAAGGATCTAATGCAACATATGCTAGCTTCAATCGCGTCATTGATATCCCTTATCTCAATGACCTTCAGCTAGTGGCTTATTTCAGGACTTAATTATTGACACACAAGCTCCCACTAACTTGGTGATTACCTTAAGTCCTTGGGAACATTTTATTGAATAATTCAAACAACCAAATATAATAAAAATG
>CM051457.1:53644850-53721032 GCA_028274465.1 Plantago ovata
CAATGCCAATTGTATTTAATAATGTATAAAAAATTAAATACATAATGAAATGTGATCAGTACATACGTCCTATCGTAGGTTGTCTCTACACATATATATAACTTTCCCAAGATTCCAATCTGATCCAAGAGAATCACACTACAAAAAGGCAATCAAGATACTGAAATATGTTAAAGGTACAGTCAATGTTGGATTATGGTATCCTAAAGATTCTGGACTTGAATTGGTCGGTTATTCTGATGCTGATCATGGAGGATCAACTCTTGATAGAAAAAGTACCTCTGGAACTTGTCAGTTTTTGGGTACTAGATTAATATCATGGTTCAGCAAGAAGCAAACTTGTGTTGCCAATTCATCTACTGAATCTGAATACATTGCAGCTGGTTGTTGCACAGCTCAAATCCTATGGATTCAGCAACAATTAAGAGATTATGGTATTTCTGCAAAGAAAACACCAATCTTTTGTGATAATACAAGTGCTATTGCAATCACGCAAAATCCTAAGTTTCACTCTAGGACTAAGCACATTGATATTAGACATCATTTCATTAGAGATCATGTGGAAAAAGGTGATATTGAGGTTGTGAAAGTAGGCACTGATGATCAGCTTGCTGACATCTTTACCAAGCCCCTACCGGATAATAGGTTCGCAATGCTAAGGTATAACCTTGGATTGATTGAACTACCTCAATAAAGGATACACTTAGCAGAATGCTGAAACTGGTATTCAGCAAGCCAAAGCATTCTTGTTTAAAAGACTCAGTCACTGATTTCTTCTAAGAAATGATAGGTCACTAAATGTTTGCTGAAACAGGCATTCAACAAGTAATTCCTTCAAACGGGTATTTGTTAGGAAACTTGATCACTTGTTGAGACAGGCACTCAGTAAGAGAAAGAGCTTAAGGATTGCTGAGACAGGCACTCAAACAATCAAAGATACTGAAACAGTTATTCAAGTATCAAAGGAATTTTCTGAGACGGGAACTCAGAAAAAGAGCAAAGCTCATCTCTGAGTTTTTACCAAAGGATATCTCAAGTACAAAAGAATTTACTGATACGGGAAATCAGAAATATCTTTTAAACTTAAGAAAATATGAGATATCTAAGTAAGGGGGAACTTTCAGCAAGTATCTAGGTTGATAATTCAAACTCGCTGAAAAGATTCTTGTCTATTTCAGCAAGCAATCTATTCCCTTAAAACTCGGTAAAATCAATTTGTGACGTTAATCGGGCACAGATAAACTCGTAATAATCATGACATGAAATTCAATCGTGGCCATTGATTAAAAGGAGTTACTAATCTAACGGTTAATAAAACAAAGAGAGAGAGTGCTCTGACGGTTTCAAGTTAGTGGGCCACTATGCATTTAATGCAAAGGCTCCACTAACTCCAGTGTTTCTCTGTTTTACCCTTGCGGAGAGCTCAAATCGATTGAGTTTCTCACACACCAGAGACACTATATAAAGAAGGAGTTAGAGTAATGACAAAATTCTTTAACTCACATTTCCTTTCTCTGCAAATTTTAGCCTGAATCTACTGTACCTCCGGTCAAAAAGCAAACTATCTCTTTTCGTACACATTTTCTTGCTCTATAAAAGAAATGGCTCCCAAGAGACAGTCTTCTAAGTCCTCAAAGTCATCAAAGGTTGACAGTGCTGAAACACGCACTGCTCCGGTGACTACTCCGGCCACAAACACAACGAAAGTTGTGTTGAAAAACGACCGCATATCCGAAAAACCTTTGCCTCCGTCATTATCTTGACACTGCAAAGTGTGAGATGTTGATGCAATGGGGAGGCTTTGCAAAAGAAAAGTACATTAGGTACTTTTATGAACAAGAACTCGATGACGAAAATGAAGAGGCGCTTGAGCTTATCAAGCAGCAAGGCCTCCTGAACTTTATCTTTGCTCGCACTAAGCAAGTGAGCATGATTGATACAATGGAATTCTACAACAATGCAGAATTCCAGTCCCTTAATGATAGTAAAGGAGTCACTGAAAAAGTGATCTTTAATACAGTTCAGAACACGCAAATCGTCCTGAAATGGACTGATTTAGCGGATATATTTCAGATTCCAACCACAGGAACTGAAGATGACGTCACTGCCACTGACGAAGAAATTGAAGCTTTCTACAGTGACGTCAGAAATGAGAAAATGAAGAAAGGTGAGATTGCCCCCGTGACTTGGACAAAGCACGTTAAGAGAAAGCATCTCTGCCATTCACTTGGTCTAGTAGCTCTGCTACTAATAAAAGTTCTTGACTCCCAAGTTGGAGGAATTGACCAAGTAGGCCTAAGAAGATGGCCATTGCTGATGCATATCCATGAAAATAAAACGGAACTTAACTGGGCTAAGTACATTTTCAACAGGCTTGTTGATTGTGTTACTAAGTTTAAGGTAAAGGTAGAAGACAACAAGGTCTCACCTTCCTTTCCAGTTATGTATGGAATCAAGATATGCTACATCCTTGAACATTTTAGGATTCAGCTAAGAAACCCATTGCCAATCAAGAAATCTGTGTGCAATGTGGGAAGATCATTCTACAAGCAGAATGTACCTAAGACTGCTGGAAAGAAAACTAAGAAGACAACAACTGCAAATGTTGTCAGCACAAGCCAGCAAGAAAGGTATACAACAGCTGCAGATGTTACCACTCAGCAACTTAGAGATGAAACTGCTGTTGGTGGTGGTAAAACAAAAGAAACTGCTGTAGAAAATAAACAAGGTACGTGTACAACAGCCGTTGCTGAAAATGCAACTATAGATGACTCTGGGAAACTTGAAAAATCTAACAAGAAAAAGAGGAAAGCTGATGATGACACTCAGACTGCAGCATCATCAGCAAACCCCGTACCTAAGAGGAAAAGGACCAGCAACAAAAGGAAGAAAACACTGGCCCGCAAGTCAGTCCCTGCTGTCCAAGACCTCTCAGACAATTCCCAGATAAATGCTGAAATGCATTTGCCAGAGATGTTGCTGAGGTGATCACTGAAACCTACGTCAGCAATGTTGAAGTGTTTACGGAAGCCTTCAACAATCAACTTAACGTTGATACCTCTACTGAGAATAGACCACAAGGCAGTGGAAATGAAATTCCTTCCCAAGTCCCAGATATCTACATTGTAGATAATTTAGATGATCCAACTTTGGAACCAGCAAGTGATATTGCTGCTGATCTGCAAAGAGCGGCACTTGCTGATGCTGCTGAAAAGATGGTTGCTGAACAAGCAACTCATCAAGTTGTTGAAACCCCGCTTGCTGAAGGACCAGTTGCTGAGACAGCAATGGTTCCAGTTCAAGAAGTTGCTGAAACACAAGAAGCATTATTCAACGACGCATCTCGTGATGCTGAGAATACTGGCCCAAGTTCACCCAAGACATCAATCGACAAAGTCCAGCTCGTACTGGAAGAAATAAGCAAACAAATGGAGTTGGAGATTGAAGAATCATCCAACAAATCCATTGATATCTTCATGACAAGCAGTGAGCTCAAGGATCAAGATGCTTCTGCTCAACTTGTCATTTCAGAGACAAGGGAGATTCCTGAAACCGCACAGCTTTCTCAAATAGAGCAAAACCAGAAGTCTGCTGAAGAAACAGTCCAAGAAGCTGAAGAAACTGTTAATGTTGAAAGGACTGAGCCACAACCTGTCCTTCTTCAGCAGGTAGTTAATTCAACCATCAGTAAAACTTCGATTTCTGAAACTTGTTCTTTTGCTAATATTATATTATCTCTACAGACTTCTCAAGATGCAAGTCAGATGGTTGTTGAAGCCTCTGCACCAGAACCAACACTCCCAGCTCAGCAGGTAGTTAATGATTTTGGTATTAAAGCTAAGTTTGACAACTTAGTACTTGTGTCTAACTCTAATTTATTTCAGGATGAACAAATGGAGGATGCTACTCAAGCTCCTCATGGAATGGAAATTGTACTACATGAGCTTGCTGACTCTCAGCAGGTAAATCATGTTTCAGATATGAACTCTAAAACAATTCTCCAAACCAATCCTGATCTAAATAACGTTCTTTTTCAGGCTCAAAAGGAGACCACTGAAGTGGTACTCATCACTGAAGATCATCAAGTAAGTTCTGAGGAACTGTAATTGAACTTCAAAAGGACTACTTTGTCAAGAGTTGCTAAGTCCGTCAGCAACTGGCAAAGGTACAGGCGAATGGATTTCTCTGATCTTCACCTTCATCTCTCAAACGAGAAAAAGAGATCTTCTCTGTTGAAGCTCGAAACATTTGTCCACTCCATCCTTCCTGAAGAAATGTCATATTCTCAGCAAATGAGCTCGAATCTGATTGCTCAAATCAGAGAGAATATGAAGGCAAAATTCAAGAGTGCCTCTCCAGCTGAACAAGTTGTGATGCTCAAAGGTTCATTTGTACCTGTGGTGGCTGATCCCCGCAAAATCAATGAGGAAGAGGAAGTGACAAGTGTTGCTTTGTATAAGCACGTTGAGCTAGTCATTCTGACCGACGATGATGAAGAAGAAGAAGATGAGAACATTCCCACTGATCCCAGTGATGATGAAGGAAAAGATTCCAAGGACAAGAAAGACGATGATGATGACAATCAAGGTCCAAGTCCTGATACTGGAGGATTGAAGTTGACAGTTGCTGAAAATACTCAACCTGAAAATCAGCAAGCTGAACAACAACAACCTCAGCAAGAATCTCAACCTCCTCCTGCTGCTGCTGAAAATCAAGCACCTGTGCAAGGTGCTGATACTGAAGAGGAATATGCCAGAAAAAGGGCTGCCTTGAAAAATGGCAAAAGTCCAGTTTCTGATGCCAAGGTTATTGAAGAAAACCTTGATGATGATGAAGAACAAGATGAAGATTACCAACGCGCTCTCCAGAACAGTCTCTTGATCCATGCAAGGCATACGCAGGATCTAGAAATTGGTCAATCTTCAGGAGTAAGATCAACGGAAGTCCCCTCCCTTCCATTTACTACTGGCGAAACTCCAGTAATTGAGTCTCAAACTCAATTAAAACTAACTACTGGCGAAACTCCAGTCATTGAGTCTCAAACGTTGCCTTCAGCAACTACTCAATTAAAACTAACTACTGGTGAAACTCCAGTTGTTGAGTCCGAAGCGTTGCCATCAGCAACCACTCAACAAAAAGGAAGTGAAGCTACTGATAAAGGTTCAAAAGTTTCTCAACTTGATGAATCTGAGGATGATGATTACTTGTCAGAAAATGAGGATGAACAATCCAAGCGAGACCCAAAAGTTGTTCAGATTCCTCCTCCTGATTAAATCAATGATTTAGACGATGTCTAAGAGCAGAATTGCTGACGCGTGATGATCAGTTTGCTTCCGAACTTAAGGTTCATTCGTTGACACCACATCTAGTGACGTTCCCAAGAGTTGAGGAGTTTACTCCTAGAATTTTAGCACTAAAGGAAGTCCATAATGCCTGCAAAGCTGAAGATGAGGCATTGCTTGCTGAGAGCCCACTTGACTTTGGAAAGATATTGGCTACAGTGCTGAGACGCACTACTACTTTGACCATAGCTCAGAAAGACATCAGTCTTTATCACAAAAGCTATGAAGAAGATGTATGTCAAGCTCTAAAGCTAGCAAAGACCGCTCTCGGAAAGGCACAGACTTTCATGGATGAGAAGGCCGCAACAGAGAAAAGACATGAAGAGAACATGATGAGTATTCAAAGAGAGTTGTCAAAAATGACTTTTGACCAACAACAAATCATCATGAAGTATAACAGTTTAAGCACTCTTGCTGAAAATTGCAATGAGTTTTATTCTCTGCACATCACTCCGATGTTGCAATCCATGTCTAAGGGGGAAAAGAAGAGTACCAGAAAAAGAAACCAAACCCCTCCTGCTGTTGATGTGCCACTGCCCATAGAACCGCTTGCTGAAAAAGAGCAAAGTTCTAAAAGGCAAGCAGAATCTGAGTTGAATTCAGCAAGTACCAAAAAGAGAAAAACCGCTGCTGAAACTCAAGATTTTTGTCATACTGAAAGTCATCACAATCTGAATGAAGATGATGACAATCAAACAATAGCTCAAGCCATAAGAGCTAGACCCTTAACAGCCTTGACTCCGTCTGGCCACTCAAAGCATTTTTCATCTGACTCTTCAGCAAGAGATCAAGAAAATGCTAAGACAAGAAGAAGAAGGCAAAGACAAGAAGAAAAAAGGTTGGCCAGCATTGCTATTGGCTCCGACATTGAATACACAAAGACCAGCAATGAAGAAACCACTCAGAATGTAATCAGAAACATTCATGGTTGCTGGATCTTAAAGCTGGAAGACTTGCTGGTAAATGAGTTCTTTCCTACAGCCATATTGAATCAAATGTTCAAATGGATTGAACTCAAGGTCCAAAGGAAGCAAAGGGAAGAATCCCTCCCAAGAAATATTGCTGGGAAATGGTTGAATCTTGAGGTCTCAGTAAGAAGAATTGCCATTGGTAAGACATATAAACAAGAACCAAATCTGATCAAACCACCTAGCATTGCTTACTACTCTGACCCAGTAACAAAGAAAACAAAGAAGAGACTTGGATTGATTCCTTATGAGTATTTCTATCTCAATGCTAAGGATCAAGAAGAAGATCTTCTCTGGCTAAGAAAGATTCATCCGAAAAGCATTTCAGATACACAGCTTCTCCATGCCAGCAATTGGGGCATGCATTTGTGGGTAATTAATTACATGGAAATGAATGTTGAAAAGCATCATCATACTGCCTGCAAAAATGCAAGAATTCTTCAACTACAAGTCCGTAGGCTTCTGGAAAACTACGAAAAGGACTGTGTTGAATTTACTGCACTTGCTGAGAAGAGTGTAAGAGAGTGTTAGGAAACTTGTAATTTTGATGAGCAATTAACCATGCTAAATTAAGGAAAGTCCAGTAACTAGTACTCTTAAGGTCCATAGGAATTTAGAATTTTAAGGACATTGTAAAAGAGGAACGTTTGCTGAAGACTTAGATTAGGTGCTAGATAAGTTATTTCTTTTGCGTATGATGTATTTTATTTTCTGAAAAGAAAATAAATTATTGATGCTGAAGCTTATGATGTATCTTATTTTCTGAAAAGAAAATAACCTATTGAAGCATTTGCTGAAGATATACTTTGTTTATTACAAACAAATTATTGAAGCAAATAGAAACCGCTCAGAATCTTGAAGACTTTTGAAGATCTGAAGACTTGAAGAAATTGAAGATCTGAAGACTAGAAGATTGCTAAAGACTGGTATCTACAAAGGCACGTGTTGCTCAGAAAGTGGAAAATTCAGCAACAACATTGTATAAGTGAAAATCTGAAAGACAAAGTAGGTTGTGCTTGCTGAAACTGAGACTAACCATTTGCTGATGGAACATATGTGACCTCTTGCTGAATGTACGTGAATTTGCGCTCCAATGTTACTATTTGAATTCTATTCAAATGTGCATTTAATGCAAAAGCTTACACACGAAGGACATGAAGACTAGAAGACAAACAAAGACGCTGCTGAAAGTACAAAAGCAAGATAGTGACATGTTAAGGAACAAAAGCCTTAGGATTTGAAATTCAAACGGCTCCTTACTTACACTATAAATAGAGGTCATCCGGCAAAGAGTTGAAGTGTGTCAACAACGTGATCAAACTCTGACTTGTGCTTAAAACTCACAAACCTTCAAACACTCTTACTGCCATTGATCCGTTCCAAGACTTAAAGCTTGAAAAAGCTACTTGTGAAGAAGTAGAACAAACTTGGCTAAGAAATTAGTTAAGTGTTCTTTCTTTCAAACAAGAACAAGTCTTGACACCAGAAACAATCAAACTTGTTTACTGCAAAGTATTCCAAGTTGTGTTTCTTAGATTACTTGTTGTAACTGAATAAGTTATAATTAAGTTATCTCACCCCAAAACTCTCTAACTGAAAATACACCCTTTCAGACGTGATATTCAGGGGGAACTTAATCGAGCATAGTTTTGCTGATTAAAAGTACCAAGTTTGGTGGAGAACAAGGTTGAGTTCTCTAGTTTAGGTTGGAGACAAAGCAAGTGTGCTTTGGTTTCTGTTGAATCGCTTTAGATAGGAGATTGTAAGAAACCTCAATCATATCTTAGTGGATTCAGTCCTATAAAGGACGAAGTGGATTAGTTGAGAGATTATGCCACTCTCAGATACCACTATAAAAGTGTTTGTGTGATTTACTTACTGTATTTAACTTTCAGCAAATCATATCTGTCTGTACACAGTCACTCACTTCACTTGCTGAAACCTTTACTTACTGAAAGAGCACTTATTGTATCAAAGACTTCCTCTCTCTAATTTTAAGTATCAGCAAACCAAGCTACTGTAAAGTAACTTACGCTTGCTGAGAAAGTTAAGTATCAGCAAACTCATTACTGAAAAGTAATAAGTACTTGCTGAGAAAGTTTTAAACGACGAAAGTTTGAAAAGACTATTCACCCCCCCCCCCCCTCTAGTCTTTTCTTGTTGTTTAAAGGGACCAACAAGTGGTATCAGAGCAGGAGGTTCTTTAACCTTCTGCACTGAACCTAGATCCCTTAGATGCTTTCCGTAAATCACTCTCACTTGATCAGTTTGGTAGTGCTTTGCTGACAGGATGTCTTTAGGAGATGCTCCCTTGCTGAAGCTGGAAAATTACGAGAAATGGCGAAACAACATGATGCTACATCTTGAGGCCATTAGTGATGAGATGGTCACCGTCATTAATGATGGACCTATCAAGATCACCAAGATTGAAAGGAGTTTCCCTTACAAGACCACTGAAGCTGGAAAGGAAACCATCCTAGGCGAACCATCAGATACGGTTGTGCCAAAACCAAGAGAGGGATGGACTTCTGACGAAGCTAAGAGATTCCGTCTTGATGGCCAAGCAAGAAATATCATCATTCGATCAACTCCGGATACCATACAGTGCAAACTGTGGGGTGCTAAGACTGCAAAGGAAGCTTGGAAAATGGTTCAAGATCTTTGTGCTGGATCAGACAAGACCAAGGAAAACAAACTTGAAGTACTTAAATTAAAGTTTCAAAACTTTAAGCAAGGTGCAAACGAGTCACTGGAAGACTTGGATTTCAGATTCACAACTCTTGTTAGTGAAATGGCAGCATTGGGTGTTGGAAACCTTTATTCAGATTCTGAGAAAGTGAAAACTACCATCAGAAGTTTGAATCAAGAATGGATCCACACTCAGAATTTCTATTATAATCAAGGAATGCCAGACATTACACCAACAGAGTTGTTCTCTCATCTTGCTACTGTCAACTATGAGACAAAGCAAAGAGAAAGTGTATTTGCTGAAAAATCGCAAAACATTGCTCTTGCTGCAAAGCCGTCATCTTCTGAAAAGAAGAATGAAAAAGAACCTACTGATGAAAATGCTTTGGTTGTCAAAAACATGAAGAAATTCATCAGCAAGGAACTTGAAAGGCGAAAAGCAAAAGAGAAGTTGAAAAAGCATCTTGGTAACAACTACCATAAGTACAAGAATGATACTAGCACGCTGAACAACCAAGCTCAGCAAGCTACATCATCAGAAGAACCAGCAGTTGGAAATGATCTATGTTTTTACTGCAAAAAGCCTGGACACTTCAAAGCTAATTGCCCTTTGCTGAAAGGCAAATGTGCTGAAAAGAAGAAGAAGTTCAAAAGAGCTTTTATTGCTGAAGAAAAGAAGAAGCTTCAAGCAAAAATCGATGCATTGTGTATTGATACTAGCTCCGAAGACAGTGAGGATGAAAATTCTGACACCGACGATGAAAAAGCCACTCTAGACGTGGAGATTGGCAAAGAAGTTTGTGGAATAGCTATGGAAGCTTATCCAGATGTGTCAAACTACGAATTCTGCCTCATGGCCGGTCAAGTAAACAACTCTATCTCTGACTCAGACTCAGAAAGTGAAGACGAGATTGACCTTGACAAAATTCAAGGAGAAATCGAAAGATTTGAGAAAACTCTCAGCAAACAACAAGAGAAACTACAAGTTGTTGAAACTCTAACCATGCAGACTACTGAAAAGTACGTCTTGCTGAAAGAAGAAACAGAAGAAAAGGATGCTGAAATAAGGCGTCTTAAGAAGTTGATTGCTGAGGCTGCAGAGAAAAATTCTCGAATGGCATTAGAATTGGAAGAATATCAGTCCTCAATTCTAAAGTTACTTGCTGAAATCCAAGAAATGAAAAAGATGAAAATCAATTTCAAATCCTATGTGGAAGCAAGTAATACGCTGACTGAACTAAACTCTTATTTGAGAGATCCATCTCAGAAAGAAGGTTTAGGAGCAACATGCGAAGGTGACAACGTAGAAATCTTGAAGAAAGATAAATCACCTATCTCCTTTGTACGTGCTACTGATAGTAGTCCACCAGAAATCTATCAGTTTGGTCAAACTAAGGTTGCTGAAACATGCAATCAAGTACCTATGACCATAAAGCCCGTTGTTGCTACTCAAAGTAACAAGACTTTAAAAGGAAAACAGGTTGCTGAAAAGCAAACTGGAAAGAAGAAGAATGATGTGAAGCATTCCGCCAAACAAGTTACTGAAAAGCAAGTTGTTAAGACTAAAGGCAAGATTACTAAAAGTAATCAGAAGTCCTTTGCTGACAAACCTGAATCAAGTAAGGTTGCTGAAGCTAAAACTCAGCATTCTCCAAAAGTGGACTAGGTTTCAAAACCAAGCAAAGTCAACTCTTTCATGAGTACAAGCAAAGTCAGCAAAGATACTTCAAAGAGATGAAGAAAATCAAGCCTAAGAGTTCTGAAAAGACTCCCAATGCTAAGACTAGAAGGAACCTTGCTAGAAAAGAACTTACTGAAAAGTATGTTCAGCAAAAAAGGTCAACAGAGCAAGACACCACATCAGAAAGTGGATTTGACCAGCACGAGTCAAAAGTCTTTCAGCTCAAATTCTCCTAGTTCCTGAGCAAGTAGAAAACAAGTCAAAGTTGAAAAACTTCAGACTTGGGTTTCCACTGGACGCATTCTTGAACATGTTAATGGACATCCATCATTGGATAATTAACTTGTTTGCTCTTGATTGTGCAAACTTCAGCCACGGAGACAAACGATGCAATCTGGCACTTTGATAGTGGTTGTGGAAAGCACATGACGGGCAACAAGAATAACCTTATAAACTATAGACGGTGGTCTAAAGGTCCAACAATAAGGTTTGCTGGTGGAGGCTCCGGATCTACAAAAGGCTATGGTGATGTGAAGTTAGGATGCATAACCATTACTGGAGTTCTTTATGTCAAAAATCTCAAGTTTAACCTTTTCAGCATGAGTCAGTTTGCTGACAAAGGATACTTCATTGATATTAAAAGTGATGAATGTAAACTTGTAGATTTTGAGACTAAAAAGGTAATAATGATTGCAAGAAGATCAGGAGGCTTGTACACCGTTGATTGGTCTTCAGCAAACGTTGAAAAATGCCTTGTCTCAGATCATGATTGCCTTGCTGAAAAAGCATGGTTATGGCATAAACGAACAAGTCATCTAAACTTCAAGACGCTGAATAAGCTGTCTAAAAAGGCACTTGTAGTTGGATTACCTAGGGTTACTTTTAAGAAGGATGGTGTTTGCAATGCATGTCAGCAAGGAAAGCAAACCAAATCTTCTTTCAAGAACAAGGCAATACCGTCAACTACAAAACCTTTACAACTCTTGCACATGGACTTGTTTGAATCTTCTTCAACAAGCTATGCTGGTAAGAAGTATGGTCTAGTCGTGGTAGATGACTATTCAAGATTCACTTGGGTAGTATTCATCAAGCACAAATCTGAAACCAAGACTGAAATACCTAACTTGCTGAATAAGCTTGAAGTCATGAAGAATGACAAGGTAAAAGTCATAAGGACAAACCATGGTACTGAGTTTGTAAACCAGTACATAACTGAATATTGTACCTTAAAAGGTATTCAACATCAGTTATCCTCAGTAAGAACACCACAGCAAAATGGTGTTGCTGAACGGAAGAATCGTACCCTAAAAGAAGCCGCAAGAACAATGCTTGTTGACACTGAAATAAGTGAGGCTTATTGGGTTGAAGCGATTAATACCGCCTGTTATACTCAAAACAGATGTTTGATTACTAAGGAATACAACAAAACTCCTTATGAATTGTTTGTTGGAAGACCTCCTAACATCACTCATCTAAGAGTATTTGGTTGCAAATGTTTCGTTCTTAACAATGGTAGAGAATACCTAAGAACATTTCAACCAAAGGCAGGCGAAGCGATATTTCTTGGCTACTCCTTGCATAGTAAAGCTTATAGAGTTTACAACAAAAAGGCACAAAAGATTGAAGAATCTATGCATGTTGTATTCTACGAAAAGTCACAAGGTGTGCCTGCTGAAGAAGAAATATAAGAATGTATGAAAAAGCTAATCATACATGAGCAAAGAACTGAATCTGATGCTAGGCAAATCAAGTCAATTGAACTAAATGATGATTCTGACAATGACTCTCCTCCCCCGAGTCATGACAAGATAAATATAGTTCACGACAAAGAATTTCCAGCAAAAGACGCAATTGCTCCGGAAGTTGCTGAAATTACGCAATCTCCAGTGCCTGCTGATGAAATACCTCAAACTAGCAATGCTGAACAAGCAGTTGCTGATGAACAAATCTCAGCAGAGACACAAATTCCCAGTAGCACTGAACAAGTACATACTGAAGAGTCACATGCTGATGAGCAAACATATCCTGATCCAACAAACAGAAAACCTGTTTATAAATGGAATAGAGATCATCCCTCTACGGATATGAATGGCGATATTAATAAACGCCAAGTGACTAGATCCAAAGCTACTCATGGACTTGCTGAAGAAGCAAATGTCGTAGAAGTAGAATCACTGTTCTCTTGCTTTGTTTCAGAAATTGAACCTAAAACCATAGAAGAAGCTTTAAAGCATTCCGAATGGATAAAGGCAATGCAAGAAGAACTGGGTCAATTTGAAAGGAACAAAGTCTGGAAACTTGTGCCACTTGCTGAAGACAAGAAAGCTATTTGTACAAAGTGGGTGTTAAAAAACAAGCTTAGCGAGTCTGGTGAAGTAACAAGAAATAAAGCACGTTTAGTTGCTCAAGGTTACTGTCAGACTGAAGGATTGGACTATGATGAGTCTTATGCACCAGTTGCAAGATTGGATGCAATTAGGCTTTTCTTGGCCTTTGTTGCTCACAATGACTTCATTGTTTACCTAATGGATGTTAAAAGTGCATTCTTAAATGGTGAACTTGCTGAAGAAGTCTACCTAGAACAACCCCCTGGCTTTGAACATCCCTCAGAAATCAAGATGGTATACAAGCTTCAGGAAGCTGTACATGGTCTAAAGCAAGCACCAAGAGCATGGTATGATACCTTGGCTAAGTTCTTGCTGGAAAATGGTTTCAAGAAAGGTGAAGTTGACAAAACCTTATTTACCATGAACCATGATGGTAAAATAATCTTAGGCCTTGCATGGTTTAAGTAATTCCAAGGGAAAAGAAAAGAAATTGAGGAAAATCAAATCCCTTTGGAAAATGTTGGAGGAAAATCTATATTTTCCTTATTTTTCTACCGTTTGGCATCTCATTTTTATTTTCCTGGAAAATAAATTGGTAGTTATATTTTTTTTTATCTTTCATCTTTTAAAATTGGTATGGTAACTATATATTTGAGTCTACTCACTCAGCCAAGACAAACAATTATTATCATTAAATTAAAATATTAATTTTCGTCTATAAAATTTACTTCAGAAACTTTAGAGTTTTCCATTTTATTTTTGTTGACTTTTTTTATATACAGTTTGACCTCAAATTAATCATAATTGATTAGGAAAAAATTATTTTTAAAAGTTATATTATACAAATATAAGAAGTATACTATCATAATATAATTTTAAAAATTATTTTTTTCGCAATGAGTTATTGTAAATTTGAGGTCAAATCGGACATCGAAAAGTCAACAAAAATAAAGTGCGATAATATAAAGTTTCCGGAGTCAATAGTAAGTTTCTACTACACTATACACTAACTCAAGAATCACACTATACACTAACTCAAGAATCTGAGAACATAATATTTTTTCTCAAATTAGTAATTGATAATATGAAATTAGTAATCGATAATGTTCATATATAACTATATATAACTAAGGGTTAATAAAAAAATTACCAGAACAAACGGAGATGTATATGTATATAATGTTGGTGGAGATGTAATTCATTAATTAAGAAATTAATTTTGGAGGGAAGACGAAATTCTAAAAATTTTCATCAAAGTCTCTAATAAATCTTAGATAGGGAGATGAAAATTTTGTAAAGAAAATTTTGTTTTATGCAGGACATGGAAATGGACGTGAAGATTTTGATCGAGAGTGAATATGAAGATAAATATTGAAGATTTTGTGGATTCTGTTTTGATTTTATTTTCCTCATTTTCCCAAGTTTTCCACACTAACTAATTTTCCATATTAAATTTCCCTTAAAACAAACATGAGAAAATTAGATTTTCCTTTATTTTCTTTTCTTTTCCCTTGGAATTACTCAAACCATGCAAGGCCTTAGTTCAAATTTATGTGGATGACATAATTTTTGGATCTAAGGACAAGCAACTTTGTGTTGATTTTACCAAACTCATGACAAATAAGTTTGAAATGAGTATGATGGGAAAATTGAATTATTTCCTAGGATTGCAAGTCAAGCAACTCAAAGATGGAATATTCATAAATCAAGCAAAGTATGCGAAAGAAATGCTCATGAAGTTTAGGATCAAAGAGGATGAGAAACCTGAAAAGATCCCTATGAGTGTTGGTACCAAATTGGGCTATACTAAAGAGGACAAAAGTGTTGAAGAACACAAGTATAGGAAGCTCATTGGTTCCTTGTTGTATCTAACAACAAGTAGACCTGACATTCAGTATGCTGTTTGTGTGTGTGCAAGATTCCAATCTGATCCAAGAGAATCACACTACAAAAAGGCAATCAAGATACTGAAATATGTTAAAGGTACAGTCAATGTTGGATTATGGTATCCTAAAGATTCTGGACTTGAATTGGTTGGCTATTCTAATGCTGATCATGGAGGATCAACTCTTGATAGAAAAAGTACCTCTGGAACTTGTCAGTTTTTGGGTACTAGATTAATATCATGGTTCAGCAAGAAGCAAACTTGTGTCGCCAATTCATCTACTGAATCTGAGTACATTGCAGCTGGTTGTTGCACAGCTCAAATCCTATGGATTCAGCAACAATTAAGAGATTATGGTATTTCTGCAAGGAAAACACTAATCTTTTGTGATAATACAAGTGCTATTGCAATTACGCAAAATTCTAAGTTTCACTCTAGGACCAAGCACATTGATATTAGACATCATTTCATTAGAGATCATGTGGAAAAAGGTGATATTGAGGTTGTGAAAGTAGGCACCGAAGATCAGCTTGCTGACATCTTCACCAAGCCCCTACCAGATAATAGGTTCGCAATGCTAAGGTATAACCTTGGATTGATTGAACTACCTCAATAAGGGATACACTTGGCAGAATGCTGAAACAGGTATTCAGCAAGCCAAAGTATTCCTGTCTAAAAGATTCAGTCACTAATTTCTTCTAAGAAATGATAAGTCACTATTGATTGCTGAAACAGGCATTCAGCAAGTAATTCCTTCAAAACGGGTATTTGTTAGGAAACTTGATCACTTGCTGAGACAGGCACTCAGTAAGAGAAAGAACTTAAGGATTGCTGAGACGGGTACTCAGACAATCAAAAGATACTGAAACAGGTATTCAAGTATCAAAGAAATTTTCTGAGACGGGAACTCAAAAAAAAAAGAGCAAAAGCTCATCGCTTAGATTTTACCAAAAGATGTCTCAAGTATAAAAGAATTTACTGATACGGAAAATCAGAAATATCTTTTAATCTTAGGAAATATGAGATATCTAAGTAAGGGGGAACTTTCAGCAAGTATCTAGATTGTTAATTCAAACTCGTTGAAAAGATTCTTGTCTATTTCAGCAAGAAATCTATCCCTTAATACTCGGTAAAATCAATTTGTGACGTTAAAATGGCACAGATAAACTCGCAATAATCATGACATGAAATTCAATCGTGGTCATTGATTAAAAGGAGTTACTTATCTAACGGCTAACAAAACAAAGAGAGAGAGTGCTCTGACGGTTTTAGTTAGTGGGCCACTACGCATTCAATGCAATGGCTCCACTAACTCCAGTGTTTCTCTGTTTTACCCTTGCTGAGAGCTCAAATCGATTGAGTTTCTCACACACCAGAGACACTATATAAAGAAGGAGTTAGAGAAATGACAAAATTCTTTAACTCACATTTCCTTTCTCTGCAAATTCTAGCCTGAATCTACTGTACCTCCGGTCAAAAAGCAAACTATCTTTTTCGTACACATTTTCTTGCTCTATATAAGAAATGGCTCCCAAGAGACAGTCATCTAAGTCCTCAAAGTCGTCAAAGGTTGACAGTGCTGAAATACGCACTGCTCCGGTGACTACTTGATGAATGTGTATTTTACACTTTCATTCGAGTTTTTTTCACCTATTTTAGCTATCCTCTATATTAATTTAGCTATATTTTAGTACATTTTATTAGAATAGTGTCACGTTTCCCTTTAGATTTTATTTTACAGGTTTTGGTTGAAATTCGAAGATTTCCGGGCAATTATATTGAAGTTGACAAGGAATTGGTGTTCCAGAAACCTATTTGGAGTATCTGAAGGTTTCCGGATAGGATTTGGAGTCTAGGGGCCGAATCTGGGGGTTAGAAGGCTACTAGAAGACAGAAACCGAGTCCGAAAAGGGGAAGAAATCCAAAGACGCGCCGAAAAGCGGAATTCCGCGAAAAACTCTCCGGGACGAACCGCCCCACACCGGGCGAACCGCCTGGTGTGTGGGGCGAACCGCCCCACAGTATTTCGGGGCCTATATAGTTGCTCAGTTTTCTCCGAAAATCATATCTTTCCAGACCTACTTTCTCACCTCTCTCTATAGTTTTAGGTAGGAACTTCCCGGGGCCTGTCCTGGGAGTTCTGTAGCTTAGGGGATACTTTTTTATAGTAGATTGGAGCTCGTAGGATCGCAATTCTTCGGAGATTGACAACCTTCGGTAACTTGTATCTTACAGTTTAATCTACTTATTTTATATATGTGTCAATATGTTTTCTTCTATGATTTCTGTTGATTGCATGCCTATTATGAGTAGCTAAACTTATCATTGGTGGTAATATGTGAATTCTTAGCGAAGGGAAGATAATCATGCTAATGGCTATATCGCGCATTATACTCCGTATCATTGCTTTATTTCGTTGATCAGGCACAACCTAAATTCTCGTATGTTGTATTAATTATTATGCACAATTGGACACTTGTCGACCATCAGACCAATTATCTTCTTAGTGTTGAATAATTACGGAACACATTAGGACAATAGTGATTGACTTGTCAGACCAATTATCTTCGTAGTGCTTAATATTTGCAACAGGACACTAGATTGATTCAAAGATCTCCATGCAAGACCAAGGAATTTATGTATGATTATCGACCCGTTATGTTAAGAAGGACCATACTATCACCAATCTCCATTATCTGCTAGAAACCCCCTTTTGCTATCTATCTGTTGTTTTATATTCTCTTGTTAAATAGATAAAGCTAGTTATAGTCCTGAGAGAACGACAGTCGAGTCATTCTACTGCTACACTACGGTTTTCGTTTTAGTTGTGGATTGCCTTTGGCTAATTACAAATTTATTTGCTTGAATTCGGAGCACGACATCCGCGGTTCATCAAATTGGCGCCGTTGCCGGGGACTATACTCCTTTTTTATGTTTAATTTGTTTATATTTTCAGCATTCAATTCCTAATTCTATTAGTTTTAGTTTTCCTATTTAATCTATCTCTGATACTCCTTTCCTAGCTTGTCACAGATATTCAGGTCTTGTGATGGCTCGCCCACTTTTGAAATCACGGGTTCAACCCAACAAAGCACTGATGAGAGGTCCAGCTATTGTTCTTTCTGCTGCAACTCGAGATTTGGAAATCAAAAGTTGCATGTACCAGCAACTCCCGAGGTTCTATAGGTTGGCTAGGGAAGATGTTATGGGATACCTGAATGATATTGACGACTTTATCAACAATCTTCCAAGGCCCGGAGCAGGGATAACGGACGATGAGCTAAGGATGAAGGTTTTTACTTTGGGGCTTGGTGATAAAGCCAAGGCATGGTTAGGCTCTCTGGAAGCCGGATCACTAGACACCTGGGACAAGGTGTATTTTGCTTTTATGGAGAAATACTTTCCTCACACATTGACTACCGCGCTTAAGGCGCAAATCACAGGATTCAAACAGGACTATAATGAGACCATCTACACCGCTTTCGAGAGGTTCAAGGACCTCATGCACAAGTGTCCACACCATGGTTTTGGGCTTCCTGATCTTGTCCAACACTTCTACAATGGACTCACATATGACAGTCAACAGGTGGTGGATTTCCAATGCCGTGGTACTATCTGGGAAGAGACCGCCGAGGATGTGTGGGCGTGTTTCTAAAGGCTTGCTAAAGGCGTGGACCTGTGGCCCCACCAAACCAGGAGATCCCAATGCATGAAGTGAATGGTGTGAGTGGCGATAGGTTCGAAGGTTTCGCCAATCAGATGAGGCAAGCTCTAAGTGGCCTAATCGGAACTTCTCTCTCCAACGAGGTATGTAGGGTGTGCAAGAATTATGGGCATGGGGATCATATGTGTAGATCAGATCTAGCACGAGAAGATGTTCACTTGGGAAACCGTAGTAATCCTACTCCTAAGGACGAAGCATCTACATCCAAGTCAGCAACTCTCTTGGATAATTTACAGAAATTGGTGGATTTCACCCAAGTGTTTTTGAAGAGATACGAGGAGGATTCAGCAAAGATCAATGCTCGTCTGGATCAATTGGAAGCTAGAGCTAGTAGAGAGCAAGGGAAGTTACATAGCCGCACTGAGGGGTCCATGTCGATCAACTTGGTGGGAGATCAACCAGTGGAAATCACCATTAAGCAAGTTGCTAAGTGCGAGTGTTACAAGGATGAAGAGCCTCTACTAGCCAAGGAAGAAGAGAAGGACCTTGGTACTGATGAGAGTGGAAAGAAGCAAGAGAATCCCGAGCCACTCCCTCAAAGTTTCGATGTTAACGTCGGAATTAGCGAACTTGAAGATGTCCGTGCCACACTAGACACGGGATATTACTCGAACGTGCTCCCTTTGAATGTGTTTGAGAAGAGTAACCTTGGAAAACTATCTGACCATAGGGCTATTGTACAACTGGCGGATGGATCCTTTGTGAGACCCGAAGGCGTTGTGAAAAATGTGTTGGTCAAGATTGGTGAAGCATCTGTATACACCAATTTTGTAGTTATGCCGGCGTCTGCACCTGGGACGGGGGATGTCATTCTCTTGGGACGAACGTTCTTGACAAAGCTACGCTCCGTGATGGACATCTGCCAAAGAACTTGCACTATTGAAGTGGAAGGCAAGCAACATGTGTTGCAAGCCATATCTGATCCACCTGATCCGCCTGATAATTCTTTCACTACTCACTACTGTGGTCTTGCAGCCTATATTCTTTCTTATTCACAGGTTCGTGGCATGGAGAGGAGATCGATGAAGGGGAAGTCTAGTACCCGCAGAAAGAAGAGATAGGCGCGGACAGGAGTCGAGTCAAAGACTTTAAACAATGACGCTATCCGGGAGGCAACCCGGAGATTTTATCGCTTTCTTTACCGCTTCAGATTTTATCTCACGAGTTTGATTGAGTATTATAGGTTACTTATACAAGCATTAGCTCTCACCTTGGATCCACTTTCGACGTTCGGGACGAGCGACGACGTTCAGGTTTGGGAAGGAGGTTATCGCTGGTTATCTCTATGCTTATCTTGCTTATGATAAACTCGTGAATTTTTTTTGCATTTGCACGTTTATTGCTTTCCTAGGATAGTCTTGCATGTTTTATATGGAGTTTATTGCCGAATTTTTTGAACTTTTTTATTGGGTAGATCAACCAACTATGCCATTAATCGTATGCTTCATCTCTATGAATTTGTTTGAGGTTTTTCTCGCTTGGCTTATCACATTTATGTATTGCACTTAGTTAAGCATGGTAGTATCGACATCACTTAGTGGTGTTTTCTCTACTGCGGTTCACGAAGGCCTTTATAATAGGATGATGCATGTTAGGGTCTTATGGTTGTTTCCCGAATAATTATGTACCTAAGAGACAACAAGTCTTCACCATGCTTTGAGATTGCTAAATGCCTAGGAAGGAGGTAGTGTGAGGTTGTGTGATCGTTTGTTTATAACCTATTCTTCCGAATAGGTTTGGGGAGGGGGCTACACCATCATAGACTTGTTTCTGTTTTTCATTTTCGTATCGTGAGTTTCCTTTTCCGTGAATTTTGTACTACAACCTATTCTTTCGAATAGGTTTGGGGAAGTCGTGTGAGTCATTTTGTTTCTCTTTTTTGTTATGCTACTGCTGGCTAGAAAAAAAAATCGAAAAAAAAGAAAGAAAAAATTCCAGAAAAAAAGAGAAAAAGAAAAAGAAAAAAAAAAGAATCTGGAAAGAAAAAAAAAGAAAAAAAGAAAAGACCCCAAAAAAGTAAAGAAGGGTCCAAAAAAGGAAGCCAAATAGCAGTTTGGCAAAGTGTTGAGTCTTATTTTTCATTTTTTGTAATGTTCGTAATCGTGTTGTATTTTTCTATTTTTGATCTTTTTTGTCTTGAGTGTCATCTGTTCTAGACCACCCTCGTCCTGCCATTCAGAAAGTGGTGAATAGATTAAGACTTTACTTGAGAGATGGGTAGAATAGGGGAGTGTTATCTTTTATAGGGAATCCTCCTTCGTTTGATGAGAGCCAGTACTGGGTCAACCTCTTTTGAGGAAAAGTCTTAACATGGTGGAACAGCAGTAAGTCCTCAGTTTCATAGGCACGGGACAACCATTCGTATCTTAGCATGCTTCATTACGTCGTCACTGACTAGGTCCAGGTAGAGAATGTTACGAGAGACTATCTTGTCTTGACATAAGTGCTTATGTGGATGTGTATAAGTCAATCGAGGTATTCTTCAACCTATATTCATGCTTTGATTTATATGGTTTTTGTTCATATGTTTTTTGGTAGATTCAGTAGATTAGTTCATTTTATTTGGCATGAGACTCCATTTTATGTCTTGCATGTTTTTTGTATTAGAGTCTAGCTTAGTTGCTTGAGGACAAGCAAAGGTTCGGTTTGGGGAGTTTGATGAATGTGTATTTTACACTTTCATTCGAGTTTTTTTCACCTATTTTAGCTATCCTCTATATTAATTTAGCTATATTTTAGTACATTTTATTAGAATAGTGTCACGTTTCCCTTTAGATTTTATTTTACAGGTTTTGGTTGAAATTCGAAGATTTCCGGGCAATTATATTGAAGTTGACAAGGAATTGGTGTTCCAGAAACCTATTTGGAGTATCTAAAGGTTTCCGGATAGGATTTGGAGTCTAGGGGCCGAATCTGGAGGTTAGAAGGCTACTAGAAGACAGAAACCGAGTCCGAAAAGGGGAAGAAATCCAAAGACGCGCCGAAAACGCGGAATTCCGCGAAAAACTCTCCTGGACGAACCGCCGCACACCGGGCGAACCGCCCGGTGTGTGGGGCGAACCGCCCCACAGTATTTCGGGGCCTATATATAGTTGCTCAGTTTTCTCCGAAAATCATATCTTTCCAGACCTACTTTCTCACCCCTCTCTATAGTTTTAGGTAGGAACTTCCCGGAGCCTGTCCTGGGAGTTCTGTAGCTTAGGGGATACTTTTTTATGGCAGATTGGAGCTCGTAGGATCGCAATTCTTCGGAGATTGACAACCTTCGGTAACTTGTATCTTACAGTTTAATCTACTTATTTTATATATCTTTCAATATGTTTTCTTCTATGATTTCTGTTGATTGCATGCCTATTATGAGTAGCTAAACTTATCATTGGTGGTAGTATGTGAATTCTTAGCGAAGGGAAGATAATCATGCTAATGGCTATATCGCGCATTATACTCCGTGTCATTGCTTTATTTCGTTGATCAGGCACAGCCTAAATTCTCGTATGTTGTATTAATTATTATGCACAATTGGACACTTGTCGACCATCAGACCAATTATCTTCGTAGTGTTGAATAATTACGGAACACATTAGGACAATAGTGATTGACTTGTCAAACCAATTATCTTCGTAGTGCTTAATATTTGCAACAGGACACTAGATTGATTCAAAGATCTCCATGCAAGACCGAGGAATTTATGTATGATTATCGACCCCTTATGTTAAGAAGGACCATACTATCACCAATCTCCATTATCTGCTAGAAACCCCCTTTTGCTATCTATCTGCTGTTTTATATTCTCTTGTTAAATAGATAAAGCTAGTTATAGTCCTGAGAGAACGACACTCGAGTCATTCTACTGCTACACTACGGTTTTCGTTGTAGTTGTGGATTGCCTTTGGCTAATTACAAATTTATTTGCTTGAATTCGGAGCACGACATCCGCGATTCATCACTACTCCGGCCACAAACACAACGAAAGTTGTGTTGAAAAACGACCGAATCTCAGAAAAACCTATGCCTCCGTCATATCTTGACACTGCAAAGTGTGAGATGTTGATGCAATGGGACTTGGACAAAGCACGTTAAGAGAAAGCATCTCTGCTATTCACTTGGTCTAGTAGCTCTGCTACTGATAAAAGTTCTTGACTCCCAAGTTGGAGGAATTAACCAAGTAGGCCTGAGAAGATGGCCATTGCTCATGCATATCCATGAAAATAAAACGGAACTTAACTGGGCTAAGTACATTTTCAACAGGCTTGTTGATTGTGTCACTAAGTTTAAGGTAAAGGTAGAAGACAACAAGGTCTCACCTTCCTTTCCAGTTATGTATGGAATCAAGATATGCTATATCCTTGAACATTTCAGGATTCAGCTAAGTAACCCATTGCCAATCAAGAAATCTGTGTGCAATGTGGGAAGATCTTTCTACAAGCAGAATGTACCTAAGTTTGCTGGAAAGAAAACTAAGAAGACAACAACTGCAAATGTTGTCAGCACAAGCCGGCAAGAAAGGTATACAATAGCTGCAGATGTTACCACTCAGCAACTTAGAGATGAAACTGTTGTTGGTAGTGGTAACACAAATGAAACTGCTGTAGAAACTCAACAAGGTACGTGTACAACACCTGTTGCTGAAAAAGCAACTATAGATGACTCTGGGAAACTGGAGAAATCTAACATGAAAAAGAGGAAAGCTGATGATGACACTCAGACTGCAGCGTCATCAGCAAACCCCGTACCTAAGAGGAAACGGACAAGCAACAAAAGAAAGAAAACACTGGCTCGCCAGTCAGTCCCTGATGTCCAAGACTCCTCAGTCAATTCCCAGACAAATGCTGAAACGCATTTGCCAGTAGATGTTGCTGACGTGATTACTGAAGCCTATGTCAGCAATGTTGAAGTGTTTGTGGAAGACTTCAACAATCAACTCAACGTTGATAACTCTACTGAGAATAGACCACAAGGCAGTGGAAATGAAATTCCTGCCCAAGTCCCCGATATCTACATTGTAGATAACTTAGATGATCCAACCATGGAACCAGTAAGCGACATTGCTGCTGATCTGCAAAAAGCGGCACTTGCTGATGCTGCTGAAAAGATGGTTGCTGAACAAGCAACTCATCAAGTTGCTGAAACAACGCTTGCTGAAGGACCAGTTGCTGAAATAGCAATGGTTCCAGTTCCTGAAGTTGCTGAAACTCAAGAAGCATTATTCAAAGACGCATCTCATGATGCTGAGAATACTGGCCCAAGTTCACCCAAGACATCAATTGACAAAGTCCAGCTTGTACTGGAAGATTTAAGCAAACAAATGGAGTTGGAGATTGAAGAATCATCCAATAAGTCAATTGATCTCTTCATGACAAGCAGTGAGCTCAAAGGTCAAGATGCTTCTGCTCAACTTGTCATTTCAGAGACAAGGGAGATTGCTGAAACCGCACAGCTTTCTCAGATAGAGCAAAACCAGAAGTCTGCTGAAGAAACAGTCCAAGAAGCTGAAGAAACTGTTAATGCTGAAAGGACTGAGCCACAACCTGTCCTTCCTCAGCAGGTAGTTAATTCAACCATCAGTAAAACTTCAAATTCTGAAAATTGTTCTTTTGCTAAAATTATCCTTTCTCTACAGACTTCTCAAGATGCAAGTCAGATGGTTGCTGAAGCCTCTGCACCAGAACCAACAATCCCTGCTCAGCAGGTAGTTAATAATTTTGGTATAAAAACTAAGTTTGACAGCTTAGTACTTGTGTCTAACTATAATTTATTTCAGGATGAACAAATGGAGGACGCTACTCAAGCTCCTCATGGAATGGAAATTGTACTACATGAGTTTGCTGACTCTCAGCAGGTAAATCATGTTTCAGATATAAACTCTAAAACAATTCTCCAAACCAATCCTGATCTAAATAAAATTCTTTTTCAGGCTCAAAAGGAGACCACTGAAGTGCTGCTCATCACTGAAGATCAGCAAGTAAGTTCTGAAGAAATGACATATTCTCAGCAAATGAGATCCAATCTGATTGCTCAAATCAGAGAGAATATGAAGGCCAAATTTAAGAGTGCCTCTCCAGTTGAACAAGCTGTGATGCTCAAAGGTCTTTTTGTACCTGTGGTGGCTGATCCCCACAAATTAACTGAGGAAGAGGAAGTGACAAGTGTTGCTTTGTATAAGCACGTGGAGCTAGTCATTCTAACAGATGATGAAAAAGAAGAAGAAGATGAGAACATTCCCACTGATCCCAGTGATGATGAAGGGAAAGATTCTAAGGACAAGAAAGACGACGATGATGACAATCAAGGTCCAAGTTCTGATGCTGGTGGATTGAAGTTAACAGTTGCTGACAATACTCAATCTGACAATCAGCAAGCTGAACAACAACAATCTCAGCAAGAATCTCAACCTCCTCCTGCTGATGCTGAAAATCAAGAACCTGTGCAAGGTGCTGATACTGAAGAAGAATACGCCAGAAAAAGGGCTGCCTTGAAAAATGGCAAAAGTCCAGTTTCTGATGCCAAGGTTACTGAAGAAAACCTTGATGATGAGGATGAACAAGATGAAGATTACCAACGCGCTTTACAAAACAGTCTCTTGATCCATGCAAGGCATACGCAGGATCTAGAAATTGGTGAATCTTCAAGACCAAGACCAAAGGAAGTTCCATCCCTTCCACTTACTACTGGCGAAACTCCAGTAATTGAGCCACAAACTCAATTAAAACTAACTACTGGTGAAACTCCAGTAATTGAGCCACAAACTCAATTGAAACAACTAACTACTGGTGAAACTACAGTTGTTGAGTCTGAAGCGTTGCCATCAGCAACCACTCAACAAAGAGGAAGTGAAGCTCCTGATAAAGGTTCAAAAGTTGCTCAACTTGATGAATCTGAGGATGATGACGACTTGTCAGATCATGACGATGAACAATCAAAGCGAGACCCAAAAGTTGTTCAGATTCCTCCTCCTGATTACATCACTGATAAAGGAGATTCATTAAGAGCCGAACTGCAATTACAAGATGATCAGTTTGCTTCCGAACTAAAAGTTCATTCCTTGACACCACATTTAGTGTCGTTCCCAAGAGTTGAGGAGTTTACTCCCAGAATTCTAGCACTAAAACAAGTCCATGATGCCTGCAAAGCTGAAGATGAGGCATTGCGTGCTGAGAGCCCACTTGACATTGGAAAGATATTGGCTACAGTGCTGAGACGCACTACAACTTTGACAATAGCTCAGAAAGACATCAGTCTTTATCACAAGAGCTATGAAGAAGATGTAAGTCAAGCGCTCAGGCTTGCAAAGAATGCTCTCGTAAAGGCTCAGACTTACATGGATGAGAAGGCCGCAACAGAGAAAAGACATGAAGAGAACATGATGAATATTCAAAGAGAGTTGTCAACAATGACATCTGACCAACAACAAATCATCTTAATGACATCTGACCAACAACAAATCATCTTGAAGTATAACAGTTTAAACACTCTTGCTGAAAATTGCAATGAGTTTTATTCTCTGCACATCACTCCGATGTTGCTATCCATGTCTAAGGGGGAAAAGAAGAATACTAGAAAAAGAAGCCAAACCCCTCCTACTCCTGTTGTTGATGTGCCACTACCAATAGAACCTCTTGCTGAAAAAGAGCAAAGTTCTAAAAGACAAGCAGAATCTGAGTTGAATTCAGCAAGTAACAAAAAGAGAAAAACCGCTGCTGAAACTCAAGGTTTTTGTCATACTGAAAGTCATCACAATCTGAATGAAGATGATGAAGAGGATGACAATCAAACAATAGCTCAAGCCATAAGAGCTAGACCCTTAACAGCCGTGACTCCGTCTGGCCATTCAAAGCATTTCTCGTCTGACTCTTCAGCAAGAGATCAAGACAATGCTAAAACAAGAAGAAGAAGGCAAAGACAGGAAGAGAAAAGGCTGGCCAGCATTGCTATTGGCTCCGGCATTGAATACACAAAGACCAGTAATGAAGAAACCACTCAGAATGTAATCAGAAACATTCATGGTTGCTGGATTTTAAAGCTGGAAGACTTGCTGGTAAATGAGTTCTTTCCTACAGCCATATTGAATCAAATGTTCAAATGGATTGAACTCAAGATCCAAAGAAAGCAAAGGGAAGAATCCCTCCCAAGAAATATTGCTGGGAAATGCTTGAATCTTGAGGTCCATGTAAGAAGAATTGCCATTGGTAAGACATACAAACAAGAACCAAATCTGATCAAACCACCTGGCATTGCTTACTACTCTGACCCGGTAACAAAGAAACCTAAGAAGAAACTTGGATTGATTCTTTATGAGTACTTCTATCTCACTACTAAGGATCAAGAAGAAGATCTTCTCTGGCTAAGAAAGATTCATCCGAAAAGCATTTCAGATACACAGCTTCTCCATGCCAGCAATTGGGGCATGCATTTGTGGGTAATTAATTACATGGAAATGAATGTTGAAAAGCATCATCATACTGCCTGCAAAAACGCAAGAATTCTTCAACTACAAGTCCGTAGGCTTCTGGAAAACTACGAAAAGGACTGTGTTGAATTTATTGCACTTGCTGACAAGAGTGTAAGAAAGATTTTGAGAAAATCTTCTGAAAGAGCTTAAGTCCCTGCAATAGTTTTTCTTAAAGTT
Source organism: Plantago ovata (assembly GCA_028274465.1). Lineage (NCBI taxonomy): Eukaryota > Viridiplantae > Streptophyta > Magnoliopsida > Lamiales > Plantaginaceae > Plantago > Plantago ovata. The sequence goes on from CM051457.1 coordinate 53,672,092, forward strand.
TTTGTTTGCTGATTCTTTTTATGTTATCTATGCTATTTCATGTAAACTTCTAAAAGATAACTATCAGCAATGAAACTTTTGACTCTTATTGGTTTTTGATTATGCAATTTACTTATGCTTACTGTTTAATTATTCAAGTATGCTTGCATTAATCAACTAATTTATTCAACATCAGAAACCTCTAAAAGGGTAACAATTAATTTAGCCATGGATTGCTAACATCAAAAATGGGGAAATTTGTTAGGAAACTTGTAATTTTGATGAGCAATTAACCATGCTAAATTAAGGAAAGTCCTGTAACTAGTACTCTTAAGGTCCATAGGAATTTAGAATTTTAAGGACATTGTAAAAGAGGAACGTTTACTGAAGACTTAGATTAGGTGCTAGATAAGTTATTTCTTTTGCGTATGATGTATTTTATTTTATGAAAAGAAAATAACTTATTGATGCTGAAGCTTATGATGGATCTTATTTTCTGAAAAGAAAATAACCTATTGAAGCATTTGCTGAAGATATACTTTGTTTATTACAAACAAATTGTTGAAGCAAATAGAAACCGCTCAGAATCTTGAAGACTTTTGAAGATCTGAAGACTTGAAGAAATTGAAGATCTGAAGACTAGAAGATTGCTGAAGACTGGTATCTACAAAGGCACGTGTTGCTCAGAAAGTGGAAAATTCAGCAACAGCATTGCATAAGTGAAAATCTGAAAGACAGAGTAGGTTGTGTTTGCTGAAACTGAGACTAACCACTTGCTGATGGAACATATGTGACCTCTTGTTGAATGTACGTGAATTTGCGCTCCAATGTTACTGTTTGAATTCTATTCAAATTTGCATTTAATGCAAAAGCTTACACACGAAGGACATGAAGACTAGAAGACAAACAAAGACGCTGCTGAAAGTACAAAAGCAAGATAGTGACATGTTAAGGAACAAAAGCCTTAGGATTTGAAATTCAAACGGCTCCTTACTTACACTATAAATAGAGGTCATCTGGCAAAGAGTTGAAGTGTGTCAACAACGTGATCAAACTCTCACTTGTGCTTAAAACTCACAAACCTTCAAACACTCTTACTGCCATTGATCCGTTCCAAGACTTAAAGCTTGAAAAAGCTACTTGTGAAGTAGTAGAACAAACTTGGCTAAGAAATTAGTTAAGTGTTCTTTCTTTCAAACAAGAACAAGTCTTGACACCAGAAACAATCAAACTTGTTTACTGCAAAGTATTCCAAGTTGTGTTTCTTAGATTACTTGTTGTAACTGAATAAGTTATAATTAAGTTATCTCACCCCAAAACTCTCTAACTGAAAATACACCCTTTCAGGCGTGATATTCAGGGGGAACTTAATCGAGCAGAGTTTTGCTGATTAAAAGTACCAAGTTTGGTGGAGAACAAGGTTGAGTTCTCTAGTTTAGGTTGGAGACAAAGCAAGTGTGCTTTGGTTTCTGTTGAATCGCTTTAGATAGGAGATTGTAAGGAACCTCAATCATATCTTAGTGGATTCAGTCCTAGAAAGGACGAAGTGGATTAGTTGAGAGATTACGCCACTCTCAGATACCACTATAAAAGTGTTTGTGTGATTTACTTACTGTATTTAACTTTCAGCAAATCATATCTGTCTGTACACAGTCACTCACTTCACTTGTTGAAACCTTTACTTACTGAAGAGCACTTATTGTATCAAAGACTTCCGCTCTCTGATTTTAAGTATCAGCAAACCAAGCTACTGTAAAGTAACTTACGCTTGCTGAGAAAGTTAAGTATCAGCAAACTCATTACTAAAAAGTAATAAGTACTTGCTGAGAAAGTTTTAAACGACGAAAGTTTGAAAAGACTATTCACCCCCCCCCCCCTCTAGTCTTTTCTTGTTGTTTAAAGGGACCAACAGAGAGATTTTGAGAAAATCCTCTGAAAGAGCTTAATTCCCTGTAATAGTTTTTGTTAAAGTTTTTGTTTGCTGATTCTGATTAAGTTATCTCTGCTTTTTCATGTAAACTTCTGAAAGATAACTATCAGCAATGAAACTTTTGACTCTTATTGGTTTTTGATTATGTAATTTACTTATGCTTACTGTTTAGTTATTCAAGTATGCTTGCATTAATCAACTGATTTATTCAACATCAGAAACCTCTAAAAGGGTAACAATTAATTTAGCCATGGATTGCTAACATCAAAAAGGGGGAAATTTGTTAGGAAACTTGTAATTTTGATGAGCAATTAACCATGCTAAATTAAGGAAAGTCCAGTGACTAATACTCTTAAGGTCCATAGGAATTTAGAATTTTAAGGACATTGTAAAAGAGGAACGTTTGTTGAAGACTTAGATTAGGTGTTAGTTAAGATGGTTTTTACCGCTTACGATGTATTTTATTTTCTGAAAAGAAAATAACTTATTGAAGCTGTAGCTTATGATGTATCTTATTTTCTGAAAAGAAAATAACCTATTGAAGAATTTGCTGACGATGTACTTTGTTTTTACAAACAAACTATTGAAGCATTTAGAAACCGCTCAGAATCTTGAAAATTTTGAAAGATCTGAAGACTTGAAGAATTCGAAGATCTGAAGACTAGAAGATTGCTGAAAACTGGTATCTACAAAGGCACGTGTTGCTCAGAAAGTGGAAACTTCAGCAACAGCATTGCATAAGTGAAAATCTGAAAGACAGAGTAGGTTGTGCTTGCTGAAACTGAGACTAACCACTTGCTGATGGAACATATGTGACCTCTTGCTGAAAGTACTTGAATTTGCGCTTCAATGTTACTGTTTGAATTCTATTCAAATAAGCATTAAATGCAAAGCATGCACGCGAAGTACATGAAGACTAGAAGACAAACAAGGACGCTGCTGAAATTACAAAAGCAAGATAGTGACATCTTAAGGATCAAAAGCCTTGGAATTTAAAATTCGAACGGCTCCTTCCTTGCACTATAAATAGAGGTCATCCGGCAAAGAGTTGAAGTGTGTCAACAACGTGATCAAACTCTCACTTGTGCTTAAACTCACATACCTTCAAACTCTCTATACTTCCATTGATCCGTTTCAAGACTTAAAGCTTGAAAAAGCTACTTGTGAAGAAGTAGAACAAACTCGGCTAAGAAATTAGTTAAGTGTTCTTTCTTTCGAACAAGAAAAAGTCTTGACACCAGAAACAATCAAACTTGTTTACTGCAAAGTATTCAAAGTTGTGTTTCTTAGATTACTTGTTGTAACTGTATAAGTTATAATTAAGTTATCTCACCCCAAAACTCTCTAACTGAAAATACACCCTTTCAGGCGTGATATTCAGGGGGAACTTAATCGAGCATAGTTTTGCTGATTAAAAGTACCAAGTTTGGTGGAGAACAAGGTTACGTTCTCTAGATTAGGTTGGAGACAAAGCAAGTGTGCTTTGGTTTCTGTTGAATCGCTCTAGATAGGAGATTGTAAGGAACCTCAATCATATCATAGTGGATTCAGTCCTAGAAAGGACAAAGTGGATTAGTTGAGAGATTACGCCACTCTCAAATACCACTATAAAAGTGTTTGTGTGATTTACTTACTGTACTTAATTTTCGGCAAATCATATCTGTCTGTACACAGTCACTCACATCAATTGTTGAAACCTTTACTTACTGAAAACGCACTTATTGTATCAAAGACTTCCGCTCTCTGATTTTAAGTATCAGCAAACCAAGCTACTGAAAAGTAACTTACGCTTGCTGAGAAAGTTAAGTACCAGCAAACTCATTACTGAAAAGTAATAAGCACTTGCTGAGAAAGTTTTAAACAACGAAAGTTTGAAAATACTGTTCACCCCCCCTCTAGTCTTTTCTTGTTGTTTAAAGGGACCAACATATTTGAAGTTCAACATTTGGAAAAACCCTAGGGCGGCGCCTCTTGACTCAACTGATTATTAACGGATTAAGACGAAGTCTTGGCACGATCAGAGTCCATACCCGCCTAACTCTTCGGAGTCTGTTGCCGAAACAGTTCTAACAGACTACGCTCCGCCACACTATAAAAAGAGAGCAATGACTCCATAAAATTCGTCGGATGTCAACGACTGCAATTCTAAACTTAAATCTCAAGCTACGAAACTTCGAATTCACCCTATCTTGACAGCCTCCCGATTGATCCAAATTCTAAATTCATGCAACGCTTATAGCCTCCCGATTCATTTTTTTATCCATTAATATTGAAATCTCCGATGAAATCATCCAGTCTCCATAAATCACTAAACCACTTGCATCAATTACATCTTCCACGTGCCGACAAGCTCCATCCAAAGCTTACAATCTCCCGATCACGAAGTATCGAAGGATAAGTCGTTTATTTCGTTTATTTTCCTTTAGTCCATTTATTCCATATTTACTGACTTGAGCGTCGGAGTCCATTCGGTCGGCACCAGACCGGTGTCCCTTTTGGATCTCACGCTCTAGCTTGCTTGTATTTTGTCTTTCAGGTCGCTGGTGCCCCCAATTCGTGATCGTAGATTTTGAGCCTCTACACTAATTCATTGTGATTTCTGGGGCCCAGCGCCAGTTTCTTCTACTGATGGTTTTCGCTATTATGTAATGTTTATTCTCGCTTTACATGGGTTTATCCTATGCGCTTAAAATCGGAGTTTTATGAAATTTTTCTTGTTTCATGTCTTTGTTGAGCGACAATTTTCAAGTACTATCAAACAATTCCAAAGTGATGGTGGTGGTGAATTTATGAGCACTCTCTTTCAAGAATTTCTCCGTTCTCACGACATACTTCATAAAATTTCATGCCCTTACACTCCCGCTCAGAATGGTCGAGCGGAGCGAAAACATCGTCATATAACTGAGACTGGTCTATCAATGTTATTTCACTCGAAAATGTCCTTATCATTTTCGTGGGATGCTTTTTCGGCCGCTGTTTACACCATCAACAGGCTCCCAACTCCAGTACTTGATAACAAATCGCCATATGAACTAATTTTTGGTGTCCTTCCTGATTATGTAAATTTTCATCCTTTCGGCTGTAGAGTTTATCCGTGCTTGCGGGATTATGCTCCACATAAACTATCTCAGAGAAGTCAGCCTTGTATCTTTCTCGGTTATAGTTCACAATACAAAGGGTTCTGTTGCCTTGATGTTTCGACTTCTCGAATATACACTACTCGCCATGCGTAATTTGATGAGTTATTTTTCCCTTTTTCCCAAAACTCCACAGCCGTGGCGCCCAAAGATTTAGAATACAGTAGCTTCCTTGAAGTTGTTCCCTTAGTTGGGCCTGTATCATCTCCACCAGTTCAGTCTGTCTCTACACCGACACACAACTCTCCTACTACCTCATCTCAGATGTTTTCAGATTTGGGGTGTGACTTACCTCCCCAACAGCCCAGTATTGAGTTAGATCCTTCACCTCCTCTTTCTCCAACATCAGCAATGATGCCCGTAAGTGTATGTGTTTTTACACTGGAGTTGACCAAAGAGTTATCCTTGGAGTTAAGCTGTCGGGTTTAACTCCTATATTTGTCAACAATAATTTATACTGTGTTTTACCTTTACTTTACTACTAACTAAGTTCCACAGCTGTAGATATTTATTGTGTGCAGAAAACTAGCTTTCAGAATGTGTCAATAGGAAGAAGTTGTTTCTGACTAGGAAAGGAAGAAAAACAGAGCATGAGCGGGACTCAAGAAAAGAGAGAGAATTCAAGTAGGAATACAATTTCTATTGGATAAAGGAGGACGAAATCAAGTCTAGATTCAGTGTTTGAAGTCATTCAAAGTTGATGTCCTCTTTAGCTAAATAGTAGGAACACGTTTCCTGATTGGATTCGCTTACTACTTTGCTAAATAGTCGCTCAGTACTTTGCTATCCGTTCAAGTACTTCGCTACTATATATATGTCGACATCGACGGTGAAGAAGACACATCTCGAGAGCAAGAAATTTACAACCAAAGAATTCGTTTAGAGTCTTTCTTGTTTAGTTGTTTGTTTTTGAGTCTTTATACTAGTTTATATTCTAGATCTCTCTAACAACGTATTGAGAATAGAATAGATAGATTGGGTTCTATATCATCGTGAGGTGACTAGTATTGTTTCAGCTAAGATAGAATAGGGAGTATACAGCGTTGTACAAACATATTCTTCTTAGTGGTTTTTCTGCCTTGACTGGGTATCAAGCAAGCTATCCAAAGCTGCTTGAAACTTTACAAACACAGGTTCTTATTTACTTTCCGCTGTGCTTAATATTCTGATATATATTTCCAGTGTTTGTCTGACTAATTTGCAGGTATACTGCTTACTGGCGAATTGTTCCTATTAACAAGTTATTATCGATCCTTATATTCTTTCAATTGGTATCTAGAGCTTGTTATCTTTTATAGGTAATTGTTTTTAGGTACAAAAGATGGACTCCGCCAATCCGAACCTTGGAAGGCTTCCGATTCTTGATGGAGCAAACTATGCTTACTGGTTATTGCGTAAGCGTGTAAATTTGAAATCTTTGGATGCAGGCGTGTGGCAAGCTGTTGAGGAGGAATTTATTTATCCCAAGAAAAAGGCTGATCAACATGGTGATATATTGCCAAAAGAACTCAAGGACTATAGTGAAGAAGAGAAAACAGGAGCTTCTAACAATGAAAAAGCTCTTAATGCTATTTTTTCTTGGGTTGATATGCATATGTTCAAACTAATCCAAAATTGTGCTACAGCTAAGAGTTCTTGGGATATTCTCCAAAAGCATTGTGAAGGTGATTCAAAGGTGAAGGATACCAGAATCAGACTGCTACATAGCAAGTTTGAACTACCCAGGATGGAGGAAGATGAAGACATCACCACCTACTTTACCAAGATCCTTGATATTGCTAATGAGTCACACCAACTTGGCGAACCCATGGCAAACAAAGTTCTGGTACGTAAAGCTATTAGGTCCTTACCTCCTAGATTTAATATCAAAGTCTCTGCTATTGAATAAAGTCAAAGTTTAGCAACCTTGGACTTCACCACTCTTATGAATATTTTGAAAAATTATGAGCTTCATCTTATGGATCAAGAGGAAAATTATGGTAAAGGTTCCAAAGTTTTTAAAACTACTCAAGCTGATAGTGATGATGACATTGATATTAATGATTTTGATCCTGAGTATTCCAAAGCCTTTATTGCCAAAGCCACAAAGTTTTTCAAAAAATACCATCCACAATCCAAGTCTAAGTATAGTTCTGAAGCCTCCACATCTAAAAATCCTTCCAAAGGCAATTTTAAAGGCTCTTCCCATAGAAAAGATACTGTCCCTACCTCTAGTTCAAGTTCTAGGGATCTCGATAAGATTCAGTGCAGGGAATGCAAAGGATGGGGACACTACCGCAATGAATGCGCCAATCTTCGTAGACTCAAAGCATTGAAAGTCAACTGGGTGGAGACTGATGACGCAGCGGATGATGGAAGTGATGATGAGAATCCTGACTCAGATACAGATACTGATGTAGTTGCTCTACATGCTGTAATTTGTGATTCACAGGAAGGAGTTGATCCAGAGGGTTACTCAACACCAAGCTTAACTCCTATCCAGGTAACTGATGTTTCTTGTGATTTAATTTGTCTACACAGCTCTGTTGAATCTGATGCAGGGGAAGAGACTGACAAAGATGCGGATGAGCAAATATCCGAAGAAGAAGCCTTTGCTGAGCTTCAAGAGATGTATGATAAGTTGCTCAAAATTTGCAGCAAACAGAAGAAAGTAATCAGTAAGTTGACCAGTGAGAATGGTAGCTTGAAAGAGGTAACCACTAATCTTGAAGTTGCATTGACTAAAAGAGATATTGCCTTCAATACTGTTAGTGAAAAACTTGCTAAATCTGAACGTACTCTTGAGAACTATGTTAAGTCTGCTGGTTTGCTAGAAACATGTTTAGGACAAGGTAATACTGGAACCAATGGTTTAGGTTATACTAAACTGAAAGAAAGAACTGATGATCGCTATTTTCCTGAAGGTCCTGTTTTTGTAAAACCACAAGTAGTAGAAACTAAGAGTTCTAAACCCAAGGTGTCTAAAGCCAAAGGCAAGAAACTCAAGGAATCTACTGCTAGTGTGAATTCTTCTACTCCGAAAAGAATCTATAAATGCAGTTTTTGCAAAAATGAAGGTCACATCAAACCTTACTGTAGGTCTTTTCACAAAACATTTGTAAAGAAACAGGATAGTTCAAAGGAGTTAACTGAGGAGCCACCTAACACCTCTGATAACATCTTATCTACTGCGACATCAAGTTCTTCCTCTCAGTCTGATAAACCTGATGACCTCACATGTAATGTTGTTTTAGCTGCTGTGGATACTGACATTGCAGGTACATGGTACTTTGATAGTGGTTGTTCCCGTCACATGACTGGAAGAAAGGAATTTCTAACCAATTTTGTTGCTAGGGACTCTGGAACGGTTACTTATGGTGGTGGAACCAAAGGAAAAATTCTTGGTACTGGTATACTGAATGTTACAGGATTTCTAGCTTTGAAGGATGTTTATCTGGTCGATGGACTTAAGGCGAATCTTATTAGCGTTAGCCAACTGTGTGATGCTAACCTTAATGTCAAATTTGACAAAACTTCCTGTACTGTTTACAATGCTGCAAATAAGTGTGTGATGACAGGTCAAAGGTCAGGAGATAATTGCTATTCGACTGGTAGTCACTTGTTGTGCAATCAAGTCAAGATAGAAGATGCCCAACTGTGGCATCAAAAGCTTGGTCACATGAACTACAGGAGCATGGACAAACTGCTCAAACAGGAAGCGGTTCAAGGTGTGCCAAAGCTTTCCAAATCAGGAAAAATTGTGTGTGGTGATTGTTTGAAGGGAAAGCAGACACGAGTTGCTCACAGTGTTGCTCAACCCTCGGCACAACCCTCAGGTACGACTTCATGTTTTGAACTTATGCACATGGATCTTATGGGTCCTATGGAAGTTGGTACTGTTAGTGGTAAGAAATATGTGTATGTGATAGTTGATGACTTTTCTAGATTCACATGGGTCTTTTTCTTAAGAAACAAGTCTGATACTTTTGATGCTTTCAAAATTTTGCATGCTAGAGTTAAGAACATGTATCACTCATCTATTAAAAGGATTCGTTCTGACCATGGAAAAGAATTTGAAAATTCAACTTTTTCTAACTTTTGTGATAAAGAAGGAATTTTCCATGAGTATTCTGCACCCAAGACCCCTCAACAAAATGGGATAGCAGAACGTAAGAATAGAACTTTACAAGAGATGGGTAGAGTTATGCTTAGTTCTATGAGTATTGCAAAGCGTTTTTGGGGAGAAGCATTTAACACAGCATGTCATATCATTAACAGAGTGTTTTTACGACCAGGAACTTCTATGACTCCATATGAGATTTCGAAAGGAAAGAAACCCAATTTGAAATATTTCCATGTTTTTGGTTGTGTTTGCTACATTCTTAATGATAGAGATCACCTGTCTAAACTAGATCCTAAAAGTGATAAAGCTGTTTTTCTTGGCTACTCGGACAATAGTCATGCCTATAGGGTATTCAACCTAAGGACCAAGACTATTCAAGAGTCAGTCAATGTTACTTTTGACGATTCACTTAGTATGACAGGTAGAAAGGATGAAGCAGGTACTCTGGAAATAGTTCAATTGCCTACAGGTACTCAAAACGTGCATGTCGACAGACCAGCAAATTCGGCATCAGGTGGAGTTACTCAGGGAGTTGACCTAACTCCTGGCTTAACTCCCGCGGCTGTTGCTGATACGGAACCTGAAAATCCTACTTCTAAGGATCCGTTGCCACCACCTCCCAGTCCTGAATCCACTGCTGAGACAGTAACTGCTGCTGCAAGTGACCCATCTACTGACACCGATGAGGATCAAGACGAAGACGTGGCTGAAGGGGATGCTACTGATGGTACTCCTTCCACGCGGCTGAGAAGAAAAGCCAAGGTTGATTACAGAAAGCTTGCAGGTCTTAAGGCTAATATGGTAATGACATGTGCTTGTTGTTCATATGCGGCCCATGCCAAGGTACGTCATACTTGTTATGTATCTTCTATTGAGCCTAAGAATGTCAAAGAAGCCTTAACTGATTCACTTTGGATAGTGGCTATGCAAGAAGAATTGAACCAGTTTGTTAAGAATAAAGTCTGGACCTTAGTACCTCGCCCACTCAATACAAATGTTATTGGTGCTAAATGGATTTTTAAAAACAAAACTGATGAAACTGGTACAGTCGTTAGAAACAAAGCTAGGTTAGTAGCCCAAGGCTATACACAGGTAGAAGGAATTGACTATGATGAAACCTTTGCTCCTGTTGCTAGAATTGAATCTATTTGACTGCTTCTTGCTATTGCATGCTACTTAAAGATAATTTTGTATCAAATGGATGTTAAAGGCGCTTTCTTGCATGGCAATATTGATGTTGATGCTTATATGGAACAACCTAAAGGCTTTGAGGATCCTTTTCACCCTGATTATGTGTACAAACTTGATAAAGCTGTTTATGGTCTCAAACAAGCTCCTCGAGCTTGGTATGAGAAGCTAACTGAGTTTTTGCTTGAGTTTGGTTTTACTCGAGGTACAGGTGACAGGACTCTCTTTATTCTCAGAATCGACTCTCATATCTGTGTTGCTCAAATCTATGTGGATGATATTGTGTTTGGTTCTACTAATAAAACTCTTCTTGACAAGTTTGTCAAAACCATGTCTTCTACATTTGAGATGAGTATGATAGGTGAGTTGAACTACTTCTTGGGGTTGCAAATCAAACAGCAAAAGGATGGACTGTTTTTAAATCAGTCTAAATATGCAAAGAACCTCGTGAAACGGTTTGGCCTGGATAACGCAAAGGTGCTGAAAACTCCTATGAGCTCTAGCGTGAAGATCAGTAAAGAAGGCGAAGGTGAAAGTGTTGACCCCACTCTCTACAGATCCATGATTGGTAGCTTGCTATATCTATCAGCCTCTAGACCCGATATTATGTATGCGGTGTGTGTGTGTGCTAGGTATCAGTCTGATCCCAAAACCACCCACCTAAATGCTGTCAAGAGAATCCTCAGGTATATTTCTGGCACCATTGAACTTGGTATATGGTATACTAGAGATACTTCTTTACAACTTGTTGGTTTTTCTGATTCTGATTGGGCTGGAGATCTTGATGATAGGAAGTCTACTAGTGGAGGATGTTTTTATTTAGGAAATAACTTGGTTTCTTGGTTTAGCAAGAAGCAAAATTGTGTCTCATTGTCTACTGCTGAGTCTGAGTATGTTGCCGCTGGTAGTGGTGCCACGCAGCTTCTTTGGCTTAGATCTATGTTATCTGATTATGGTCTTAAATGTGAGTCCGTTTTGTTATTATGTGATAACTTAAGTGCAATACATTTGTCCCATAACCCGGTTCATCATTCTAGGTCTAAGCATATAGACATAAGACATCAGTTTTTGAGAGAACTTGTTGAGGCCAACATTCTAAGTATGGATCATATAGAAACAACCAACCAACTTGCTGATCTGTTCACTAAGCCCTTAGATACTGAGAGATTTCTAAGTCTTAGGAGGTCTCTTGGTCTTTGCTTTCACTAAAGTTAGGAGTCTACCAGGGGTTAGCTTAACACCACAGTTAACTCCTGTAGAATGCATGTGGTGTGCGTGTGTCATTTTTTTTTTTTTTTTTTTTTATGTGTCTGTGTGTATGTGAAAAGGCATGAATCTTTGTGATCAATCTATGTACTATGTTGCAAGTAAGCTAGAAGTTTGGCTTTCTGGAATGCATAAGTGAAAGAGATTTCCCTAAAAAGTAATAGTCCCTGTTGCCACCTTGTTTTGCTCATTTATTGGAAGCCCTCTCCTGGAGCTTGAGCAGCTCACAATAATATGAATGACAGCCAGTCTTTCATTAGGAACCTTGAATTTCCTTTGCATATTATATGCCTTTTCATAGGAGAAAGAGCACATAGGGGCCTTGAATTTCCTATGTAGCTAAACAAGTGCCGCAAAGGTCCGAAAGGCAAGGAAAGTAAAACTTGTCTCTGGTTTTCTGGCAATCTTTGGGTCTCAAGTCTATGAAGGTTTGGAAAGAAACAAAAGCAAAAAGCTGCATTAAATAAATAATGAACAGCACAAACAAAAAAAAATATATATTTTTGCAAATTCGCCCATGGACATTGCACTGAGATTTAAACAAAGACCAGAAAGCAACTTGTTTCAAACGTCTTCTAAAATTTCAGGTGAAAAATACAGGTGAGGCTTTTATAAATATGGGAGTTTCTTGATCGAGTGTTGACCTGGAAGTTGAGCAACTCCTTACCCAACACCTCTGGACTGATTGTGAATTTTCTATGTGATTTCATAAATATGTTTTTTTATTTTTTTATTATTTGTTGAGTCTAAAATTCTTAGGTTGTGGTGTTTTGTTGGTTATTCATATAGGTCGTGTTAAGGGGGAGAGTACATTATGCATGCGGTTGGGAATTTTGTTTTCTGTAACATTAAGAAATTGTGTTATTTCTTAAATACAAAATATCCTCCCTTAGTTTAATTCCTAAAATTTATTTCTTTCCTGATCTTGAATTTGTTTCAAAAATATTTTTTATGTTTGGTATACCATATATCTTGTTTTTTTTGGTGCTAACCATTTTTTTCAGATATATTTTATCTCAAATATACCAACATTATTTTTGAGGAGGATTTTGACACTATTTAGGAGTTAGCTAGCATATTACCCTACCCAAACACTACCTTACCAATTCTCACTCAAAACCTTTTCTTCTTCCTTCTCACTCTCGCCTCTCTCTTCACCACCCGTAATCTCCCTCAAACCCCCAACTCGTCGCTCCTCCAAAAGCCCAATTCCGACCGATTCACTCCCAATTAACCATGGCCGCACCTTACCCATTCCCAATCGACTCCTCCTCACCGCCTTCACCACCTTCCCAACCCGATCCGGTCGATCCGCCGCTGGACGCTCCGGTTTCTCCATTGTCATCGGACGAGCTCGCCGCCGCCATCCTGAATCTTCGTCAAAAGATTGCTTCGCCGCGGGTACGGAGGTTTCGCCCAAAACCGCGAGCAACAGAGGTTTCTACTTCGAAGGTAACATCTTCTACTGCTCCAAATTTGACTCCGTCGAATGAATTAAATGCGCTTGAGCATATTGGGGTTGAGTATAGTAGCTCTTCTGATAGCATTGAGAATGGTGATGATTTGGTTTGTAGTGATGACTCGTTGGTGGTTTTGTTGTCTGAGCCTGTTCGTACTTCACCGGTTAAGGGTAAACGTAAATCTGTGCGGGTGCCCTTGACTAGGTCTAGGCGACGGAAGTTGATTCTTGAGGGAAATGATTCTGATGAGGTAGGGCAGGGTAATGAGAAGGAGGTGTCTCTTTCTGATGAGTTAGAGCAGGGTACTAAGAATGCGGAGCCTACTACTGCTGAGGATACACAGGGGGTTAGTCAACCACCTACTGAAACAAGTTCAACTCCAGAACTTGAGGAAGGTTCTTTGTCTGATGCTTCGACTTTTGAGCAGCCTGCGTATAGTGATACTTTCTATACAGAGGATTTTGCTGCTGCTTGGCCTTTCTTTAGAACTAGGAAGTTAGTAACAGAAGTTGAGATGCTGGAGGATGAGTTAATGAAGCATAATCTGTATGCATTCTTGGAGAAGTTGCGGTGGCTTGATACTGTTCGATATCAGGTTCCTTACAGTGCCACCATTGTGAGGGAATTTTACTGCAATTTATCTTCCAACACTTGTGATCCTGATCATCCTAAGTTTGGCAGAGTTTACTTACGGGGTAACTTCTACAACTTTACACCTGATCTCATTAATGTGTACTTTGCGATTCCAGAAGTAGAGGAGCATCATACTGCTGATTCTAGGCTAGATGAGGTGATTTCCACAATCACTGGTGGTCAAGTCACTAAGTGGAATTCTAAATCACCAGTGTCAAAGCTTACTCCTTTGATGACGGTACTACATGCTCTGTCTATTCGCAACTGGATTCCTACTTTCAACACTTCCCAGCTTACTCAAGAACAGGCCATCTTTCTGTTCAAGCTTAAGACAGGTATTCCTATTAACCTTGGAAAAGAAATGTTTCGTCATATTTGTTTTCTCAAAAAGAAAGGCACCAAGGTTTTTCTACATCTGCCTCATGCCATCTGTGGGATACTGGCTTCTCAAGGCCTTGAGCTTCGGCCTAAAGAAGATGCTTTGGTTATTTGTGCTGATGAGTATACGGTCTATCGGACGGTTCTGAACAAGCCGGGTAATGATTTACCTTGGAAAGAAGCTGTGATTGAGGGAGTTGCTCCTGAGGTTGCTCAACCTGATACCTCAACTCCTCCTTCGGCTACTGCTCCGTCTACTGCTCCTACTGTTCCATCTTCGTCTGCTGCTGCTTATGATTTTCTCCATGGAATTCCGCCTTCCGCAGATGCATTGGCTATTTTGGATAGAGTGATTGCTGCTAAAAGAGCTCACTTGGTTGCAGTTCAAGCTGAACTTGATGGTCTCTTAAGCTTCAAAGAAATCTTGGGTTTTGCTTCTACTGGCCACCAAGGGGGAGAAAGTGGTACAAGGGGAGAAGATGCTGCTACTCAGGGGGAGAATCAAGTTTGAAGACAAGAGGAGATATGAGAATATGAGAGTTCTGGACTGAAGATACTGATTCCGGATTGTTTTTTTTCCTAACTTTTTTTTTTCTTATTCCTTCTTTTGAACTCTATTTGTGCTCTTGGAGACTGTTCCGAGTTTCTACATTTATATGTAATATTGACAGTATGTTCTATGCTAAGTAGTTTCTGCATGTGTTTAAGACTCTAGGATTTAGTTAGTATTTATGTGCTTATCTGTTCTATGTGTTAGATTGCTCTAATAATGTGTGACAGGTATGCATGGTGTCAAGTAAAAGGCAAAACAGGGGGAGATTGTAAGTGTATGTGTTTTTACACTGGAGTTGACCAAGGAGTTATCCTTGGAGTTAAGCTGTCGGGTTTAACTCCTATATTTGTCAACAATAATTTATACTGTGTTTTACCTTTACTTTACTACTAACTAAGTTCCACAGCTGTAGATATTTATTGTGTGCAGAAAACTAGCTTTCAGAATGTGTCAATAGGAAGAAGTTGTTTCTGACTAGGAAAGGAAGAAAAACAGAGCATGAGCGTGACTCAAGAAAGGAGAGAGAATTCAAGTAGGAATACAATTTCTATTGGATAAAGGAGGACGAAATCAAGTCTAGATTCAGAGTTTGAAGTCATTCAAAGTTGATGTCCTCTTTAGCTAAATAGTAGCAACGCGTTTCCTGATTGGATTCGCTTACTACTTTGCTAAATAGTCGCTCAGTACTTTGCTATCCGTTCAAGTACTTCGCTACTATATATATGTCGACATCGACGGTGAAGAAGACACATCTCGAGAGCAAGAAATTTACAACCAAAGAATTCATTTCGAGTCTTTCTTTTTTAGTTGTTTGTTTTTGAGTCTTTATACTAGTTTATATTCTAGATCTCTCTAACAACGTATTGAGAATAGAATAGATAGATTGGGTTCTATATCATCGTGAGGTGACTAGTATTGTTTCAGCTAAGATAGAATAGGGAGTATACAACGTTGTACAAACATATTCTTCTTAGTGGTTTTTCTGCCTTGACTGGGTATCAAGCAAGCTATCCAAAGCTGCTTGAAAATTTACAAACACAGGTTCTTATTTACTTTCCGCTGTGCTTAATATTCTGATATATATTTCCTGTGTTTGTCTGACTAATTTGCAGGTATACTGCTTACTGGCTAATTGTTCCTATTAACAAGTTATTATCGATCCTTATATTCTTTCAATGCCTACTGCAAATCCGCAACTTGAACTAAATCCACCTTCTCCTGGGTCACCTATCACCTTTTCGCCTCATGCCTCTCCGTCGACCCATCCTCGACGTAGGGCTCGCCCAGATAAGTCCATCATCCCAACTCATTCCATGAGTACAAGAGGCTAGCAAGTTATTTTCAAAATTAAGCATCCGGGTTTAATTTCTGAACTTGTTGCTTCTCCTCTTCTTCACAACCTACTTACCACTGTTTAACCGAAGGGATATAAAACGGCTTCTAAGTTTCCTGAGTGGGTCCGTGCTATGGATGAGGAGATACATGCATTGCGTGAAAATAATACGTGGGAGCTGGTTCCCCGTGCTGCTAGTATGAATGTTGTTGGAGCGAAATGGGTTTTCCGCACAAAATTTCTTGCTGATGGTTCTGTCGATCGTTTGAAAGCTCGATTGGTAGCGCAAGGATTTTCTCAGGTACCAGGACTTGATTTCACAACTACATTTAGTCCATTAATAAAAGCCTCAACTTTGCGTGTGGTTTTAGCTCTTGCTACTATGAATAAATGGACATTACATCAACTTGATGTTAAGAATGCGTTCTTAAATGGGTTTATTAATGATGCTGTAAAAATATGGTCACGTGGAATGCACCATCTCTCTTCCCATACTTTCGGATAGGATGAGTTTTATCCACGGAACGAAGAACTAGAACTTGTCGAAAACAAGAGGGTTAGAGTGTTATGGGGTATGACCCGATCTACCTCAGTTAGATCGGGTGCGAATTAACGTTGGATGTGTTTGGAATTAATTGGGCAGCATACATGCATAATATCTCAGAATAGTTGTGTGTTATGGCAATAAATGCATGAGTATTTATAGGATACGAGTGTGGGACCCCCAAAGCTGTAACGGATGCTCGCTATGGACCGGACAAAAGGACGTCCTGTCAGTACTAGGTAGTACTATGGTCCCCTTCGACCCTAGGTACTTTCGAGGGGTTCTTGTTCGATGAGTCGTATTTTCGAGTGCAGGTCGAGAGCTTTCTCCGTTCGGCTTTTATTGCACATTGTTCGATCCATATCCGTCCCATAATCTCCTCATCATAAGTCCCCCAGATTTCGAGAGACAAAGTGTAGATGTCTGTCGAAATTTATTGAACCGCTTCGAGGGGTCAACCAGGCGGGAAACAGATCTTCACAAGATTTGAATCGTCTCAAGGGTAAAAGAGTCATTTCAATTGGTGTCGTTTCGCAGAATGACACACGTGGTCGGCGCGTGGGGCTCAATCGCCTCGGTTCCCGTGTGCAGTCATGATGGAAGAAAAAAGGGGAAGAGGAGTAAAAAGAGTAAATTTCGTTTTTCCTCTCATTACTCCTTACTCTCTTTTACTTTTCTCAATTTTTAGAAATCTTCTCTCTAGTCACTGCCATGAATACAGTTGCCGCCGGCCAAATTTCCGGGAACTTCTTCGTCATCCAAACTTCAGGTATGCTTATTTATTCTTTTCTTTTTCCCTTGCGAATTACTCCTTTCCCTTTTTCTTACCTGCCGTAATATAATTACGATTGCATGTGTATTTTTCTTCCGTTTTGCATGTCTCTCTTTTTCTTTTGTCGATTCGGTTCGGCTTCTTTTCGACCTCTGTAAGATCCTTTCGAATTTCTTGGTCAAATTTAAATTTTGCTTAATAGGTTCCGGGTTGGGGTTTCTTCTGATTGTTTCCTCCGTGTAGACTTTGGAGATGTCGAAACAAATCGATGACCAACCCGGTGCCACCGGCCTTTCGAGGGAAGCCACCTCTTTTAGTGTAGATAGACCTTCCCTTCCTATACATCCCGATCCTCAAACCACCTCTGATTCGTGGGAGTTTTTAACTTCGAATCAGGTTTTTCTCGGTAGATCGGTTATACAAGCCTCAAGCTTCCTTCTCCACATGGCTCGAGCGCGCATTAGAACTCCAAGTGACTCTACAATTTCTGCCACCGAACCGGCTCCGACTCGTGAAGTGGTTGGGCCCTCGAACCAACCTCCTCCGATGGATAATGATGAAGGTCCTATTCCTGATCCCATACCTACCGAAAACAACGCCGATGGGAGGCTCTCGGAGGAGGTTAGCATTGTGAAAATCCGAGAGGCGGAGGTTTTATATGAAAAATTTGACATCCTCGACTCTCATGAGATTCCTATCCCCGGCTTCGAGGATCGCATGTACAATCCTCCAGAGGACTGTATCTTCTTAAACATCTTACATCTGGAATACGGATTTCGCCTCCCTATCTCCTCCGGGGTGGCTCGGATACTTACTGGAATTGGGCTGTGTCCGACTCAACTGCTGCCGAACGCCATGGGTTGTTTGATATCCTTCTGCATCTGGTGTCAATCCGTGGGTCGTAGGCTTACAGCTTCCAACTTCCTTCACTTCTTCAAGATTTTGGAGAGTCCCGATGGCGGAGGGTTTTATTATTTCTCCCCTATTAAGGGGTTTGAATTGTTCGAGAAGTTCCAATCTTCCCATGGTGCCGGCTATAAACGTCGGTACATCTATGTCCGACTCCCGAACTCGGACGGGATGCCCGGGGTCGTTCCGACCCCTAGACTATGGCGTCGGGGGGCTAACGTGCCCTTGATCAAAGACGAGGATAGGGCACGATGGCCCAATCGCTACCAGAATGCTCCACTCGAGAATCGGATCAACCCCTACAGTCTCTTGGTTGAGCCGATCCTCTACCTTGCAGGGATCTCGTCGGGCTCCGTACCAGAGATGCGGGGCATCCGAGACTTGAGTAAGTAATTTGCTTTATAATTTCTTCTAAGTATTTCCTTTATTTCGATGAATGCTTTCGATATACTTCGAGTACTAACTTTCTCTTTATGCTCGCAGCTTATTGGATCAAGATGTCGAACAGATTTCTCCAGCGTCGTGCCCTCGAACTTCAGCTCAAGAAGTCTCAAGTGAGCAAATATACCGAGGCTCGGCCTCACAACGCCGCGGTTCTTATCCCTCAGGACTTTGCGAGGGATATAGTGCCGACGGCTGCCGGCGAGATACCCGCTACTCCTCCCGCCGTTGCTGCCCCTGCGAACGTGGAAGCCGACCCGGAACGGGTCGAAGAGTCGGGCGGTCCGAGCCCAAGTGTTAGAGCTAACGAGCCGGAGGGTTCGAAAAGGAGATTCGAGGGGATTTAGCCTTCGACATCTGATAATCGAAGGAAACGGGCTAGGGAGGATACTCCTGTTATTGAGATCCCCGAATCGCCTACTGGGTCGAAGAAAATGCGCGTGCCTACCGCCGATGAGTTAGGCCAGGCCCGCGGTGGCAATAGAGCTGAAGTCTCGTTCCTTCGAGGGGAAGGCCAGACGGCTCTTGGGTGGACTGAGATGATGGACTCGAGGGTCGATCAGGCGGAGCTCGACCGTCTATCCGATGCCGAGGTTAGGGCTAAAGAAGCCCTTCTCCAAATGCAGGTAACCTTTGAGCATTTTTCCTAAACTGTCTTCTTTTCTTTTCTCTTCTCATTTTTAACTTCTGCTCTGCGTGCAGTTGATTACGGTGGCTAAAAATCTCTCAAGCCGCCTCGAGCGAAAGGGGTCCTTGGCCAATTCCTTCCAGCAGAGGATTGATGATGAGAAGAAAGCAAGGCTACGACTCGAAGGTGCCTTGAAACGTAAAAATGATGAGATCGCTCAGCTCTCGAAGCAGGTCGGGGTCTTGCAAGATCAAAACGCCAAGGTAACCTTAAGCTTGTCTTCGGCCGAGGAGAGGAGTCTGGCCCTCGAAGCAAAAGCTGCACAGCTGGGCAAGGAGCGCAACGGGTTTGAGGCTGCGCTTCGTAAGACTCGAGAAGAGGTGGTGAAGAGTGGTAAGTTTGCTCGGGTTGACGCGGTTCGGGATTTCCTCAAATCTCAGTCCTTTGAGTACTTACTCTCAAAGAAAGATGCTGGCAAAGTGGTCGAAACGAGAGACAAGATCGTGGGCCAACTGAGAAAAAGAAACAAGTTGTCGGCTGATTTCGACGAGAACGTCGACATTGATCTTACCAAGGACGGGAACTTTGAGGACCTCCAAGCTGCTGTTGCCGAAGCCGAGGCGGGCGTAACTGCCGAGGAATACTTCACCGCCCTAGCCGTCGAGGAATTTTTCGGACTTGCCCATCCCGAAGAGGTAGAGATCCCTGCTTCCCCTCAAATGCCTTCTTTCGTAGGCTCTATGTGCGAGGTCGGGAACGACCTCCTTCAGACGGCTGGGATTGATGTGGGTAGCTATTCCCACCGGAATCTGTCCGAGGTAGTTCGTTCTGCCGGGATCTTTTTCGCCAATCGTGAGAAGGAGCATATTGCCGACACCGCTCAAAGTGGTGAGCAAGAGAAGTGAATGGAGGCCTCTGAAGACTCGTTTTGAAGGCTCGGTATGCCGAGTATCTTTTGTAGCTACTTTGAAATGATTCCCGAACAATCTCTCTTTTGAAGTTTGTAGTTAAAATTAGCTAACTGTCGAAATTTATTCGATAGTTTAATTGTAAGCTTTGTGTCGAATATTGACTTCGAGGGAGATTCGGTCGAGGGCCTTCTACGTGAAGGTCGGTTGGCCTGGTCGAATCCTTCTCTTTGTCCAAGTGTTATTCTTATTTCGATGCTTAGCCTGCTTTCGCTCTTTGTTACTTTTATTTCTTTGCAATATTTGCTCTTTGTCTTTATTGTTTTTGTTCTTTGCTATATCCGTCGACATAACAAGATACAGGAAAAAACCCTTAGTATCGATTCTTTTTTTTAAAGATCGAGGGATCCTAGGATAATCGTTAGACATAAGTACGAAACCCGTCGGTCGTCTTTGTCCAATGTTACCTTTGGCTCGAAAGAATGGTTCGAGTCGAAATATTGTCGGGGGGATTGTTATTTCCGTCGAAGTAACATCCTTCGAGAATTTCCAAAGTCTTGTGGACTTTTTCGATGACTAACGGTCGTATTTAAAGGAGATTTGCCCGTCGGTAATCAACCCATAAATCGAGATTAGATCATTCGAATTTATTGAGTTTGAATTGTGACTTGACAAGAATTCATTCATTCATTCGCATCCCATATCAGTGACGACCCTCGAAGGGTGGTTTGAGTGGGTGACAAGCTTGTCTTGGTTACAAAAGGTGGATGAATACTACATAATCATGAGACATCCCTCATCAGTGACGACCCTCGAAGGGTGGTATGCTAGAGGAATTTTGGTTGTCGTGAGTGTTTCTTCAAACTTTCCTCATCATTGACGACCCTCGAAGGGTGGTGTGCTAGAGGAATTTTGGGTGCCAAAAGTGTTTCTTCTTGACTTCCGATCACGAGTAATACTTCCTGAGGTTCTTGATATTCCAAGGCCTTTGTATTGCTACTCCTTCGAGATCAGAGAGTCGGTAACTCCAATTTGCTAGAACGGCGGTTACTTTGTATGGGCCCTTCCACGGTTCTTCGAACTTGCCCACATTTTCGAGGATGCTAGTTTTTCGTAACACTAAATCCCCCACGTTAAGATCTCTTCCTATGAGGTTCTTGTTGTAGGCCCTCGTCATTAGAGCTTGGTACCTTAAGATCCGTCCTCGTGCCTTTTCCCTTCTGGCATCGACCATGTCTAACTCGAAAGCTCGGAGTTCATCGTTCTTCTTGGGTTCGTAGTCCTGCACCCGAAGGGTTTCTACCACAATTTCACAAGGCACTACTGCTTCGGAGCCATACACCATACAAAAAGGCGTTTCTGGCGTTGCTGTTCTTTGGGTGGTTCGATAAGCCCACAAGACTCCGTGCAGTTCGTCTGCCCAATCGGCCTTCGATGGTCCCAAACGCTTCTCCAAGTTTTCGATGATGGTCCGATTGGTGACTTCGGTTTGTCCATTAGCTTGTGGATGGCCTACGGAGGTGAAATTTTGCTTGATTTCCAATTCCGAGCACCATGCTTTGATCTTTTTCCCTGTGAACTGGGTTCCTTTATCAGAAACTATAATCCTTGGCAAGCCGAAGCGGCAAATGATGTTTCGCCAATGAAACTTTGAACTACCCCCTCGGTAATTTTTCCGACAGCCTCGGCTTCGACCCACTTGGAAAAATACTCCACCGCCACGATCAAGAACTTCTTTTGGTTGGTCGAAGTGGGTAGTCTTCCAACAATGTCAATTCCCCACCTATCGAAGGGGCACGAGATCGGGGTTACTATCAATGGCTCTCCTGCAGCCGAACTGTTTCGGGCGAAACGCTGGCATTCGTCACAAGACTTCGACATCTTCCTCGAATCTGGAATGATTGTCGGCCAGTAAAACCCTTGTCTCCGAATCTTTTGGGCTAAAGTCCTTCCCCCCGAGTGATTGCCACAGCTCCCCGCATGTACCTCCTCCAAAATGGCTCGGACCTCTTCTTCATCCATGCACTTCAAGTGGGGACCGTCGAAAGACCTTTTGTAGAGGTTCGACCCATCCCACAAAAAATTCATGGCCCTTCGTTGGATCCTTCTTGCTTCGTTTCGATCCGTGGGGATGACTCCTTGCTTAAACATCTGCAAAAAATGTTTCTTGGTAAGTGGTAATCCCTTTTTGGGGGAGTGTGTTTCGAAAGGATGGTTGTGTCATCCTTCGAAGGTACTGTATCGAAGATTTTCGAGTGTACCTTGATATCATTCAACCATTTGTGGCTTGTGTCGAGGATATTGACCTCAGTTTCTCTTTTCCTCTTAAGGTTATTGGCTCCGATAGTCGGTTGTAGGACTGTCATGAGGGTAACCTATTGTGTATACAAACAATTTTAAGTATTGGTGAATACTCGGTAAATTCGTTCTTCACGAATTGTTTTGACCTTCGAAATCATACCTGTCGGGTGTTTATGTTCTGCGACGAACTCCCGAATCTTGCCAGTCCGTCAGCCACTTTGTTGAGACTCCGTGGTATTTTCGCAATTTCCATGCTCTGGAATTTAGCTGCCATAGCTTGAAGTTCCGCGAGGTAAAGTTTCATTGGTTCTTCCTTCGCCTCGAACGTACCCGCATGTTGCTGGGCTACCAACTGTGAATCTGTACGAATAAGTACATGTTTTGCTCCTCCCTCAAGTGAGAGTCGAAGTCCGATTAGGACTGCCTCGTACTCTGCCTCGTTGTTTGTTGCCGGAAAAGCTAGTCGGATCGCGAAGTCTAACTCCAAACCATCCGGGTCTGTCATATGCACTCCGACTCCGCCTTGGCCCCTTGTCGAGGATCCGTCGACATACACTTCCCATCGTGCTTCGAGATTTTCTCCCTTTTCTGCCATTTCAGCGGTTAGTACGAGGTTAACGTCCTCGTTGACTCCCAAGAATAAATCGGCCAAGACCTGAGCTTTCTTCGAGCTGGGGCTTTGAAATTCGAGGGAATACTCCATTAGTTCGACCGACCATCGCACTAGTCTTCCCAATAGGTCCGGCTTCCCGAGGATCCTTTTCAATGGCTGCGAAGTGAGAACCACTATTCCGTGTGCTTGGAAATAAGGTCGAAGACGTCTCGAAGCCAACACCACACTGTAAGCAAACTTTTCGATGTCGAGGTAATTGACCTCAGGTTTAGTGAGAACCTTGCTTAAATAGTAGATTGGATATTGTTGGTTGTCTTCGATCCGAACTAGGACAGAACTAACGACTTCTTGGGAAATGGCCACATGCAAGTATAGGACTTCTCCGGTCTTAGGCTTCGACAGTAACGGTGGTCGGGACAGGTGGTCCTTCAGATCGGCCAGAGCTTTTTCACTTTCGGCCCCCCACTCGAAACATTTTGCATTTCGGAGAACTTTAAAGAAAGGTAGGCTCTTTTCTCCCGACCGTGAGATAAATCGACTAAGAGCGATCACTCGACCCACCAACTTCTGGACTTCGTTTATGTTTCGTGGGCTTGGGAATTCTTGAATCGCCTTGATTTTATCCGGATTGGCTTCGATTCCTCGCTGGGTGACCATGTACCCTAGAAACTTCCCTCCTTTAACGCCGAAAGTGCATTTCGAGGGGTTGAGTTTCATCCCGAATTTCCTCAAGATGTCGAAACATCTCCCCAGGTTCTCCACATGCTCATGTGCCTTCAAACTTTTCACGAGCATATCGTCGACGTAAACCTCCATGGTTCTTCCGATTTCCTTTTCGAACATCATGTTGACTAGTCGCTGGTAAGTGGCTCCCGCGTTTCGTAGTCCGAAAGGCATGACTCAAAATGAATAGACTCCCGAGTGGGTGACGAAAGCCGTTTTATCCATGTCTTCCTTGGCCATCGGGACTTGATGATACCCTTGGAAAGCGTCCATGAAACTCAATCTCTCTGCCCCAGTAGTGGAGTCGACCAGCTGATCGATTCGAGGGAGAGGATAGGGGTCTCGAGGGCAACGCTTATTGAGGTCCGTGAAGTCATTGCACATCCTCCACTTTCCGTTGCCTTTGCTAACCAGGACCACATTACAAAGCCAATCTGAAAACTGTGTGGGCTTGATGTGTCCCGCCCTTAGGAGCTTGGCCACCTCTTCGTCGATTATCAGATTCTTTTCTCGGCTGAAGTTTCTCTGCTTCTGGCTCACAGGTCTCGCTTTGGGATCCACATTAAGCCGATGCACTATAATTCGAGGGTCAATCCCTCGAAGATCACTTGTTCCCCACGCAAAAACGTCTGCGTTCATCTGAAGAAAAAGTGTCAGTGCCAGCTCAAGTTCTTCGGGTAGATCAGCTGCTATCTTGGTGGTTCTCCCGGGGTAATCTTCCAACAGTGAAAGGTCCTTGACTTCCGAACAAGGTTCCAGGCGTTCCTTCTCGGAATGGCTGGAGGGGAAATCTAGTGGATCTCCTTCGACAATCAAACACTGCTTCTTATCCGGAGGTTTCGAACCCTCTCCCTCGGGAGGAGAAAACGCTTCGACGGATTTGGGCGACTTGGTCGACACACAGTAACATTCCCAACTTCCTTTGGGTCGCCTTTGACCTCGCCTGCCCCAGCCTTGGTGGGAAATTTAACCTTTAGATGGTAGGTGGACACCACGGCTTGAAATTGGTTGATTCCTGGTCTGCCGAAAAGGATGTTATAGCCCATTTCACTGTCCACCACAACGTATTGACAATGATGGGTGGCTTTGTTTGGTTTTGTCCCGAGGGAGGTTAGTAACCAAATGGTCCCCAAAGGCTTGACTACAGCTCCTCCGAATCCTGACAGATTGGTCGAAACATCCGTAAAGCCCGTTCCTTCGATCTGCATCCTTCTCAAAGTGGCTACCGTAATCACATTGACTGAGCTCCCCGTATCAACTAGAACTTTGCTCACCCCAAAACCCGATACGACCATGGAGATGACCAGAGGGAAGTTGGGTTCTTGGTTTCGAGTTATCTGGGGGTCGGGTATGTCTGAGGCGTCGAAACTTAATGTGATCGGGTGAGCCTCGAGGCTTCCTACATTAAAAGTAGGGTTACCAGTCGTGTAAGCACTTCGCATCCTTCGAGCTGTTCGATCCCTTTCCTTTCGAGAGTCACCACCCGTTGGTCCTCCAGCTATGTACTTGATCTCACCATGTATTGGTGAATTTTCGAGATCGTCATCGGATCGAATGTATCTTGACTCTTGGAACACGGTTGATTGTTGTGGGAGCGGGGGCCTGGCTGGTCGAGAAGCCTCGGGTTTTTCGTGCAGTCTTACGGATAAAATCACGTTCGAATCTCTGTACTCCTCGACATACCCCTCCGTCACAATGCGCTCTAACTCGGTCGTGGGCTCGATGCATCTGTCTGTGTCGTGGCCTCGCTGCTTGTGAAATTTGCAGTATTCTTGCGAGTTTCTGGTGGTATTGGTTTCCTTGTGTTTTCTGGGCCATCTCGTACCTGGTAACCCCTCGACGATGGAGAAAACTTGCCGCTGTGGATACTTGATTACCCTTGGGTTCTTCCTGGGGGGGCGTTTGTCAGAATAGCCCCTGTCTCTTGGCTGCTCCATGACGGGTTCTGCGCGATCCTTTCTGGGAGATCGCTCTCGCCGAGTCGGGACCTCGAACGCCAACTTGGCTTCCTTATTCATCCTCTCCTCTTCGATGTATTTGTTCACGATGTTGGATAAGTCCTCGGGAGTCTCCGGTTTCTCCCTCAAAACTTCCGACGCGAGTCCTCTATTTCGTGTGTTGGAAAAGAGGGTCTGCCTTCGAAAGTGCATGGGATGGTCATCCACCTGTAACGCCACCGCATTGAATCTCTGCCACCACTTACGGAGAGGTTCGTCTTCCTTTTGGATGATGTCTTGGAGGCAACTGCTTGCTTGTCTTGACTTCTTGTAATCTGTGAAATGACCAAAGAAGGCGTGCATCAGGTCCGCATAGGATCGAATAGATCCCGCCGGCATGTTATAATACCACTCCGTTGCCACCCCTTCGAGGGTACCTGGAAAGACTATCACCATGTCTTTTTCTGTGTGTCCATACGTCTGCATCATGTTTTCGAATTTAACCCTATGTTCGTGAGGACAAGTGGTCCCAGAGTACTTGGGTAAATTCTTCGGCACACTCTGGTTCGAAGGGATAGAATGGCTCATAAGTCTTCGCGATAAGGGATTAGGCGCGAAGCCCGTTTCCTTGGTAGGACGTTCCCTTCTTTCATCGTACTTCCTTGCCTCCCTTTCGTCTCTCCTCCTAAAATCGTCGTGATCGGAACGGGGTCTTTTGATCTTTTCCTTCTTTTTTCGGTCATGGGCTCGGAGAAGCTCTTTGTACTTCTCCCTCTTCTTCTCGAGTGTCTTTCTGTCCCTGTCGAAGTGATCCTCATCCGAAGAATCAGAGTCATCTGGAATCGTGTACACCGAGTGGGTGCGTGGTCGATCCTTCTCCACTTCTTTCCCCTTGCGGGACTGATGTCTCTCCCTAGGGGTGACTATCGAACTCTCGGCTAAGCTCTCCGTGGTTTTTCGCTTCGAGGGGACCTGAGTTCGACTATGAGTGCCCTCCGTCTTGGCCGATCGTGTGCTATGGCTCTGCTGGTTGCTCCTTGTAGAAATGCTTGGTCTCGACTTTTCCTTTACCACGACCGATGCTAACTGAGGCTTCTTTGGGGGAAGTCTGCCATCAACGACGGTTTTGCAAACCGTTCTCATGAATTGCGTGAGTTGTCCTTCCGTTATCAACATTGGTGGGCCCGTCGGAGGGGCGAGAGGCTGTGCCGACTCTCCTGAGTGGGGATTGTCTTGTCGGCTGGATTCCATTGATTCTTCGTCTTCTTCCCGCTCAGACTCAGCACGAGAAGGTTCTGGATTCATGGGTACGGGGTTCACGCTTTCCACATTTCGGTGTTCCCTAGCCGGCGCTCCTGGAGTCTTTTTCTTCTTTGTCATGGCAGCTATACGGTAACACTCTTCCTTTGTTCTTCGACTACGGCTTTTCGTCCAGAGTTCCCACAGACGGTGCCAAGATATGCTGTAAAAATATGGTCACGTGGAATGCACCATCTCTCTTCCCATACTTTCGGATAGGATGAGTTTTATCCACGGAACGAAGAACTAGAACCTGTCGAAAACAAGAGGGTTAGAGTGTTATGGGGTATGACCCGATCTACCTCAGTTAGATCGGGTGCGAATTAACGTTGGAAGTGTTTGGAATTAATTGGGGAGCATACATGCATAATATCTCAGAATAGTTGTGTGTTATGGCAATAAATGCATGAGTATTTATAGGATACGAGTGTGGGACCCCGAAAGCTGTCACGGATGCTCGCTATGGACCGGACAAAAGGACGTCCTGTCAGTACTAGGTAGTACTATGGTCCCCTTCGACCCTAGGTACTTTCGAGGGGTTCTTGTTCGATGAGTCGTATTTTCGAGTGCAGGTCGAGAGCTTTCTCCGTTCGGCTTTTATTGCACATTGTTCGATCCGTATCCGTCCCATAATCTCCTCATCAATTAAAGAAACTGTGTATATGGAACAGCCTCCCGGATATGTTAATTCCTAGTTTCCTAATCATGTGTGTCGATTACGCAAGGCATTATATGGATTAAAGCAGGCCCCTAGAGCATGGTTTCATCGACTTACTAGTTTTTTTATCACTCCTGGTTTTGTTTGTAGTTTTGCCGATACATCCTTATTCGTGTATGGTACTGGTGGAACTCTGCTCTACCTTCCAGTTTATGTGGATGACATTATCTTAACTGGTAATGATTCTTCTTTGATTTCTCGTGTCATTGAGCAGCTGAATTCTCAGTTTTTCATTAAGGATCTTGGTAATTTAAGCTATTTTTTGGGACTAGGGGTTTCGTACTCCTCAACGGGGTTATTTTTAAGTCAGTCCAAATATGCTCATGATATTCTGGTTCGTTCTCAAATGCAATACAGCAAGCTTGTTTCAACTCCCATGGTTGTTGGTAAGCAATTATCTGTTCAAGGTGATTCGTTTGATGATCCATCACTCTATCGGTCCCTTGTTGGTGCCTTGAAATATCTTACAATCACTCGGCCTGATCTCTCTTATGTTGTTAATAGGGTAAGTCAGTTTATGCAAAGTCCTACTCTTGCTTATTATCAAGCCGTGAAGCGCATCCTTCGCTGTGTTAAAGGCACCATCTCATTTTGGCCTTACCTTCTCTACTAATGAGTGTCCTTCACTTCTTGCCTACTCAGATGCAAATTGGGCATCCTGTCCCGACACTCTACGGTCCACGTCTGGATACTCTATCTACTTAGGCTCCAATCTTGTCTCTTGGAGTTCCAAGAAGCAGCCTACCGTATCTCGCTCAAGTTGTGAATCCTAGTATCGTGCCTTGGCAAATTCTGCCGCTGAACTTATGTGGTTAACGAACCAGCTTCGTGATCTTCATGTTTCGTTCACAACATGTCCTATCATATTGTCTAATAATAAAAGTGCTATAACCCTGTTGCACATAAGCGAGCAAAACACATCGAACTCGACTATCATTTTACACGGGGCTAGTGATATAGCCAGAGCCAAAATTACTAATGCCAGAGCAATTTGTGCACTTTTAGGAATGATTAGTGTTTATAAAAGGTAAATTGCACTGGCATTAGTAATTTTAGCTTTGGCTATATCACTAGCCTTTACACGGGAGCTGGTGTTAAATGGTCGTCTTCGAACTCAGTATGTTCCAACACATCTCAATGTGGCTGATATTTTCACTAAAAGCCTTGCTCGTCCACTTTTTACAGTGTTCAGATCCAAGCTTCGTGTTGGGATTAACCCCACGCTTAGCTTGCGGGGGGTGTTAGACTTGATTGTGAAGCTACATCAGAATCTCGAGAATCCTAGCAAATTATCTTCTTGTCATATTGTCATTGTAATGTTTATTTGATTTATTAGAATTGATTGTCTAGGATTGCTTTCTATGTATATATGATGTATCCTGCTATATAAGTCATAAGCTGATCACCACAGCAATATACGGTGGAATTATTTTCTTTACAGTTTCCTGCGCACAATAAATATTTACAGTTGTGAAACTAATTAGTCGTTAAGTAAAGATAAAATACAATTAAAAACAATTAAATGTATTTTTGACAGACATAGGAGTTAAACAAGAACATGTTAACACCTATATTAACTTCTTGGTCAACACAAGTGTAAAACACCTACAATTACATCTCCCCTGTTTTGCCTTTTACTTGACACCATACATACCTGTCACAAATTGTTAGAGTCATCTAACACATAGAGCAGATAAGCACATAAAGACTAACTAATCCTAAAACCTTAAACACATGCAGAAACTATTTAGCATAGAACATAATGTCAATATTGCATATTCAAATGTAAAAACAAGGAACAAGCTTCTGAGTAAATAAAATTGTTCAAAAGAAAGAAAAAGAAAAGGAAAAAAGTTAGAATAGTCCAGATTATTCATCTTGAGACCAAAACTCTCTTTTTCTCATATCTCATCTCTAACTCGCCCTTAAGCTTGATTCTCTATCTCTGTGCCATCTCCAATTTCCCCATGATCTCCAATTTCTCCCCCTTGGTTTCCAGTAGAGGCAAAACCCAAGATTACTTTTAAACCCAATAGCCCATCAATCTCAGACCGAATAGCTAATAACTGATCTCAATAGGTTTATGAGAAATTTTCAAATTATTGACAATCATATCTTAAGTCAACATTTAAATTTCGATCTGACAATTTCGAATCGACTTTCAAGTAGGATTCAGCTTCACCCAGCTTTTGAGCATGTAAATCAAGTGGCTAATACTAACGGCTGACCGTAGTTTTGCGGTAGTACTGATCAATAAAATTCTTGATTAACAAAGTTGTTGGAATGAGTATGACCACAGACTACTTATTGAAGTATCATAATTTCCAAGTCTGTAGAGCTGCCAAATTCAATACCTTTCACTTTGCGCCATAATTACTACTAGGAACCGCGTCACACGACGCGTAGCGTGTGAAGCGTAATCTTGTAAAACATTATTGTTCTATTAAATAATATATTGAAATAAATGGAGTGAATATATAATCTTCACATAATGACTTCAAACGTAATAAAAAAATAACTAATTGAGTCATTAAACTTAATATAAATGGTGTGCTATAAATAAATGTATATAGTTTTTGTAATTATGCAATTAACAGTTTTGAATTGAACTATATTAGACATACGAAAAGTATTCTTCCGATGAGTTAAGAACCATCAGATACATCTCTAAACTTTGAAAACATTCAAATTCAAAATCTGCAATGCATCTTTTTCGCATGTTAATTGGTATTCTTCATCAGTTGAATATATTGTCAAGTGCTTCATATAAACATTCTAGTTTCATAATATGATGGTTTTAGTTATTTTTATCGTCTGATTTAAGAATAATTTAAGGTCAAAATGACCATCGAAAAAGTCAACAAAATCAAGTTTTACATTTATTATTGGACGGAGGAAGTATGTCTTTTTTTATAATAACATACCATGGTTATTTTTAAAATTAAGTATAATATGTCATACAACTTTATGTTAAAAAATAAAAATTTAGGAAGAGAATAAATAAAAAAGAAAAAAAATTATGTCAATAAGATTCGAACCCAACACCTTCAACTAAAATAATGATACAAATAATAGAGAAAAATCACGCCAACAAGATTCGAACCAAACACCATTAATAAAAATAATAATAAAGGTAATGGAGAAAAATCACGCCAACAGGATTCGAACCCTACATCTTTTAATTAACTAATGACACATGTACGCACTAGATTGAATTTGAATAAGCAAGATCAATGGATTAAAATTAATTGGTAGGTCAATCAATTGGGTAAATCAACCGAGTTATTATATTACTTTAATACTGGCATACAGTTTATCACTTTTAACAAGTTGTATTGCATTACAATTGGCTCTACAACACCAAGCATCAAAACGACGCTAAAACGCGTAGTTAACTGATCATTGATTAATTTGTTTGCTTGAAATCGAAATTTATAACATGATGATTATTAAAAATCAAACCAAATGAATCAAAGGTCAATGATTAATTTGATTTTGAAATGGTCGACATTAGAGTAAACCATGGGCCCGAGTGGCTATAGAGTTTACAGACCAAACCACGGTTAACAGGGTCCATTTCTTATCTGGGCTTTGGTCCACTTGCGCCTCCTCAAATTTTCTCTGTCGGTGCTAATCCTTTTTCCAATTTATTTATACCGTACATGTTTTTATAATTTTTTTAAACCAATATACATGTTTCTTTCTTTTTCA
The DNA here is from genome assembly GCA_028274465.1 of Plantago ovata. Classification (NCBI taxonomy): domain Eukaryota; kingdom Viridiplantae; phylum Streptophyta; class Magnoliopsida; order Lamiales; family Plantaginaceae; genus Plantago; species Plantago ovata. The sequence continues at coordinate 53,703,555 of CM051457.1, forward strand.
GAAACAAACCAACATATGCACCGCAATTTTAAACGTACTGTTAAAGTTGTAATCCACCAATACATTTATGAGATCACAAATTTACAATAACTAATTTAAATCAACATTCACTATCAACATAACACAATATTTAACTCTTCTTCTTATTTTCTGTGCCCAAAATCAAATGATGCAACTTTGGGACGGAGGGAATATGAGGAAAAAACCATATATGATCAACTTCAACTATAAATTTCGTTTAAATTTCTAATTCGATATTCGTACTATTTAACAAAATGGAGGTTTTACTTGACATTTTGTGATGGGCTTTGTCTTTATGTTTGTAATTTAGTGTGACTTCTTATGTGATTCAGTTTTAATTTAATTTTGTAAACATCAAAAGATGTAACGGTATCGGTTTTTAAAAACAAAAAATTTCTTGAAAAGAGAAAATCCGAAATAATTTAAAAAGTAACGGTCGGCAATAAATGCCATAACAATATTTGGCGCCACAGCGCTAACAGAATCAAGTAAAAATCCAACGGTAACTTAGAAGTCAAAAAAACAACGACTAGTGAAGAAAGTAAAGTTTCATCTACTTATTTTAAAAACCAATCCCCAAAGACATCCCAGACCCTTCTCTCAGTCGCTGGCATCCTACTCGCGTGCATCCTCAGTAGTATCTGGAAGGAAGGAATTTTGAAAACAAAGAGAGCGTGAGATAAAGGATCTCAGTGAGGCTCTAAGTTAACAAACAGAAAGTAAACAGTTTTTGAAATCAAAATCCTTTGCAGCAGATAAAATAGCAAACAGAACAGAAAACAGAGCAGAGAGACAGACGGAAACAGATAGGTGAAGTCCGTTGGTGCAGCCCGCCTTATCGCTCCTACTCCACAGATTGCCCTTATAGCTCCCTCCAGAGGGTATACAACTCCGTAAAGAAACAGAAACCCCCGTGTACTTTGGGGAAACAGAACCTACGACCCTAATAGACCTCAGCGACTTCTGCCTCGCGCCTAAAAGGGATTAGACTAGGCAATAACCAAGCAAACCCGATAGTCCTCTACTACCCAAGCCTACCTAGTTACGACCTAATCGACCGGTCACACAGAAACAGACAGAACAGATACAGATACAGAACAAACAGATAATAACAATCGGATCTCGAAACATCGAGAAGTGTTCCTGCAGAAGAGTTAATCCAGAACAGAGTAGCAACAAACAAAGCTAAGTAAATAGTCATACTTAGGACTTAGTTATTTTTACGCGGAAGCATACTGTATAACAGAATATATAGTAATAGATACAGATAGTCACATAGCCTTCCAGTTTTTCGCAAATAGATAAGTTTAGGGGTGAACACTCACCTCAACTCGCAAGCAAAAGTCTCCAACGAGCAGTGAGCTTAAGAGTTATCGAACGACGGAGAACCTAAATAGAAAGTAACTAGTGACACTTTAGAAGTCGAACGAACGGAAAGAAAAAGGTTGGTAAAGAAGTGGTAAAGACGGGGTTCGAACTTGGGACCTCTAAGTTAGTCAAGCAAGAACCTAACCAACTAGGCTAGCAAGTCAAGTCACTACTAAAGTACCAAAGCAGAAACTAAGTTGAAACGTTTTCAGAAAATACTCTTTCGATTTTCAGTCTCCGGAAATTACTAAAATACCCTCAGTGGTAAATTGCAAAAAGATCCTTTTTGAAATCAGAAATTACAAACAAGTCCAGCAGGTTTCCAAACATACATATCAGTCCCCATAGAATAAAAAGGTTTACAAACAGTCCTCTGTCAGTCAACTACGTTCAAGGCTTAATTGCAAAAAGGTCCTTTAGGTTTTCAAACTCCCCAAATCAGTCCACAAGGTTCAGATTAATTCACTAAAGTCCAGTCAGTTCTTTTCGAAGTCAACAAAACCAATACGGTCAACAAACGAGGTCGAATATCGAATCAAAAGTCCAACGACAACAACAACAGTCAAACAAATCCTAAGTCCGAGTTCGAGTTCACGGTTCGAATCAAAACAACAAGGCCAAAATGTACAAGGGCAAAATGGTCCAGGGGCAAAAATGTCCAAAAAGATTACGAACTGTAAATTGAAAAGAAACAGAAAGGGGATCGAGATTACCTTCGAACGGAAAGGGAATTGAATCAATCTGCGAATTAAATGTAAACAAAAGAAAAAGGATTAAATCGAGATTCAAATCGGAATTGAATCCGAAACGGACAAGGATTGGGCCACTTACCGAATCTAAATCGGAGCAGAACGAGCCGGCGGGGAACGGAATCGGACGGAGCAGAACGGGATCGGCGGCGAACGGAGTCGGGCGTACGCGACGCGGTTCGGACGGAAGACGGCGCGGACGGTGCGGGCGGCGCGGCGGCGGCGGCACACGGACAGCAACGGAGCGGATCGAGGCGAACCAGCGGCGGAACGGGACGCGGCGCTGTGCGGATCAATACTGATCGGCGCGGCGGCTTGAATGGGCGACGCGAACGGGCGGAACGGCGGCGTGGAACCGGAGACGACGACGGACGGCAGCAGCAGCAACAAATCTCTTTCTCTTCTTCTCTCTCACTTTTTCTTCTTTCTTTCTTTCTTTCTCTCTCTTTTCTCGTTTTGGCGGAATGAAGAAGAGAACAGGGTGATGATAACGGATTAGGGTTAGGGTTAAGTAAATGGGCCGGTCAATGGGCCAAGTTGACTGGGCCACTAGAATGGGCCAAAAGTAATCAGAAATAACCAGTCCTTCCAGCTCGGTCCAAACGTAACGAGACGAATTAGTTAACGCGAATTAACTAAAACGCTCACGCAAGAAGTGAATAATAATTACCGAATAAAATAAATTACTCCGATAATTAATTAATTAAATAATAATAAAATAATAAATAAATAATTTAAGAAAACAAACGGGGTGTTACAAAAGATGTATTGATAAACCTTAAATAACGATAGAGTACTATAAAAAATATTTTTAGAAATACAAATGTAACGCAAAAAAACAAAGCTTAAAGCTTAAAGCCACCCCAAAACTTCCAAGTAAAAACCCCAGAACCAAGAACAACTAAAATTACAAGGAATGATATAATACACACGAGAAATCAAACCAGAACGATGAATACATCAAAACTCGTCAAACAGATTCACAACCTCATCCTCATGATTCCAAGATAGACTCTACACCAACACCATTTGCCTATTTTCTACACCCTATATCCTTTCGAAAACAAGCGGTAAGTAATTTCAAGATGCAGTCAGGGATAGATCAAAGGTTAATGATCATACATCAGTCATGCAAAAACAAACAATAACTGATCGCATGATCGCATAACTAAAACAATCATATTTGCTTGAATCCTTCACCTGTACCACGCACCAGGACTAGGACTAGGCTAAGAGAGACTCCATTACCCAGACCCTTAGAATGATCACTAGGACTAGGCTAAGAGAGACTCCATTACCCAGACCCTTAGAATGATCACTAAACCAGCAAGGAATCAAAACCCAAATCATCATAACCATATATAGTAAGTACTCTGAAACAAAAAATGCGAAGGACCTCCATACCTACATAAAAAAACCGAAGACTCCATAGAAACCATGAGTAACAACATAGGGACAGTCAAAACCTATAGGGCAAAAGGTTAAGCCATGTATTTCGATTTTGATGTATGCGTGGGAATTGATTTTTTTAATCGTATACGCACGAGTATTTTTCATTTTCATACTCGTTGTAAGTAAGTTGAGATTGATTAATAAAAAAAATCTCATTTGAAAAAAAAAAAAGAATTACCCCTTTATTCTATTGTTATTATTATTTTATTTTTATAAATACTATAGATTTTTTTGAAACAGTAAAACTTTTTATTTTTTATTAATTAAAGAGTATAAGTAATGCTTGAGAAAGATTACACACTACAATAAATCCTTAAAATAGCCACCAGATGTAGCCACAGATACCATCCGTGGCTAAATTAGCCACGAATCGGCATTTTAGCCACGGATAGTCATGAACTGGGCATGGACGCTTACTTCGTGCCTGTCCAGGCCTGAATTCGTCTGATTTAGACACGGATAAAATCTATTCGTGGCTAATTTTGTCACGGTTAAAGTATCTGTGTCTATAGTATTTGACTGTTTTAAAAAATAATAGAAAAATAAATTAAAATAAAAGGTTAGCCTCGGATAAAGTATATCTGTGGCTAAGCCTGATTTAAAAGATCTGATCGGTCTTCTTCCTCACTTCATTTTAATTCAAACCCTAATCATCTCCTCTCCCTCTCTCCCTCTGCCACCGCCACCACCCACCGGAGACACCGTCACCGCCGCCACAACGCCAAATAGGTAAGATATTCTTGCTCTTCCATCATTCTATTGCATATTTTCTTCTCCCTTATTCATCTAATTCGATTAGCTTCTCTTCCCCTCTTCTCCGCCGCCACAGCAGCCACCGTGCCGCCGTGACACCACCACCACCACCACCGGTGTATTGCAGCCTTACTATTTCTCATCCTCTTCTCTAATTCTCTGTGAATTAAGGTTAGAACCCTAACCCTAAATTTTTTAGGGGTTTTAATTTTTTTGGTTTAATTATGATTGTACTAGTTGTAAATTGTTCTCCTCTTCTATCATTCTCTGTATCATCTTCTCTATTCTCTGTAATTTGTTTTTTTTTTTAATTTGGTTTAATCTGATTAAATTTGCATTAAGCTTTCTTATTAATTTTTCATAATTTTCAGTTTAGGAAAATTAATTTTTGGATATTCTGTTTAGTTTTGTATAAGCTTGTTAATTCTGAATTAAATTAGATTAATTGAAATAATTTGGATTAATTTTGGGACTTCGTGATTCTGAAAATTCAATTAATTGAGATAAATTTATCATAATAATTTAGTTTAAGTACTTTACAATCAATCTGGAACTAAATTTTAGTTAATTTAAATTAATTTTTCTTATCACTTTTAGTTAATTTCCAGTTTAGTTAAATTAATTTATGGATATTCTGTTAATTATGAGAACTATATATGACTTAATCGAATATAAATTAATCTATGAATTCAAAGTTAATTATGTTATTTAGTTAATTTAATTAATTCTGTTAATTATATGTTAATTAGAATATTAATTATTTATTTAATTCTATTTATTATTTAGTCAATTTAGCTATTATTTATTTAGATTCCTGAATTAATGAACGAATAGTTGTTATGATGACAAATTCAAATTATAAACATCGTAGGTGATAGCTCCACTTTTCAGTGGTTCCGAGCATTTATTATATGATGACAGACCTAAATTCATCGTAATAAAAACTCGGATCCATGGAAACGTGGCATTCACAAAATATGTAATTTGAGTTCCGACTAAACACCAAATTTTATGTTAAATTTTGTTAATTTTAGTTTATTTTTAGTTAATTTCTGTTAATTCAAACTTAATTTACGATTTTGTTTCTAAAGTGTGATGATGATATAATTTCTGTCGATCAGTAAGCGTTACAATGGTTAGTTCTCATAGAAAATTCTACCCGACATTTAATCGAACTGGTTGTATTTGTCTTAACACACAATAAGAGTTTGTATTTTAGTGTGATGATGCTATACGTATATTAGTTTCGATGTGTTGGTTCAGGCTTTCCTTGGGTGAAAACTAATAGTATACGTTTACTTTCGATCATTAAGCGTTTTATTGTGTTAGGAAACTTGTAATTTTGATGAGCAATTAACCATGCTAAATTAAGAACAGTCCAGTAACTAGTACTCTTAAGGTCCATAGGAATTTAGAATTTTAAGGACATTGTAAAAGAGGAACGTTTGTTGATGACTTAGATAGGTGTTAGATAAGTTATTTCTTTGGTGGATGACGTACTTTAATTTCTGTGAAGAAATTAATTTATTGACACATTTGCGTATGATGTATTTTATTTTCTGAAAAGAAAATATCTTATTGATGCTTAGCTTTGATGTATCTTATTTTCTGAAAAGAAAATGACCTACTGAAGCATTTGCTGAAGATGTATTTTGTTTATTACAAACAAATTATTGAAGAAAATAAGAAACCGGTCAGAATCTTGAAGACTTTTGAAGATCTGAAGACTTGAAGACTTGAAGACTTGAAGATTGCTGAAGACTGGTAAGGCACGTGTTGCTCAGAAAGTGAAATTTTCAGCAACAGCATTGCATAAGTGAAAATTTGAAAGACAGAGTAGGTTGTGCTTGCTGAAACTGAGAATGAACACTTGCTGATGAACATATGTGACCTCTTGCTGAATGTACGTGATTTTGCGCTCCATTGTTACTGTTTGAATTCTATTCAAAGGTGCATTTAATGCAAAGCTTACACACAAAGGACATGAAGACTAGAAGACAAACAAAGGTTGCTGCTGAAAGTACAAAAGCAAGATAGTGACATGTTAAGGAACAAAAGCCTTAGGATTTGAAATTCAAACGGCTCCTTACTTGCACTATAAATAGAGGTCATCCGGCAAAGAGTTGAAGTGTGTCAACAACGTGATCAAACTCTCACTTGTGCTTAAAATTCACAAACCTTCAAACACTCTTACTGCCATTGATCCGTTCCAAGACTTAAAGCTTGAAAAAGCTACTTGTGAAGAAGTAGAACAAACTCGGCTAAGAAATTAGTTAAGTGTTCTTTCTTTCGAACAAGAACAAGTCTTGACACCAGAAACAATCAAACTTGTTTACTGCAAAGTATTCCATGTTGTGTTTCTTAGATTACTTGTTGTAACTGAATAAGTTATAATTAAGTTATCTCACCCCAAAACTCTCTAACTGAAAATACACCCTTTCAGGCGTGATATTCAGGGGGAACTTAATCGAGCAAGCTTTTGCTGATTAAAAGTACCAAGTTTGGTGGAGAACAAGGTTGAGTTCTCTAGTTTAGGTTGGAGACAAAGCAAGTGTGCTTTGGTTTCTGTTGAATCTCTTTAGATAGGAGATTGTAAGGAACCTCAATCATATCTTAGTGGATTCAGTCCTATAAAGGACAAAGTGGATTAGTTGGGAGATTACGCCACTCTCAGATACCACTCTAAAAGTGTTTGTGTGATTTACTTACTGCATTTAGCTTTCAGCAAATTATATCTGTTTGTACACAGTCACTCACGTCACTTGCTGAAACTCTTTACTTGCTGAAAAAGCACTTATCGTTTCAAAGACTTCCGCTCTCTGATTTTAAGTATCAGCAAACCAAGCTACTGTAAAGTAACTTACGCTTGCTGAGAAAGTTAAGTATCAGCAACCTCATTACTGAAAAGTAATAAGTACTTGCTGAGAAAGTTTTAAACGACAAAAGTTTGAAAAGACTATTCACCCCCCCCTCTAGTCTTTTCTTGTTGTTTAAAGGGACCAACAAGTGGTATCAGAGCAGGAGGTTCTTTAGCCTTCTGCACTGAACCTAGATCCCCTTAAGTGCTTTCCGTAAATCTCTTTCACTTGATCAGTTTGGTAGTGCTTTGCTGACAGGATGTCTTTAGGAGATGCTCCCTTGCTGAAGCTGGAAAATTACGAGAAATGGCGAAACAACATGATGTTACATCTTGAGGCCATTAGTGATGAGATGGTCACCGTCATTAATGGTGGACCTATCAAGATCACCAAGGTTGAAAGGAGTTTCCCTCATAGAACCACTGAAGCTGGAAAGGAAACCATCCAAGGCGAACCATCAGATACGGTTGTGCCAAAACCAAGAGAGGAATGGACTTCTGACGAAGCTAAGAGATTCCGTCTTGATGGCCAGGCAAGAAATATCATCATCAGATCAACTCCGAATACCATACAGTGCAAACTGTGGGGTGCTAAGACTGCTAAGGAGGCTTGGAAAATGGTTCAAGATCTTTGTGCTGGATCTGACAAGACCAAGGAAAACAAACTTGAAGTACTTAAGCTGAAGTTTCAAAACTTTAAGCAAGGTGCTAACGAGTCACTGGAAGACTTGGACTTCAGATTCACAACTCTTGTTAGTGAAATGGCAGCGCTGGGTGTTGGAAATCTTTATTCAGATTCTGAGAAAGTGAAAACTATCATCAGAAGTTTGAATCAAGAATGGATCCATACTCAGAATTTCTATTATAATCAAGGAATGCCTGACATTACACCAACTGAGTTGTTCTCTCATCTTGCTACTGTCAATTATGAGACAAAGCAAAGAGAAAATGTGTTTGCTGAAAAATCGCAAAACATTGCTCTTGCTGCAAAGCCGTCATCTTCTGAAAATAAGAATGATAAAGAGCCTGCTGATGAAAATGCTTTAGTTGTTAAAAACATGAAGAAATTCATCAGTAAGGAACTTGAAAGGCGAAAAGCAAAAGAGAAGCTGAAAAAGCATCTTGGTAATAACTACCATAAGTACAAGAATGATACTAGCTCGCTGAACAAGCAAGCTCAGCAAGCTACATCATCAGAAGAACCAGCAGCTGGAAATGATCTATGTTTTTACTGCAAAAAGCCTGGACACTTCAAAGCTAATTGCCCTTTGCTGAAAGGCAAATCTGCTGAAAAGAAGAAGAAGTTCAAAAGAGCTTTCATTGCTGAAGAAAAGAAGAAGCTTCAAGCAAAAATCGATGCATTGTGCATTGAGACAAGCTCCGAAGACAGTGAGGATGAAAGTTCAGACACCGACGATGAGGAAGCCACTCTAGACGTGGAGATTGGCAAAGAAGTGTGTGGAATAGCTATGGAAGCTTATCCAGATGTGTCGAACTACGAATTTTGCCTCATGGCCGGTCAGGTAAATAATTCTACCTCTGACTCTGATTCAGAAAGTGAAGACGAGATTGATCTTGACAAGATTCAAGGAGAAATCGAAAGATTTGAGAAAACTCTCAGCAAACAGCAAGAAAAACTTCAATTTGCTGAAACTCTGACCAAGCAAACTACTGAAAAGTACGCTTTGCTGAAGGAAGAGACAGAAGAAAAGGATGCTGAAATAAGGCGTCTTAAGAAATTGATTGCTGAGGCTGCAGAGAAAAATTCTCAAATGGCATTAGAATTGGAAGAGTATCAGTCCTCAATTCTAAAGTTACTTGTTGAAATTCAAGAAATGAAAAAGATGAAAATCAATTTCAAATCCTATGTGGAAGCAAGTAATACGCTGACTGAACTAAACTCTTATTTGAGAGATCCATCTCAGAAAGAAGGTTTAGGAGCAACGTGTGAAGGTGATAACGTAGAAATCTTGAGAAAAGATAAATCACCGATCTCCTTTGTACGTGCTACTGATAGTAGTCCACCAGTGATCTATCAGTTTGGTCAAACTAAGATTGCTGAAACATGCAATCAAGTACCTATGACCATAAAGCCCGCTGTTGCTACTCAAAGTAACAAGAATTTAAAAGGAAAACAGGTTGCTGTGAAGCAAACTGGAAAGAAAAAGAATGCCGTGAAGCATTCCGCCAAACAAGTTGCTGAAAAGCAAGTTGTTAAGTCTAAAGGCAAGATTACCAAAAGTAATCAGAAGTCCTTTGCTGACAAACCTGAATCAAGTAAGGTTGCTGATGCTAAAGCTCAGCATTCTCCAAAGAGTGGACTCAGTTTCAAAACCAAGCAAAGTCAACTCTTTCATGAGTATAAGCAAAGTCAGCAAAAATACTTCAAAGAGATGAAGAAAATCAAGCCTAAGAGTTTTGAAAAGACTCTCAATGCTAGGACTAGAAGGAACCTTGCTAGAAAAGAACTTACTGAAAAGTATGTTCAGCAAAAAGGTCAACAGAGCAAGACACCACATCAGAAAGTGGATTTGACCAGCACGAGTCAAAAGTCTTTCAGCTCAAAACCTCCTAGTTCCTCAGCAAGTAGGAAACAAGTCAAAGTTGAAAAACTTCGGACTTGGGTTTCCACTGGACGCATTCTTGAACATGTTAATGGACATCCATCATTGGATAATTAACTTGTTTGCTCTTGATTGTGCAGACTGCAGCCACGGAGACAAACGATGCAATCTGGCACTTTGATAGTGGTTGTGGAAAGCACATGACGGGCAACAAGAATAACCTTATAAACTATAGACGGTGGTCTAAAGGTCCAACAATAAGGTTTGCTGGTGGAGGCTCCGGATCTACAAAAGGCTATGGTGATGTGAAGTTGGGATGCATAACCATTTCTGGAGTTCTTTATGTCAAAAATCTTAAGTTTAACCTTTTCAGCATGAGTCAATTTGCTGACAAAGGATACTTCATCGAAATTAAAAGTGATGAATGTAAACTTTTAGATTTTGAGACTAAAAAGGTTATAATGATTGCAAGAAGATCAGGAGGCTTGTACACCGTTGATTGGTCTTCAGCAAACGTTGAAAAATGCCTTGTCTCAGATCATGATTGCCTTGCTGAAAAAGCATGGTTATGGCATAAACGAACAAGTCATCTAAACTTCAAGACGCTGAATAAGCTGTCTAAAAAGGCACTTGTAGTTGGATTACCTAGGGTTACTTTTAAGAAGGATGGTGTTTGCAATGCATGTCAGCAAGGAAAGCAAACCAAATCTTCTTTCAAGAACAAGGCAGTACCGTCAACTACAAAACCTTTACAACTCTTACACATGGACTTGTTTGAATCTTCTTCAACAAGCTATGCTGGTAAGAAGTATGGTCTAGTCGTGGTAGATGACTATTCAAGATTCACTTGGGTAGTATTCATCAAACACAAATCTGAAACCAAGACTGAAATACCTAACTTGCTGAATAAGCTTGAAGTCATGAAAAATGACAAGGTAAGAGTCATAAGGACAGACCATGGTACTGAGTTTGTAAACCAGTACATAACTGTATATTGTACCTCCAAAGGTATTCAACATCAGTTATCCTCAGTAAGGACACCACAGCAAAATGGTGTTGCTGAAAGGAAGAATCGTACCCTGAAAGAAGCCGCAAGAACAATGCTTGCTGACACTGAGATAAGTGAGGCTTACTGGGTGGAAGCGATTAATACCGCCTGCTATACTCAGAATAGATGTTTGATTACTAAGGAATACAACAAAACTCCTTATGAATTGTTTGTTGGAAGACCTCCTAACATCACTCATCTAAGAGTATTTGGTTGCAAGTGTTTCGTTCTTAACAATGGTGGAGAATACCTAAGAACATTTCAACCAAAGGCAGACGAAGCGATATTTCTTGGCTACTCCTTGCATAGTAAAGCTTACAGAGTTTACAACAAAAAGGCACAAAAGATTGAAGAATCTGTGCATGTTGTATTCTACGAAAAGACACAAGGTGTGCCTGCTGAAGAAGAAATATCAGAATGTATGAAAAAGCTAATCATACATGAGCAAAGAACTGAGTCTGATGCTAGGCAAATCAAGTCAATTGAACTAAATGATGATTCTGACAATGATTCTCCTTCCCCGAGTCATGACAAGATAAATATAGTTCACGACAAAGAATTTCCTGCAAAAGATGCGGTTGCTCCGAAAGTGGCTGAAATTACGCAATCTCCAGTGCCTGCTGATGAAATATCTCAACCCAGCAATGCTGAGCAAGCAGTTGCTGACGATCAAATCTCAGCAGAGACACAAATTCCCAGTAGTAATGAACAAGTACATACTGAAGAGTCACATGCTGATAAGCAAACATATCCTGATCCAACAAACAGGAAACCTGTTAATAAATGGATTAGAGATCATCCCTCTACGGATATGATTGGCGATATTAATAAACGCCAAGTGACTAGATCCAAAGCTACTCAAGGACTTGCTGAAGAAGCAACTGTCGTAGAAGTAGAATCTTTATTCTCTTGCTTTGTTTCAGAAATTGAACCTAAAACCATAGAAGAAGCTTTGAAGCATTCTGAATGGATAAAGGCAATGCAAGAAGAATTGGATCAATTTGAAAGAAACAAAGTCTGGAAACTTGTGCCACTTGCTGAAAATAAGAAGCTATTGGTACAAAGTGGGTGTTCAGAAACAAGCTGAGCGAGTCTGGTGAAGTAACAAGAAACAAAGAACGCTTAGTTGCTCAAGGTTACTGTCAGACTGAAGGATTGGACTATGATGAGTCTTACGCTCCAGTTGCAAGATTGGATGCAATTAGGCTTTTCTTGGCCTTTGCTGCTCACAATGACTTCATTGTTTACCAAATGGATGTTAAGAGTGCATTCTTAAATGGTGAACTTGCTGAAGAAGTCTACCTAGAACAACCCCTTGGCTTTGAACTTCCCTCAGAAACCAAGATGGTATATAAGCTTCAGAAAGCTGTATATGGTCTAAAGCAAGCACCAAGAGCATGGTATGATACCTTAGCTAAGTTCTTGCTGGAAAATGGTTTCAAGAAAGGTGAAGTTGACAAAACTCTTTTTACCATGAACCATGATGGTAAATTAATCTTAGTTCAAATTTATGTGGATGACATAATTTTTGGATCTAAGGACAAGCAACTTTGTGATGATTTTGCCAAACTCATGACAAATAAGTTTGAAATGAGTATGATGGGAAAATTGAATTATTTCCTAGGGTTGCAAGTCAAGCAACTCAAAGATGGAATATTCATAAATCAAGCAAAGTATGCGAAAGAAATGCTCATAAAGTTTAGGATCAAAGAGGATGAAAAACCTGAAAAGATCCCTATGAGTGTTGGTACCAAATTGGGCTATACTAAAGAGGACAAAAGTGTTGAAGAACACAAATATAAGAAGCTCATTGGTTCCTTGTTGTATTTAACAGCAAGTAGACCTGACATTCAGTATGCTGTTTGTGTGTGTGCAAGATTCCAATCGGATCCAAGAGAATCACACTACAAAAAGGCAATTAAAATACTGAAATATGTTAAAGGTACAGTCAATGTTGGATATGGTATCCAAAAGATTCTGGACTTGAATTGGTTGGCTATTCTGATGCTGATCATGGTGGATCAACTCTTGATAGAAAAAGTACCTCTGGAACTTGTCAGTTTTTGGGTACTAGATTAATATCATGGTTCAGCAAGAAGCAAACGTGTGTCGCCAATTCATCTACAGAATCTGAATACATTGCAGCTGGTTGTTGCACAGCTCAAATCCTATGGATTCAACAACAATTAAGAGATTATGGTATTTCTGCAAAGAAAACATCAATCTTTTGTGATAATACAAGTGCTATTGCAATTACGCAAAATCCTAAGTTTCACTCTAGGACCAAGCACATTGATATTAGACATCATTTCATTAGAGATCATGTGGAAAAAGGTGATATTGAGGTTGTGAAAGTAGGTACTGAAGATCAGCTTGCTGACATCTTTACCAAGCCCCTACCGGATAATAGGTTCGCAATGCTAAGGTATAACCTTGGATTGATTGAACTACCTCAATAAAGGATACACTTGGCAGAATGCTGAAACAGGTATTCAGCAAGCCAAAGTATTCCTGTCCAAAAGACCAAGTCACTAATTTCCTCTAAGAAATGATAAGTCACAACATGATTGCTGAAACAGGCATTCGGCAAGTAATTCCTTCAAAACATGTATTTGTTAGGAAACTTGATCACTTGCTGAGACAGGAACTCAGTAAGTGAAAGAACTTAAGGATTGCTGAGACGGTACTTAGACAATCAAAAGATACTGAAACAGGTATTCAAGTATCAAAGAAATTTTCTGAAACGGGAATTCAGAAAAAGAGCAAAATCTCATCTCTCAAATTTTACCAAAGGATGTCTCAAATTGCAAAAAGAATTTACTGATACGGGAAATCAGAAATATCTTTTAAACTTAGAAATATGAGATATCTAAGTAAGGGGGAACTTTCAGCAAGTAGCTAGATTGTTAATTCAAACTCGCTGAAAAGATTCTTGTCTATTTCAGCAAGCAATCTATCCCTTATTACTCGGTAAAATCAATTTGTGACGTTAAGCTGGCACAGATAAACTCGCAATAAATCATGACATGAAATTCAATCGTGGCCATTGATTAAAAGGAGTTATTAATCTAACGGCTAACAAAACAAAGAGAGAGAGTGCTCTGACGGTTTTAGTTAGTGGGCCACTACGCATTCAATGCAAAGGCTCCACTATCTCCAGTGTTTCTCTGTTTTACCCTTGCTGAGAACTCAAATCGATTGTGCTTCTCACACACCAGAGACACTATATAAAGAAGGAGTTAGAGAAATGACAAAATTCTTTAACTCACATTTCCTTTCTCTGCAATTTATAGCCTGAAACTACTGTACCTCCGGTCAAAAAGCAAACTATCTTTTTCGTACAATTTCTTGCTCTATATAAAGAAATGGCTCCCAAGAGACAGTCATCTAAGTCCTCAAAATCGTCAAAGGTTGACAGTGCTGAAACACGCATTGCTCCGGTGACTTCTCTGACCCAAGACACAGCAAAAGTTGTGTTGAAAAACGACAGAATCACTGTTAAACCTATGCCTCCATCATATCTTGACACTGCAAAGTGTGAGATGTTGATGCAGTGGGGAGGGTTTGCAAAAGAAAAGTACATTAGGTACTTTTATGAACAAGAACTTGATGACCAAAATGAAGAGGCGCTTGAGTTCATCAAGCAGCAAGGCCTCATGAACTTTATCTCTGCTCGCACTAAGCAAGTGAGCATGATTGATACCATGGAGTTCTACAATAATGCAGAAATCCAGTCCCTTACAGACAGTAATGGAGTCACTGAAAAAGTGATCCTTACTTATGTTCAGAACACGCAAATCGTCCTGAAATGGACTGATTTAGCGGAGATTTTTCAGATTCCAACCACTGGAACTGAAGATGACGTCACTGCTTCTGACGAAGAAATTGAAGCTTTCTACAGTGACGTCAGAAATGCAAAAATGAAGAAAGGCGAGATAGCCCCCGTGACTTGGACAAAGCACGTTAAGAGAAAGCATCTCTGCCCTTCACTTGGTCTAGTAGCTCTGCTACTGATTAAAGTTCTTGACTCCCAAGTTGGAGGAATTGACCAAGTAGGCCTGAGAAGATGGCCATTGCTGATGCATATCCATGAGAATAAATAGGAACTTAACTGGGCTAAGTACATTTTCAACAGGCTTGTTGATTGTGTTACCAAGTTTAAGGTAAAGGTAGAAGACAACAAGGTCTCACCTTCCTTTCCAGTTATGTATGGAATCAAGATATGCTATATCCTTGAACATTTCAGGATTCAGCTAAGAAACCCATTGCCAATCAAGAAATCTGTGTGCAATGTGGGAAGATCTTTCTACAAGCAGAATGTACCTAAGATTGCTGGTAAGAAAACCAAGAAGACAACAACTGCAAATGTTGTCAGCACAAGCCAGCAAGAAAGGTATACAACAGCTGCAGATGTTACCACTCAGCAACTTAGAGATGAAACTGCTGTTGGTGGTGGTAACACAAATGAAACTGCTGTAGAAAATCAACAAGGTACGTGTACAACAGCCGTTGCTGAAAATGCAACAATAGATGACTCTGGGTGGGAAACTGGAGAAATCTAAAAAGAAAAAGAGGAAAGCTGATGATGACACTCAGACTGCAGCGTCATCAAAATCCCGTACCTAAGAGGAAACGGACAAGTAACAAAAGAAAGAAGACACTGGCTTCTCAGTCAGTCCCCAATGTCCAAGACTCCTCAGTCAATTCCCAGACAAATGCTGAAACGCATTTGCCAGTAGATGTTGCTGAAATAATTACTGAAACATACATCAGCAATGTTGAAGTGTTTGCGGAAGCCTTCAACAATCAACTTAACGTGATAACTCTACTGAGAATAGACCACAAGGCAGTGGAAATGAAATTCCTGCCCAAGTCCCAGATATCTACTTTGTAGATAATCTAGATGATCAAACCATGGAACCAGTAAGCAACATTGCTGCTGATCTGCAAAGAGCGGCACTTGCTGATGCTGCTGAACAGATGGTTGCTGAACAAGCAACTCATCAAGTTGCTGAAACCCAGCTTGCTGATGGACCAGTTGCTGAGAATAGCAATGGTTCCTGTTCCTGAAGTTGCTGAAACTCAAGAAGCATTATTCAAAGACGCATCTCTTGATGCTGAGAATACTGGCCCAAGTTCACCCAAGACTTCAATTGACAAAGTCCAGCTTGTACTGGAAGATTTAAGCAAACAAATGGAGTTGGAGATTGAAGAATCATCCAACAAGTCAATTGATCTCTTCATGACAAGCAGTGAGCTTAAAGGTCAAGTGCTTCTGCTCAACTTGTCAATTCAGAGACAAGGGAGATTGCTGAAACCGCACAGCTTCTCAGTTAGAGCAAACTCAGAAGTCTGCTGAAGAAACAGTCCAAGAAGCTGAAGAAACTGTTAATGCTGAAAGGACTGAGCCACAACCTGTCCTTCCTCAGCAGGTAGTTAATTCAACCATCAGTAAAACTTCCAATTCTGAAAATTGTTCTTTTGCTAAAATTATTTTCTCTACAGACTTCTCAAGATACAAGTCAGATGGTTGCTGAAGCCTCTGCACCAGAACCAACACTCCCTGCTCAGCAGGTAGTTAATAATTTGGTATAAAAACTAAGTTTGACAGCTTAGTACTTGTGTCTAATTTTAATTTATTTCAGGATGAACAAATGGAGGATGCTACTCCAGCTCCTCATGGAATGGAAATTGTACTACATGAGCTTGCTGACTCTCAGCAGGTAAATCATGTTTCAGATTTAAACTCTAAAACAATTCTCCAAACCAATCCTGATCTAAATAAAATTCTTTTTCAGGCTCAAAAGGAGACCACTGAAGTGGTACTCATCACTGAAGATCAGCAAGTAAGTTCTGAAGAACTTTACTTGAGCTTCAAGAGGACAACTTTGTCAAGAGTTGCTAAGTCCGTCAGCAACTGGCAAAGATATAGGAGAATGGACTTCTCAGATCTTCACCTTCATCTCTCAAATGAGAAAAGAGATCTTCACTGTGAAGCTCGAAACATTTGTCCACTCACATCCTTCCTGAAGAAATGACATATTCTCAGCAAATGAGTTCAAATCTGATTGCTCAAATCAGAGAGAATATGAAGGCCAAATTTAAGAGTGCCTCTCCAGCTGAACAAGCTGTGATGCTCAAAGGCTCTTTTGTTCCTGTGGGGCTGATCCCCACAAACTAACTGAGGAAGAGGAAGTGACAAGTGTTGCTTTGTATAAGCACGTTGAGCTAGTCATTGACAGATGATGAAGAAGAAGAAGAAGATGAGAACATTCCCACTGATCCCAGTGATGATGAAGGGAAAGATTTAAGGACAAAAAGGATGACGATGATGACAATCAAGGTCCAAGTCCTGGTGCTGGTGGATTGAAGTTGACAGCTGCTGAAACTAATCCCTCTGACAATCAGCAAGCTGATCAACAACAATCTCAGCAAGAATCTCAACCTCCTCCTGCTGCTGCTGAAAATCAGCACCTGTACAAGGTGCTGACTGAAGAAGAATACGCCAGAAAAAGGGCTGCCTTGAAAAATGGCAAGAGTCCAGTTTCTGATGCCAAGGTTACAGAGAAAACCTTGAAGATGAGGATGAAGAAGATGAAGATTACCAACGAGCTCTACAAAATAGTCTCGTGATCCATGCAAGGCATCCGCAGGATCTGGAAAATT
>CM051457.1:53721132-53765159 GCA_028274465.1 Plantago ovata
TGTGCTCAATCAGAGAGAAATGAAGGCCAAATTTAAGAGTGCCTCTCCATGAACAAGCTGTGATGCTCAAGGCTCTTGTTCCCGTGGTGGCTGATCCCCACAAACTAACTGAGGGAAGAGGAAGTGACAAATGTTGCTTTGTATAAGCACGTTGAGCTGTCATTTTGACAGGAGATGAGAAGAAGAAGAAGAAGGGAGAACATTCCCACGTATCCCAGTGATGATGAAGAAAGATTCTAAGGACAAAAAGGATGACGATGATGACAATCAAGGTCCAAGTCCTGGTGCTGGTGGATTAAGTGTTTGACAGCTGCTGAAACTAATCCCTCTAACAATCAGCAAGCTGATCAACAACAATCTCAGCAAGAATCTCAACCTCCTCCTGCTGCTGCTGAAAATCAAGCACCTGTACAAGGTGCTGATACTGAAGAAGAATACGCCAGAAAAAGGGCTGCCTTGAAAAATGCAAGAGTCCAGTTTCTGATGCCAAGGTTACTGCAAAACCTTGAAGATGAGGATGAAGAAGATGAAGATTACCAACGAGCTCTACAAAATAGTCTCGTGATCCATGCAAGGCATACGCAGGATCTGGAAATTGGTGAATCTTCAAGACCAAAATCGAAGGAAGTTCCATCCCTTCCACTTACTACTGGCGCAACTCCAGTTATTGAGTCTCAAACGTTGCCCTCAGCAACTACTCAATTAAAACTAACTACTGGCGAAACTCCAGTAATTGAGCCCCAAACTCAATTGAAACAACTATCTACTGGTGAAACTCCAGTCGTTGAGTCTGAAGTGTTGCCATCAGCAACCACTCAACAAAAAGGAAGTGAAGCTACTGACAAAGGCTCCAAAGTCGCTCAACTTGATGAATCAGAGGATGATGACGACTTGTCAGAAAATGATGATGAACAATCCAAAAGAGACCCAAAAGTTGTTCAGATTCCTCCTCCTGATTACATCAATGATTTAGACGATGGACTAAGAGCCGAATTGCTGACGCGTGATGATCAGTTTGCTTCTGAAATTAAGGTTCATTCCTTAACACCGTATTTAGTGCCGTTCCCAAGAGTTGAGGAGTTTACTCCCAGAATTCTAGCACTAAAGCAAGTCCATGATGCCTGCAAAGCTGAAGATGAGGCATTGCTTGCTGAGAGCCCACTTGACATTGGAAAGATATTGGCTACAGTGCTGAGACGCACTACACTTTGACAATAGCCCAGAGAGACATAAGTCTTTATCACAAGAGCTATGGAGCAGATGTAAGTCAGGCGCTCAAGCTTGCAAAGAATGCTCTTGTCAAAGCTCAGAATATTATGGATGAGAAGGCCGCAACAGAGAAAAGACATGAAGAGAACATGATGAATATTCAAAAAGAGTTAGCAACAATGAACTCTGACCAACAAGAAATCATCATGAAGTATAACAGCCTCAACACTCTTGCTGAAAATTGCAATGAGTTTTATTCTCTGCACATCACTCCGATGTTGCAATCCATGTCTAAGGGGGAAAAGAAGAACACTACAAAGAGTAATCAAACCCCTCCTACTCCTGCTGCTGATGCGCCACTTCCACTAGAACCTCTTGCTGAAAGAGAGCAAAGTTCTAAAAGACAAGCAGAAACTGAGTTAAATTCAGCAAGTACCAAAAAGAGAAAAACCGCTGCTGAAACTCAAGATTTCTGTCACAATGAAAGTCATCACAATCTGAATGAAGATGATGAAGAAGATGATGACAATCAAACAATAGCTCAAGCCATAAGAGCTAGACCCTTAACAGCCATAACTCCGTCTGGCCACTCAAGGCATTTTTCGTCTGACTCTTCAGCAAGAGATCAAGACAATGCTAAATCAAGAAGAAGAAGGCAAAGACAGGAAGAGAAAGGCTGGCCAGCATTGCTATTGGCTCCGACATTGAATATACTAAGACCAGCAATGAGGAAACCACTCAGAATGTAATAAGAAACATTCATGGTTGCTGGATTTTAGAGCTGGAAGACTTGCTGGTGAATGAGTTCTTTCCTACAGCCATTTTGAATCAGATGTTCAAATGGATTGAACTCAAGGTCCAAAGAAAGCAAAGGGAAGAATCCCTCCCAAGAAATATTGCTGGGAAATGGTTGAATCTAGAGGTCCATGTAAGAAGAGTTGCCATTGGTAAGACATACAAGCAAGAACCAAATCTGATCAAACCACCTGGCATCGCTTACTATGCTGACCCGGTAACAAAGAAACCTAAGAAGAAACTTGGATTGATTCCTTATGAGTATTTCTATCTTACTGCTCAGGATCAAGAAGAAGATCTTCTCTGGTTAAGAAAGATTCATCCGAGAAACATTTCAGATACACAGCTTCTCCATGCCAGCAATTGGGGCATGCATTTGTGGGTAGTTAACTACATGGAAATGAATGCTGAAAAGCATCATCATACTGCCTGCAAAAATGCAAGAATTCTTCAACTACAAGTCCGTAGGCTTCTGGAAAACTACGAGAAGGATTGTGTTGAATTCACTGCTCTTGCTGAGAAGAGTGTAAGAGAGATTCTGAGAAAATCCTCTGAAAGAGTTTAAGTCCCTGCAATAGTCTATTGTTAAAGTTTTTGTTTGCTGATTCTTTGTTATCTATGCTTTCTTGTAAACTTCTGAATGATAACTTTCAGCAATGAATTCTTTTTTACTCTTATTGGTTTTTGATTATGCAACTTACTTATGCTTACTGTTTATTATTTCAAGTATGCTTGCATTAATCATCTGATTTATTCAACATCAGAAACCTCTAAAAGGGTAACAATTAATTTAGTCATGGATTGCTATCATCAAAAAGGGGGAAATTTGTTAGGAAACTTGTAATTTTGATGAGCAATTAACCATGCTAAATTAAGAACAGTCCAATAACTAGTACTCTTAAGGTCCATAGGAATTTAGAATTTTAAGGACATTGTAAAAGAGGAACGTTTGCTGATGACTTAGATAGGTGTTAGATAAGTTATTTCTTTGGTGGATGACGTACTTTAATTTCTGTGAAGAAATTAATTTATTGACACATTTGCGTATGATGTATTTTATTTTCTGAAAAGAAAATATCTTATTGATGCTTAGCTTTGATGTATCTTATTTTCTGAAAAGAAAATGACCTATTGAAGCATTTGCTGAAGATGTATTTTGTTTATTACAAACAAATTATTGAAGCAAATAAGAAATCGGTCAGAATCTTGAAGACTTTTGAAGATCTGAAGACTTGAAGACTTGAAGACTTGAAGATTGCTGAAGACTGGTAAGGCACGTGTTGCTCAGAAAGTGAAATTTTCAGCAACAACATTGCATAAGTGAAAATCTGAAAGACAGAGTAGGTTGTGCTTGCTGAAACTTAGAATGAACACTTGCTGATGAACATATGTGACCTCTTGCTGAATGTACGTGATTTTGCGCTCCATTGTTACTGTTTGAATTCTATTCAAAGGTGCATTTAATGCAAAGCTTACACACAAAGGACATGAAGACTAGAAGACAAACAAAGGTTGTTGCTGAAAGTACAAAAGCAAGATAGTGACATGTTAAGGAACAAAAGCCTTAGGATTTGAAATTCAAACGGCTCCTTACTTGCACTATAAATAGAGGTCATCCGGCAAAGAGTTGAAGTGTGTCAACAACGTGATCAAACTCTCACTTGTGCTTAAAATTCACAAACCTTCAAACACTCTTACTGCCATTGATCCGTTCCAAGACTTAAAGCTTGAAAAAGCTACTTGTGAAGAAGTAGAACAAACTCGGCTAAGAAATTAGTTAAGTGTTCTTTCTTTCGAACAAGAACAAGTCTTGACACCAGAAACAATCAAACTTGTTTACTGCAAAGTATTCCAAGTTGTGTTTCTTAGATTACTTGTTGTAACTGAATAAGTTATAATTAAGTTATCTCACCCCAAAACTCTCTAACTGAAAATACACCCTTTCAGGCGTGATATTCAGGGGGAACTTAATCGAGCAAGCTTTTGCTGATTAAAAGTACCAAGTTTGGTGGAGAACAAGGTTGAGTTCTCTAGTTTAGGTTGGAGACAAAGCAAGTGTGCTTTGGTTTCTGTTGAATCGCTTTAGATAGGAGATTGTAAGGAACCTCAATCATATCTTAGTGGATTCAGTCCTAGAAAGGACAAAGTGGATTAGTTGGGAGATTACGCCACTCTCAGATACCACTCTAAAAGTGTTTGTGTGATTTACTTACTGCATTTAGCTTTCAGCAAATTATATCTGTTTGTACACAGTCACTCACGTCACTTGCTGAAACTCTTTACTTGCTGAAAAAGCACTTATCGTTTCAAAGACTTCCGCTCTCTGATTTTAAGTATCGGCAAACCAAGCTACTGTAAAGTAACTTACGCTTGCTGAGAAAGTTAAGTATCAGCAACCTCATTACTGAAAAGTAATAAGTACTTGCTGAGAAAGTTTTAAACGACAAAAGTTTGAAAAGACTATTCACCCCCCCCCCCTCCCTCTAGTCTTTTCTTGTTGTTTAAAGGGACCAACATATTGGTTTTCACCCATTGATAAGTCTCACCGACATTTCATTTAATCGAACTGTATGTACGTACTGAACACACAATAGGACATACATATAAAGACTTTCTTCAATTTAATTATATTTTCAATAAACAACTTGACAATATACGAGTAATAAGGCCTTGTGTTGTGAATGATGGTAGTAGGCTGGTATCGTGACAACAACGTACATATGTTATAAATTCCACTGTACCTGCCTATTTCAATCATTCTCTATCATCGGGCCTATAAATAAATGGACTTTGTTTGATGGTATGCATACAATAAACAGTACGAACTTCCCCTCGTTTCCAATTGATAATTTAGCCTTTCTTTATTCGTTACTAATTATTATTGTTTTCAACTTAGATTTTCTACCTAATTTTCTACATACGGGCACAATGAACAACGGTGGATCACAACCACCCCAGGACGACGTGGCACTCCCCCCTTGGTTTCCGGACTAGATGCACAATGGCCTGGAGGTGTTGCACTATTTTGGCAGAAATTATGTTATATTTTATTGGTATAGTTGTCGTGTGCTTATATATATAGTTGTATTAAATAGATAACTTTTGAAACTGTGTATGACAGGTTCGTTCCGGCTTCTGCTACGCACAGGCTACACACGATAATGCGCAACCCCATCCGTTGCTGGCTCCTGGACGTTCGAGTGGCGGCCAGAAGTGGAGTACGCTTCCCTTGGCTGTGAGGCATGGCTATTTCGAGGAGCTGAAGATACTTTACTTACAAGGGAAAATTTTGAAAAATATACTCCATGTAGTACCACGTATAGAAATGATACTCAAGGTTGCCACTATCAAAAAAGTATACACTACGTTAAGCCATTGTCCAAAAAAGATACTTCCGTTAGTTTTCTCGCCGGAAATTAACGCGTGTATCTCAAAGGCAGCATAACACACGCGCTTGACACGTGTCACGTTCCCATTAAATCTGACAATTGTTTTAAAAAAATGAAAAATTGTAAAAAAAATTAAAATTAATCCAATAAATAGTTGGACACGTGTCGGTTTCTCATTAAATCTGGCAAAAATGTAAAAAGATAATAGAAACATAAAAATTAATCCAATAAATAATTGGACACGTGTCACGCCCTCATTAAATCTGGCAATTTTTTTAAAAAAATGAGAAATTTAAAAAAACAAATGACAAAAATTAATCTAATAAATTGTTAGACACGTGTCGGTCTGTCCTTAAATTTGAGGGAAATTTTTGAAAAAAGAATTACAAATTTTTAAAATAAGAAAACCAACCATAAGCTTAACATAGAAAGAATTCCTAATCCCCACAACATACGAAACCATAAACAACTCACTTAAACAAAGTATTCAAAGTAATTAAGCATAAACTAATACTCCACTGCCGTAATAATTTACTCACATGGTGGTACGGGCAGCTTCACTTTCTTGGTTGGAATGTCCATTTCTATGCAGAGGAATTAGAGGTGCTGGAATTTGAGATGCCGGACAAGAAAGGAATTGGTCGAGGCCGACGGAAGCGGTTTGTTTGTGGTACTAAAGTATTTCACGATTTGGGATTAGGGCTTTCCTAGCCTTTGTCGATCTGTTTCATATATTAACTTACCCTTATCTTTTATCTGGTTAATTTTTTTATTATTTTTACTATTTTTCTTTTTTTTTTTAACTTTGTCAGATTTAATGGGAGCGTGACACGTGTCAAGCACGTGTGTTGTGCTGCGTTTTTTACACGCGCTGATTTGGGATTAGGGCTTTCCTAGCCTTTGTCGATCTGTTTCATATATTAACTTATCCTTATCTTTTATCTGGTTAATTTTTTTTATTTTTTTTACTATTTTTCTTTTTTTTTTTTTAACTTTGTCAGATTTAATGGGAGCGTGACACATGTCAAGCACGTGTGTTGTGCTGCGTTTGAGATACACGCGCTAATTTCAAACGAGAAAACTGACCAGAGTATCTTTCTTGGACAATGGCTTAACGTAGAGTATACTTTTTGTACAGTGGCAATCTGGAGTATCATTTCTATACGTGGTACAACCTGGAGTATATTTTTCAAAATTTTCCCTACTTACAACCGTTATAGTGTTTTTTATTACGTCCGCATTCAAAATGGGTAGGTGGTGCCCAAAGTTTTTTTCTTGCCAGTACGTTCGCGTTCAAAATGGCTAGGCGGCGCCCACTAGCTTGAGTATTATGTTAGTTTGTTTGGCTTATCTGAAGTAACTGAACTCTTGGAGTCGTACTATTGGGTCCCCAGTATGGCTGCAGAAGTTTTGTGGAAGGTCTTCAACTATGAGGCGTGCGAAATCTACAAGCAAAGGGTTTACCGCGCTAAATATTTGCATGTCGAGATCGAGTCTCATGCTTGGTCTAACTACATCATCCCCGAGCATTACGATTTGTGGGATGCGTATTGGAACGAGTCGGCGGCGGCAGCAACAAACGTTCCCCATCGCTATGGGGTGTCGTGGTTAACCCGCACGTACCCTTAGCTAGCATGTAGTTTATCTTTGTACATTGTAGTTATGACCTATGTTTATCTTCGTACATTGTAGTTTCTTTATTTCGTACGTACGAAAACTTTTTAGTTTCTTTATTTAGTATGAAAACTTTGATTATGTTCTAATTTATTTGTATATTCGAATATTTTTCTATATTAATTCGTATGATTTTTGTATAATTAAATTTACAAATACCCAACAAATATTATCACATGTCTAATATTAATAATAATAAAAACAAAATATAAAAAGAGTAAAAAAAAATTAAATCAGTAACTTAGCAACGGATATATTTTATCTGTTGCTAAATTCTGTTCTATCCGTTGTTTAGGCAGACTGGTTATTTTTTTAAAATAATACACATACAAACGAATACACTTTATCCGTTGCTAGCTTTAGCGACGGATACAATCTATCCGTAAATGAGCCCGGAGTCCGTATCCAACCCGCTCAAACCATTAATCGTCATAGAACGTCGGCAAATCCGTCGCTAATTATAGCCACGGATAATTCCGTGGCTACAAAGCTGCTACGCAAAAAATGGCGACGAGCTTATTAGTAACGGACCTATCGGCCATTACTAACACCTTTTAGCCACGGATCGTTCTTCTTAGCCACGGATAGATTTGTGGCTAAAAACCGAATTTTTTGTAGTGACACCAACACCTTCATGGCCCTTAACCAAGAAACAACACCGCACAAACCAAAACCTACCAAAAACACTAGAAAATAAGAAAAAGAACCCTCCGAAAGAAGCAAGCTCGGTGGCCACTCAGGGAGATCAAGACCTTGTCGGTACCATAACCACAACATGTAATCAAAATCTTATAAGACACTAACGCGCGCAGCCATACAACCAACTTCAATACCTACTAAGCCGTGACCTAAATCAGTCACCCAAATCGTCCAACAACCAACTGCTCCGTGGATTCTTCAAATCTCACCCCACCAACCTTATTCACCTCTCAATCAATCTGCTCTTTGATGAACGTGTATTTTACACCTTCATTCGAGTCTTTTTTCACCTATTTTTGCTATCCTCTATGTTAATTTAGCTATATTATAGTGCATTTTATTAGAATAGTGTCACGTTTTCCTTTAGTTTGCATTTTACAGGTTTTAGGTGAAAAACGTGATTTTTCGGGCAATTATATTGAAGAGAACGAAGAATCGGTGTTCTGAGGACATTTTTGGAGTATCTAGAAAGTTCCCGATGGGATTTGAAGTCTAGGGGTCAGTTTGAGGTTTAAAGGTCACTAGAAGGCAAAATCCGAGTCTGAAAAGGAGAAGATATCCAAAAACGCGTCCCTCGCCGACTGAAGCTCCCGGGCAATTCGTCCGGGATGTGGGGCGGTTCGCTCCACACCAGGCGGTTCGCCCGGTGTGTGGGGCGACTCGCCCCACACGTTCCGAACTCCTATATATAGTTGTTGTTTCTCTACGTTTTTTCATACTTTATCAGACCTTTTTTCATACCTTTCTCATTAGTTTTAGGTAGGAATTCTCCAGAGGCTGTTCTGGGAATTCTTAGCATAAGAGACAATTTTCCTTATCAATTTGGAGCTTGTGAGATCGTGATTCTTCAGAGATTGACAACCTTCGACGGTAACATTGTATCTCACGATTTTTCTACTTATATTTATATCTTCCAACATGTTTTCATTCAATCTTGCTATGATTTCTGTTGATTGCATGACATCTATGAGTAGCTAAATCTATCGTTGGTTATAGTATGTGATTTCTTAGCGAGGGTTCTTAATTAATCATGATGGCGGTAATGCGAATCAGACTTTGAGTTATTACTTTATTTCTTTGATCTATCTAAGCCCTCTATCTTTGTAATTAATCATGCATGATTATTAACCTGCTATGCTTTGAATGATCATACTATCACTAATTTCCATTATCTTGATAAGAAAAATTTGTGCTAAGTCATCTGTTGATTTTATAGTTTAAGTTAAATTAGATAAAGCTAGTTATAGTCCTTAGAGATCGACACCCGAGGTTATTTTACTGCTACACTACGGTTTTCGCTGTAGTTGTGAATTCCCTTTGGCTAAAAACAAATTTATTTGATTAATTGAATCTGAAAAATTCCAGTTCATCAAATTGGTGCCGTTGCCGGGGAATACTCCTTTTTTCTGTTTAGCTTTTATATATTTTCAGCATTCAATTCCTAGTTTTAGTAGTTTTTATTTTGTTTGATCTCTCTGATACTCCTTTCTTAGCTTGTTACAGATAGTGTATGTGAAGTACACGATCTAGGGGAACACCGCTTGCAGAATCAATCGCTGAAATCGACAGAGTCTACCACCAAAGAAGGCGACTACTTCAACGACGTGAACTAGAGGAAATAGAGGATACCGATTTCTCTGAATCTCTACACAGTCTTTTTAAGGAAATCGTCTTAATGGAAGAAGTTAGACCACTGAAAGCATGGGTTCAACCCACCAAGGATCGTATGAGGGGACCGACGATTGTCTTTCGCCTGCAACTCGAGATCTGAAAATAAAAAACCACGCGTTCCAACAACTTCCGAGGTTCTATGGCTTAGCAAGGGAAGATGTGATGGGGTACTTGCACGATATCGATGATTTCGTCAACCAACTCCCACGACCCGGGGCTTAAATAACAACGGATGAGTTGATAATGAAGGTTTTTTCTATGGGGCTTGGCGACAGGGCCAAGTCATGGTTAAGTACTCTACCGGCGGGTTCGTTGGACACTTGGGAGAAGGTTTTTTCAGCTATCATGGAGAAATACTTTCCCCACACGTTGACTACCGCGCTTAAGGCGCAAATCACTGGGTTCAAACAAGACTATGATGAGACCATCTACACCGCGTTTGAGAGGTTCCAAGACCTCATGAACAAGTGCCCTCACCATGGTTTTGAGCTTTCGGATCTTGTGCAACACTTCTACAATGGACTGACCTTTGAGAACCAGCAGGTGGTGGATTTCCAATGCCGTGGCAATATTTGGGAGGAAACCGCGGAAGCCGTCTGGGCGGTTTTCGAAAGGCTTGCCAAGGGTTCGCAATTCAAGGATCCAAGAGCAATGGTTAGGAGACGTGGACCTGAAGCTCCACCGACTCAAGAGGCCCCTATGTATGGGGAATGGGGATCGATTCGAGTGCTTTACCAACGAGTTGAAACAAGTCCTCAAGAGCACCACTGGAACATCCATGTCAAATGAGGTTTGCCGAATATGCAAGAACTATGGGCATGGAGCTCATATGTGTAGATCGGAGCTTGCCTATGATGATGGTAATTGGGTTCAAGGAGGCGAAGAGGAAGCTTTTGCTATGGAATTCGGTACTCAAGAAGCTAGCTACGGACAAGATGGTAGGAATCCTCGAGGTGGATTTTGGAGAAGAGGGTTCCGGAACAACCAAGGATACACACCGGCTAGCCAAACTTATGGACCTAACCAAGACCGTAGTAGGCTTAGCTATGGTAATGATCACTACGAAAATCCCGCTCCCAAAGAGCAACCGAATTCGAAGACAGCTCTACTCATGGAGAACTTGCAAACAATGCTTGATCACACCCAAAGTTTTCATAAGCGTTATGAAGAAGATTCTGAGAAGACTAGGGCGAGGCTTGATCGTTTGGAAGAGAGCACTAGGCTTGCCCATCAAAAGATGCAAGAGTTGAATTACCGTGGAGCAAGTAGGGAGCAAGGGAAGCTGCCTAGCAACACTGAGAAGTCGATGTCCATTACCTTGGTAGGTGATCTTCCTGTTGAAATCACCATCAAGAAGGTTTCTAAATGTGAGCGTTGCAAGGATGAAGAACCCCCACTGGCCAAGGAAGAAGAGAAGGACCTTGGTTCTGATGAGAGTGATGAGGAGCAAGAGGATCCCGAGCCAATCCCTCAGAGTTTCGATGTTAAGGTCGGGATTGGTGAACTTGAAGATGTTCGTGCTACACTAGATACGGGATCTTACTCTAATGTGCTCCCAATGAATGTGTTTGAGAAAAGTAGCATTGGAAAACTATCTGAGCATAAGGCTATTGTGCAATTGGCGGATGGATCCTTTGTGAGACCCGAAGGCGTTGTGAAGAACGTATTGGTTAAGATTGGTGAAGCTTCTGTGTACACCAACTTTGTAGTTATGCCGGCGTCTACACCTGGGATGGGGGATGTTGTTCTCTTGGGGCGAACGTTCTTGACTAAACTACGCTCCGTGATAGACATCTACCGAAGAACTTGCACCATTGAGGTGGATGGCAAGCGACATGTGTTGCGAGCCATATCTGATCCAAATATTCACTTCAATGCTTCTCACACCGTTAACTACTTTGGTCTTGTTGTCTATGTTCATTCTCATTCACAGGTTCGTGGTATGAGGAGGAGATCGATGAAGAGGAAGTCTAGTACCCTAAAAAAGAAGAACTAGGAGCAAGGAGAAGTCGAGTCAAAGACTATAAACAATGGCGCTATCCGGGAGGCAACCCAGAGTTTTTATCGCTTTATTGCATTGCATGCATTCATACATTGAACAATTTGCCTTTCTTTATGTGAATTTGTTCGTCTATGTGTTGTTTTGTGCTTATGTTTATGTTTGAGTGAATTTTTTTCGAGTATTTTCCCCCCATGGGGGGCGAACATGGCCAGAGAGCTTCGCGCTCTCTGGCCGTGTGGGGTGATTCGCCCCACACACAGGACGAATCGCCCCCTGGTACCTGAAGGTAGAAAAACGGGCTTCACCCCATTTTTCCTCATTTTTCCATCTTCTTCACTCTCTTACTCCCAAAATTCCCAAAAAATCAAAAATTCTTCAACCTTTCATAAAACCTTCAATCTTCCATCAAATTTTGTGTTCTTTAGCTTCAATCGAAGCCCATTACGTGCTCTTTCATTTCATCCGAACAAAGTTCTTCCTAGTTCATTCATTCTTCGAATCTACGGTAATCTCATATGAACCCTAATTTTTCAAATTTGAGGTTTGTTTGATTTATGCTTCAATTGAGCTTATATGATGTATGGGTTGATTGTTTGTGTGATTAGAAACGTTATTCACTATCAATTGCATGTTCAATTATGCTTGGTTTGTTGGTTTGAGGATTTTGCTTACTAGATGTCTATGTCTCGTTTTGCATTGCTTCTTTTCCTTCCATTCCATGTTTATGGTTGTGTTTATTGATGTGATAATGATGGACATGATGGTAGAATGCATGATTGATGAGTTTGAGGATTTATGATGCTAGATTTTTGCTACTATGGTATGAATTGAGCCTTATGATTTAAGGATATTTGTTGTCTAGCACGAGCATAATGTGGTATGTACATGTCGAAGTTATTTTGGTGTGTTGCATGTTAGTTCTAAAAGTAGCTAGACTAGACATGGAGGTTTTGAGGAGTTCGATTGTTGTTGTTATCACTTGTGTGTTTCACTCTTGCATTTGCATGTGCATAAATCTGTTTTGTGTCATACAAGATACTAATTGCTGTTTGTAGGAACCATGCCTCCACGAGACAAGAAGAAAGTGGGCTCGTCTAAGAGCAAGAAGGGTAAGGGGGCAGCTTCAAGCTCCCAACCTTCCCATGAGTTGTTCGAGTTATCTCTTGCTGCAATTGACGTCCGTCAGAGGCTCCAGGCAGAGCTTGCTCAAGGTGGGAGATCAACTATTCCGGATAGGAGGATAGAAATTCCAAACGGACTTGCTCACAGGCCAGGTTACATGGTGCTCTCCCGTTTGGCAAGAAAGCGGAATTGGGGTTGGTTTACTTCCAACCGATTCAAGGGGTATGATACGAGCCTCCTCCATGAGTTCTATGTGGGGTATACAGATCTTGAAGAAAAGGAGGGGGTACTCGTTAGAGGCGTAATTGTGCCATGGACGCCGGCCTCAATTTCTGCATTTATCCATTTTGGGGAACGTGAGTTCACCGGAAGCAACCACTCCTACGTGTATTCAAGGGCCACTAGGAGAATTGGAAGTGACATCACAGATGTGATTTGCAATAGGGAATATGTGTATCCAGATACCGGGGCACAACCTGGACGAATCCATCAGAGTGACCTTAGTATCGAGGCTAAGGTGGTTATGAAATTCTGCATTTTCAATTTGATCCCTAGAATGAATGACACGTGGATACAGCCGAATTATGCTGAGCTCCTCTACTGCTTGTTGGGCAAGCATTGTATTGACATCGGTCAGATCATGTACGCAGAGTATGAGCGTCATTGGGAGAAGAAGAAGAAGCCCTTCATTTTTCCGAGTTTCATCACAGCATATTGCAAATATCACGGGGTCGAAGAAATTGATGAGGGGGATTGCGAGGTCGCTGCCCTTTCCCCTTCAACTACTGATGTGCAACTAAGTAGGTATCGTATGAAGAACCCCACAGCTGCTGCTGCTGATATTGAAGCTTCCGTCCAACAGACTGATTCTGACGATGATAATGATGATGAGGAGGCTATGGAAACTGACGATGGCCGAGTCCCTATTCCTGATATTCCTTCTGTCCGTAGAGCGCCGCATGCACCGCCTCGAGCACCACAAGTGCCTAGAGGTTTTGACTTCTCTGATTATCGGGCTCATTTCGATGCTAGTGTTGCAGCCTTGACCACTACTGTCCAAGGGTTGCAACACAACCTTGATGGACACATTGCCCAACGCAACCGCGATTGGAAAATAGCTGAGGAGCATCGTCGGAATGAGAGGGAGATAATGTGGGAGCAGCAACAGCTCATCCGTCGGCAACAGGAGGCTCTACAGCAGTCCAATGATCTCCTGTCTGACATGTGAAGGGACTATTATGGGGATTACGATCCCAATAATTAGTCTTTTCACAAGTCCATTCTGGTATACTCAGCCGACCGAGGCCAAACCATTCGGTAACATCTAGTATCACTTTTTATTTACTCATTCTCTTTTGCTAGGGGCTAGCTTGAGTTTCATGAGGGGGATGGGATGTGAACCATGATGTTAAGTATTGTTTGGCTTTATGATGTTGAGTATGTTATCTTGTATTTTGTTTGAATTTGCACGTTTACCGCTTTCCTAGTATTTAGTTGCATACACTACATTCATCCTAGTCTAGTCTTGCATGTTATATGTGGAGTTTATTGCCAAATTTTTTGAACTTTTTTATTGGGTAGATTAACTAATTATGACATTATGGTATCTTGTATTTTGTTTGCATTTGTACGTTTACCGCTTTCCTAGTATTTAGTTGCATACACTACATTCATCCTAGTCTAGTCTTGCATGTTTTATGTGGAGTTTATTGCCAAATTTTTTGAACTTTTTTATTGGGTAGATTAACTAATTATGACATTAATCATATGTTTCACCTCTATGAATTTTTTTGAGATTTTTCTCGCTTGGCTTGTCACATTTGTATATGCATTTGGTTAAGCTTGGTAGTCTCGACATCACTTAGTGGTGTTTTCTATACTGCGGTTCACGAAGGCCTTTATAATAGGATGATGCATGTTAGGATCTTATGGTTGTTTTCCCGAGTAATTATGTACCTAACAGGCAACAAGTCTTCACCTTGCTTTGAGATTGCTAAATGCCTAGGAAGGAGGTAGTGTGAGATTGTGTGATCCTTTGTTTGCAACCTATTATTTCGAATAGGTTTGGGGAGGGGGTTACGCTATCATTAGACTTGTTTTTCGATTTTTGTGTGTTGTGAGTCTGTTTTCCTTTTTCGTAAAGTTTGTACTCCAACCTATTCTTTCGAATAGGTTTGGGGAGGTCGTTTGTGTGCCATTGTAATTTCTTTTTCGTTGTGCTACTGCTGGCTAAAAAAAAAGAGAAAAAAATCGAAAAAAAAAGAAAAATTCCAGGAAAAAGAAAAAAAATCTGGAAAAGAAAAAAGAAAAAAAGAAAAGACCCCAAAAAAACAAAGAAGGGTCCAAAAAAGAGCCAAAAAGCAGTTTAGCAAAGTGTTTGTCTCATTTTTCAATTCTTGTAATGTTCGTAATCGAGTTGTAATTTTTTGTCTTTTGTTTGTTTGAGTGTCATCTGTTCTAGATCACCCTCGTCCTGCCATTCAGGAAGTGGTGAATAGTTTAAGGCTTTGCTTGAGAGATGGGTCGAATAGAGGAGTGTTATCTTTTTTAGGGAACCCTCCTTCGTTTGATGAGAGCCAATATTGGTTCGACCTCTTTGAGGAAAAGTCTTAACTTGGTGAACATCAGTAAGTCCTCAGTTTCATAGGCACGGGACAACCATTCGTATTTTAACATGTTTCATTACGTCGTCACTAACTAGGTCCAGGTAGAGAATGTTACGAGAGACTATCTTGTTTGACATAAGTCCATATGTGAATGTGTATGAGTCAATCGAGGCATTCTTCAACCTATATCCATGTTATGATTGTATGGTTTTTGGTTCATAAGTTTTTTGATAGACTCAATGGATTAGTTCATTTCATTTGGCATGAGACTCCATTTTTTGTGTTGCATTGTTTTTTCCATTAGAGTCTAGCTTAGTTGCTTGAGGAAAAGCAAAGGTTCGGTTTGGGAAGTTTGATGAACGTGTATTTTACACCTTCATTCAAGTCTTTTTTCACCTATTTTTGCTATCCTCTATGTTAATTTAGCTATATTATAGTGCATTTTATTAGAATAGTGTCACGTTTCCCTTTAGTTTGCATTTTACAGGTTTTAGGTGAAAAATGTGATTTTTCGGGCAATTATATTGAACAGAATGAAGAATCGGTGTTCCGAGGACATTTTTGGAGTATCTAGAAGGTTCTGGATGGGATTTGAAGTCTAGGGGTCGAGTTTGAAGGCTTAAAGGTCACTAGAAGGCAAAATCCGAGTCAGAAAAGGAGAAGAAATCCAAAAATACGTCAAAAACGCGTCCCTCGCCGACTGAAGCTCCCGGGCGATTCTGCCGGGATGTGGGACGGTTCGCCCCACACCAGGCGGTTCGCCCGGTGTGTGGGACGACTCGCCCCACACGTTCCGAACTCCTATATATAGTTGCTGTTTCTCTACGTTTTTTCATACCTTTCTCATTAGTTTTTGGTAGGAATTCTCCAGAGCCTGTTCTGGGAATCTTAGCATAGGAGACAATTTTTCTTATCAATTTGGAGCTTGTGAGATCGCGATTCTTCGGAGATTGACAACCTTCGACGGTAACATTGTATCTCACGATTTTTCTATTTATATTTATATCTTTCAACATGTTTTCATTCAATCTTGCTATGATTTCTGTTGATTGCATGACATCTATGAGTAGCTAAATCTATCGTTGGTGATAGTATATGATTTCTTAGCGAGGGTTCTTAATTATGCATGATGGCGGTAATGGCGAATCAGACTTTGAGTTATTGCTTTATTTCTTTGATCTATCTAAGCCCTCTATCGTCGTAGTGTTGAATTGAACGGAACACATTGGACAATTCATGATCTTAGATCTCTATGCAAAACGATCGGGTACTTCATGCATGATTATTAACCTGCTATGCTTTGAATGATCATACTATCACTAACTTCCATTATCTTGATAAGAAAAATCTGTGCTAAGTCGTCTGTTGATTTTATAGTTTAAGTTAAATTAGATAAAGCTAGTTATAGTCCTTAGAGATCGACACTCGAGGCTATTTTACTACTACACTACGGTTTTCGTTGTAGTTGTGAATTGGCTTTGGCTAAAAACAAATTTATTTGATTAATTGAATCTGACAAATTCCAATTCATCACTCTTTACCTGCAACCTACACCTCATTCTGCTCCTCATCGTTTTTATGTACCTCTCCTCCAACGCCACTCCTTGTATCACTGAACCTCTTGAAACTTGTAGTAACACAACCAACTTCATAAGCTAGTAAACCAAGACCCAAACGAATTGCCCAATTCAACAATGGCGGCACAATATCCCTACACAACGGAGAGTCCATTTTATGTACTAGAAAATATCTATGTCCAATTTATATATTGTATGATGGCTATCAGTACAATTTATATACTCAGGGATATAAATGCAATAGGTAACTTGTAGCCATTATATAGTCGTTCTCCAATATATAAAATGGCACTTTCTCGGTCTCATTAGTATATTTGTTACTCCCTTCATTCCTATACAAGCTTCCAAATACTTCTTTTGTAGGCACAAGGTTTAATGAAAATGAGGCAAGTGTGATATTATTTGAGTAAAAAATAGAAAAAGTATTGTGAGTGACGTATTTTGTTTAAATAAA
Organism: Plantago ovata; assembly: GCA_028274465.1. Taxonomy (NCBI): domain Eukaryota; kingdom Viridiplantae; phylum Streptophyta; class Magnoliopsida; order Lamiales; family Plantaginaceae; genus Plantago; species Plantago ovata. The sequence continues at coordinate 53,738,331 of CM051457.1, forward strand.
AAATGTTAAAAATATGGTGAGTGGGGTATTATTCTAGTTAATCATGAATAAAGAATGGTGAGTGTGTTGGTAAAATTGTAAATATAATTATATGGTCGGATAATGATTATAACAAATATTTTCATTGTTTGAACGAGAAACTTATAACGGAACGTTTAAAATGGAAAAACAGGAAACCTCTAAGCGAATGGAGGGAGTAATTTTTTCCACACTAGACTGATTGAATTCTGCACATTTATTGCAGATGGTATGCATGAAATGCGGTTGAGAAGCGCGTGGACTCGAATATTGATTGTGACGAAATTAAGCAAGTTTACTCCGTGTATAATAATCAGCAAATAACAATCTTAATAATGATTTAATTAATAAATTATCACAATTAGTCAAACCCTACTGTGTCACATCAGACTCATATCACTATACTTCAAAAACTGATCTCCCTATATATACATCACCCACCTATGCAACATAACTTCATAAGTCACACAACACAAAACCATCTTACACAATTTTCCCTATCAACAAAAGCTAACAGAAAATTTCTCTCATTTACAACAAACATTTTTCAAGAAATTACTTGTCTAATCTTTTGTCCGCTGTCCAAAAAATTCCTCCCAACGAAATGACGCTGTCGAAGAAAGCCACTTGTAACTCGCACGGACAAGATTCTTCCTACTTTCTCGGATGGGAAGAGTATGAGAAGAACCCATACGATGAGGTTTCAAACCCGAAGGGTATAATTCAGATGGGTCTCGCGGAGAATCAGCTTTCATTCGATTTACTCGAGTCATGGTTAACCGCAAACCCTGATGCATCCGGGTTCAAGAGAAATGGAGAGTCCATTTTCCGTGAGCTTGCTCTATTTCAAGATTATCATGGCCTTCCAGCCTTCAAAAATGTAAGCATGCAATTTTATTTGTATTTTCCTTTTTCTTAACAATATATTATTCTTATCAAAAATGGAAAAAGTAGTTTTAGTAATTCAAGTACTATTACATGGTTTTAAATGTCTTATGAATGCATGTAGGCAATGGCACAATTCATGTCGGAAATTCGAGGAAACAAGGTCACATTCGACCCCAACAACCTTGTACTCATGGCGGGCGCCACCTCGGCTAACGAGATGATCGTCTTTTGCCTTGCGGACCCCGGCGATGCGTTACTGGTCCCTACTCCTTACTATCCGGGGTAAGCATGTTAATTAGTTCATTTTCACTTTTACGAACGACAATGCACAAAAAATTATAACATTTCTAACGTAGTAATTATCTCAAATTATGGCAGATTCGATAGAGACCTAAAGTGGCGAACTGGAGCGGAAATCGTACCCATCCAATGTACGAGCTCAAATGGCTTCAGAGTCACGGCACAAGCTCTAGAGGATGCGTATAGTCTGGCACAAAAGCGTGATCTCAAAGTCAAAGGCGTGTTGGTGACAAATCCTTCAAACCCGCTTGGGATCACACTGACCCGGCAAGAACTCAACCACCTTGTCAACTTCATTGATGCAAAAGGAATCCATCTCATCAGCGACGAAATCTATTCCGGAACGGTTTTCAACTCGCCTAGCTTCGTAAGCGTGATGGAGGTTCTCGCAAACCGAAAAAATGTGGATAAAGAACTCTCGAACCGGGTTCACGTTGTCTATAGCCTGTCAAAGGACTTGGGCCTTCCGGGTTTCCGGGTCGGATCTATATACTCCAATGACCCATTAGTTGTATCAGCGGCTACGAAGATGTCAAGTTTCGGGTTGATCTCTTCTCAAACTCAATACCTCCTATCCGCCATGCTTTCCGACAAAAAGTTTGCCAAAACATACATTGTCGAAAACCAAAAACGTCTCAAGACCCGACGTTCTATGTTGGTACGCGGTTTAAAGAAAACTGGGATTTCATGCTTGGAGAGCAATGCAGGGTTATTTTGCTGGGTAGACATGAGGCACTTGCTAAGATCCAACACTTTCGAAGCGGAAATGGATCTTTGGAAGAAGATTGTTTACGAAGTCGGGTTGAATATCTCACCCGGTTCATCGTGCCATTGTGATGAACCGGGTTGGTTCCGCGTTTGCTTCGCCAACATGTCCGAAGAGACACTAGAGCTCGCGGTGCAACGTATAAAATGTTTTGTGATTGCCATTTCTTCAAGCAAAAGTAGCAAGCTTTCCTACAACTCAAGCAAGAATTCAAGCAGGTCAAAGTCACTTGCCAAGTGGGTTTTTCGGCTATCGTCCCAGGATCGGGAACGTGAACGATAAGTCTCTAGCTCGTATCGTATTAGTGCCAATTTGGTACAATCGATCCATTTTTCAATTTATTTTTTTAACTCAATATTACATTTTAAAAATATTGAGTTTTTTTTTTTTTTCTTTTTTTTAAATTTCTTATGTTTGGTTCATGTAGAGAGTGCACTCTGTCCATGTGGATGAGAAGTGATTTGCTCTTCATTAATGTAACTCTTGTGTTTTCATTAATTTTAATTGATGTACTTGAATTTGTTTGTTATTATTCCATGAAATCTTCTCGAAATTTACAAAATCGTTGATCACATTGTGGACATGTGTGGTACAAGACATATACTACTACTACTTGACAATTAATGTGCCATGCATAATAAAAACTTAATGGAAAAAAGAATGCTTATATAAGGCATGTTCGATTTGAGGTTAATTAGAAATTTAGAAGGGTAATTACCAAAAGATGCGACATTAATTATAGTGGAATTGAAGATCCGACATTAAGTTTGCCGACGTTGGACAGTCCAAGGTTGTGTGTTATTGTTGAGTGAATCATTGAAATGTTTTTGATAATTATTATTGCCGACCTTCTAGTTCTACTTTAATAACTTTACGTACCCCATTACACGTATTGACGTTGTTTAAGCCGTATTAGCAGCCCGGTTATACAAAGTCAAAACAAGACTATATTATACATAAAATTATTAAAAGTCTACAGAAAAAAGCTTCTTGACTCCTGAGTGAGTTTTAGTTACTACTACGCAAGGCAATGTGGAAACGAGTGAAGTTAAGTGTAAGACCGACTTATGTAGGAAATTTATGTAGTATTAGTGTAGTAGTAGTTGTAATATTTACCGTTTTAAAAAAAATTAAAAAATAATCTTAGAATCAAATACATAAGATTTCATTAGTGTAAATTACATTGAACCCCGTTGGAGACCCTAATTACGGATTCTTCATCGCTAGTTGAACAATTACATATAGTCCCAGACACCGAAAAATGTTTGACCTCACCCTTATTCAATTTTCAAAAAACTCAGGCCAAACAAGGCCTTAGTTTTTTTATATTCATTTTTCCTTTTCTTCTGTTTCCCTTCTTTTTATCTTTTCTCTTTTCTTCATTTTCTTATTTTCTTTTAGCTTTTCCCTTTTCTTTTTTTTTTTTTTTTCTAATCTTCTTCTTCTTCTTACACTTCCGGTACCAGAAATACTACAGCTCCGGCAGGAGGTGTTAACAGCTCCAATTGAGTTGTAAAACAGCTCCGGCCGGGAGTTGTAACAGCTCCGATTGAGCTGTTTTCAGCTCAATCGGAGCTGTAAAAAGCTCAACAGCTCCGATCGGAACTGTAGAAAGCTCTTGTCGGAAGCTTTTTTACAGCTCCGGCCAGGAGCTTCAAATAGCTCCTGCCGGAGTTGTTGTCGGAGCTATTATAGCTCCGACTTTCTTTTTTTTCATTTTTATTTTTATTTTTTGGGCTGATTTGAAACAAAAATTTAGTTTGGGTTCTTTTACAATAATTATTAGTTCTTTTTAAAGTTTATATAATTTTTGTGGTTAATGTGAAACAGATTAAAGTTAATTTTGTAAAATAAAATAGTTTAGAGTCAAATGTGTAAATAATGAGAAGTTAAGGTGTTTGGCTCAGGCCAAAATCTGAAAATTCCGACAGGGGCAAATTTGTAACTTCCAACCCTTAATTCGAAAAAAGTTCGTGGGGCTATCTATAATTGTTTTTGTCTAACATTGGGCTACATGTAATTGTTCAACTAAGAGGGCAAGATCTGTTATTAACCAAACTAGAAGGGGGTAGATGCAAATTACCCATTTTATTATAACGTGTTGGAAAACAGACTCTTTGTTGGTCCCTTTAAACAACAAGAAAAGACTAGAGGGGGGGGGGTGAATAGTCTTTTCAAACTTTCGTCGTTTAAAAACTTTCTCAGCAAGTGCTTATTACTTTTCAGTAATGAGTTTGCTGATACTTAACTTTCTCAGCAAGTACTAGTTACTTTTCAGCAACGAGTTTTACTGGTACTTTTAAAAAAATAGAGTGCGGAAGTCTTTACACAATAAGTGCTTTTCAGTGAGTGATATTTTCAGCAAGTGAGCAGAGTGACAGTGTACAAATAGTTAAGCTTGCTGAAAACTAAATGCGGTAAAGTAAATCACACAAACACTTTTATAGTCGTATCTGAGAGTGGTGTAATCTCTCAACTAATCCACTTTGTACTTTCTAGGACTGAATCCACTAAGATAAGATTGAGGTTCCTTACAACACCTATCTATAAAGATTCTTCAGAAACCAAAGCACACTTGCTTCGTTTCCAACCCAACTAGAGAACGAAACCTTGTTCTCCACCAAACTTGGGACACTTAATCAGCAAAACTATGCTTGATTAATTCCCCCTGAATTTCACGCCTGAAAAAGGGTGTTTATCAGTTAGAGAGGTTTGGGATGAGATGACTTGAGTATAACTTATTCAGCTATAACAAGTTATCTAAAGAAGCACAACTTGAAATACTTTTCAGTAAACAAGTTAAGTTGTTTCTGGTGTCAAGACTTGTTCTTGTTCGAAAGAAAGAACACTTAACTAATTTCTTAGCCGTGAATGTTCTACTTTTTCACAAGTAGCTTTTGTTTCAAGCTTAAGTCTTGGAACGGATCAATAGGCAGTAAAGAGTATGGAAGATTGAGTGTTTAAGCACAAGTGAGAGTTTGATCACGTTGTTGACACACTTCAACTCTTTGCCGAATGACCTCTATTTATAGTGAATCAAGAGAGCCGTTTGAATTTTAAATTCTAAGGCTTTGTTCCTTAAGATGTCACTATCTTGCTTTTGTACTTTCAGCAGCGTCCTTCATTTGTCTTCTAGTCTTCATGTTCTTCGCGTGCCTACTTTGCATTTAATATTCATTTGAATGGAATTCAAATGTGAACGTTGGAGCCAAAATGCAAGTACTTTCAGCAAGGAGGTCACATATGTATTTCAGCAAGCAGTCAGTCTCAGTTTCAGCAAGCACAACCTACTATGTCACAAAAATTTTCACTTATGCGAGTTGTTGCTGAAATTTCCACTTTCTGAAGAACATGTGCGTTTGTAGATACCATCTTCTGAAATCTTCTTAAGTCTTCAGTCTTCGAATTTTCAAGTTTCTGAACGAATCTAGTGCTTCAATAGTTCATTTGTAAAAACAAAGTACATCATCAGCAAAACTAAAGCACCTAACTAGTACCTACACTAAGTCTTCAGCAAACGTTCCTCTTTTAAAATGTCCTTAAAATTCTAAATTCCTATGGACCTTAAGAGTACTAGTTACTGGATTTTCCTTAATTTAGCGTGGTTCCTAACACTCTTAGCTAGACAGCATCCCTCAGCGTTGTAATCTGCACGAATTGTGTGTAATCTAGACATAGTTGGCATGTAAAATAAATAAATAAAATTTGGGGACAAGATCAAATTATGACTTAGGCATTGAGAGAAAGCCCAGATGGGAACAAAAATCGAAGGGTTCGAGAAGATTCTAAGTTTATTTATCAACCTGAGAGTAAAACTTTCGTTTTTTATTTTTTATTTTTTTTCATTTTTTATATTTTATTAATTTATATATTGGCGTTTTTTTTTTAATTTTCTTATTTATTTTACTTTTATTTTGAATGATAAGAAAAGAAAGGTGGACATATATATTTAAATACGGAGTATATATATATTTTTTTATCAGTACGCAGTAATTCAAATCTACTCCTTCCCTCCATTGATATTATTTTTTTCCCGTTTTATTAATTGTAGATGGTTAGAACAATAACCACCGGTAAGGTTGCATCATGTAATTGCAAAGGAATTCTTAAGTAAGGATAGTTCATATCGAATGGGAAAGAAGTTGTCGGTTTCGATGTTACATGATTCAAACTTTATATCATAGAATAGAAGTTCACGCCAGCTCTTATTAAACACCGATGTTCAATTACGCATGAAGCATATCATTCTCCAAACATGTCTGCCATCTGCCGGTAACAAGGGTAAGCAATCTGTTCATGTTGTCCGTCCACATGCAATGGGATTATAAGATCGCCGGTTTCATCCTCAATGTACCATGTTGGCTGAACAGCCTGGCTTACTTGCTTAAATTGAGCCCGTAGACGCTAGTGTTTGCTCCAAAAAACACTAGGGGGTACAGTGCTCAATTCAGGACATTGTGCAGCTGCTGCGGTTTGGACTGATGGGAGTAAAGCACGTGAGAATGCAGCGGTTCCACGAAGTTGCCCATTTTGTCACATGTTGTGCAGTGTTTGAATTAGAACCCTCGTTTGTTTCATAGTCCATATGCTGGTGGGCTGCCTTCGCATGGGAACATTGTTGTTAGTGCCTCCATCTGCCATGCCTGCAAGTAGGAGTTTGCATGCGAATATCATGAATACGCGTATCTCACAAGTTCACAACATATTACGATTGACCAGTACCACATATCATGTCCAACAACATTTAGATATTACAGATACAACACAACAAACATCCTAATTTAAGTGTACAACATCACCTCTGTCTTCTCTCCTCCTCATATGGATAAGTTTAAGTAGTATAGACAGCACCCAAAATCGCCAACCGGAAAAGGATAGATAGTTTCAACATATATCATCCAATAAAGTAAATGGAGAGAAAATTTAACTGTCTCACTCAACCAAAATGAAGGAACAGCAACTACATGTCCATTGTTCTTTGTTTCCAAAATTAGATTTTAAAAAACAATCCCAGCAACACAGAAACCATCAACTTTCTGACTCAACAAAAGAAGATTCAAAAAAACATTTCCCAGCAACATATAAACCATCAACATTCTAAGACAACAAACAAGAATAACTCCATTTCAACAAATCCGCTACAAATCGCCAAAATAATTCCAATTTCATGTGAAGCCAACATAAAACTTCGGAGTACAGAAATATAAGCTGTCATTTGCAACCAAGCGAACACACAATAGAGGACCAGAGAACAATTCTTTGTCAGCATAATCACAATTTTCATTTCAAACCGTCATCTCATGTGGTAAGTAAGAACACCAAACCCCATTTAACATCATAACAGAGGAGTTATCTAAAAATTTCAACAATATATGCAATAATTTTGAAACCCTAAAGAAAACTCCAAATAAAGTAAGCCAATCCTTATCTAAAATCATAGAGGATGAGATAGAGGACAAAACGAAACGGAAAAACTCACCAAAGGAGGTTTCCGACGAGTGGCCGGAATTGTTTTTCCCATCGAATAGGAAAACGGCTCCGAACAACTTGTAGATCGGAGCGAGAGGATGACAACCATGCCTTCCGTTTCGTCGTAGAATGCCGGAGCTCGCCAAAATCTAGAATATTCCTTTCGCCGACGAAATAATTGAGAGAGACAGAGGGAGTCAGAAAAACCTAGAGAGAAGAAATGAAAAATGGAAATGGCTGAAAAAGCCAAAAGAATAGTGAACAGTAGCATGGATCTCTATAATAGAGAACCAAATGTAGTGAGGCTTTTGCACATGCCCAAAAGGCGTTTTAGTTGAAAGCCAAACTAGCCGCAAGAATTTCTTGCTAATGAGAGGACGGGGCGACTTAGCCACCTTTGGAACAATCCAAGCGTATTGGAGTCCCAACATAATGTGTGTGATGATAATAAAACATACTTTTACTTATAATTGAAATGATATGAATTGAACATCTCTTGACTTAATTGATTCTACAAATTAAACAGGTAAGATAAAAATGTTTAAAATACAACTAGATTGGGTGACTAGACTTGTCCCCTGACCCTTGGGAGAACATCATCCTTCGTTTTTCTTACAAAATCCCCTAAACTTGCAAGGAAGGATATCTCCTCTCCCTCGGACTTCACCATGAGTTGGTGGTACAACTTGCAGTCCTCCCAAATCTCGGCCTCTTAATAGTGAGATGGACATACTAGACGAGGGGGCAAAGTTTTTTCACGGTCATAACGGTTTCGGATACGTGTTAATTGAGTTATGGTTTTTAACTTGGATGTTATCACGGATCATATCATTAAATTGTCTGCCACTTGTCCAAAAGGGTATAGGATGTAGGAGGTTGTCCTGGGGTAATATCTAAATCTGTTGGGGAATTGACGACTCTTTTTGTTGAAGTGGGCTATGGTTTTTTGTGACATGAGGAAGTAATGGATTCTTACTGCGACATTTCCACCTGTTGATGTTTACGATTGGCCTAAGCTTTATAAGATTTATATGCTTTGATTACCATGGACCTTTGTATGATGGATATACCGTTAGTAGTTTATGGATGTTAGTGTCATGTAGGTGGAGGCCGAATGGTTTGGGATCAGTTTTGTGAATCCGGAACTTGTTCCGTGTATTGAGTTGTAATGGTTATGGAGCATTTCTTGTGCTCTATTATCAATAAAATTACTTTTTGCTGTTTAAAAAAAAAAAGTAGATTGGGTGAACTGTGCTAGTGCATACTTTTAAGAGAGATCCATAGAGTGATTGGATCTGATTTAGCCATACCCTTCTCCTTCTCTAATTAGCTTATACATTCGACAACATTGATTCAGAGATTGGCCAACCGAAGTGTTATGGGAATAAGGGTCACTACCCTCGAAGCCTCTCCCCACTCGAGCCAACACCTTCAAAACCAAAATTGTACAGGAAGGGCCAGACCCTCTAACCCGACCTTCGAACGATCTTACTAGGGTCGAAACCAAGGCACCCAAACTGTGCATGCCTCGAAAGGAACCAATCAAGTACCTACTTGTACTGACAGGTCTCCCCATTGACCGGATAAAGAAGACAAAGTGAAGGGCGGACCCCCATAAACGTATCCTCTATATATATCCTCTTTGCTCTACTTGCATGGACACTTCTACACACACTCATAATATTATGCTGCCCATTTATCATCTCAACATTAAATTTTGTTCGACCTAACTTAGATAGGTCGATCACCCTTACCCTTCTCTCAAACTCCCCATTGCAGGTACTCTTCGGTTCATCCCCTCAATCTAAATTCAAACCATTAGCTCCTATGGATTGAGAGATGATGACGTAGCTCCTTAGACCGAAATTACCCTCATCATCTTGGCGCCGTCTGTGGGAAACTGAGACAAAGAGCCATGGCAAAACGGAAACAACAAGGAGCCCCCACCAAAGAAACGGAACCAGCAACCAATGTGGTAGAAAATCCACCAACACCAATGAAGGACTAGAATATGATGAAATCCCTCCCAACAACGGAAACCCCACCTCTCCCCACTCGGGAGACGAATCAGGAGATAACCGCAAACCCTCGGAACCCCGAGTAGAACCCCAAGTCTTGATCACGGAAGACCGACTTAAAGACAAATGCGATCGGTATACGAAGAATCCCGCAAGCCTCCAGAGACAGAACCTCAAAAAAGCATCTCCATTCGAAGTAAACCATCGCATTGATCAGCGGACAAGAATCGAGAATACTACTGGGATCACACCTCCCAAAGTAGCGAAAGTACGCGTACCGATAGTTCGATAATGAACACTCGAAACCCACAAAAGGACCAGGAGAAAGAGCGCGTTCGAGCTGGGAAATGCCCCCGCCAAGAACCCTTGCACACCATCGCTGAGCATGACGAATGTCCTTCGGAGGGGGAGACATCAGATCTAGAACGAGAAGCCCTCGAAAGGAAGTTGAGAAAGTACGAAAGCCTCCTCAAGGAACACGATCGGAAAAGGGTAGACCCGAGGGACCGTAGGCCCACCCATGACGTTGACCACTAGAGGAGGGTGGACGAACGGGAGGCCCGAATGTATAGTTTCTCGAAGGGGCGACCCGTTCAAAAGACTGGCTTCGTGCCCAACCCTCTATCCACAAAGTTGATGAGTCATTCGATCCCAGCCGAAAGAAGAATTTCCAAAAGTTTGCCCAAGTATGCTGGAATAACTTGCCCCCATGAACATAGGATTAAATTCGAAAATATGATGCAAACTTACGGGCATGATGAGAAATACATGGTGATCGTATTCCCTGGTACCCTCGAAGGGGTCTCCACCGAGTGGTATTACAATATGCCCACCGGATCGATCCGTTCCTATGCGGATCTAGTCCAAGCGTTCCTAGGCCACTTCACCAACTACAAGAAGTCTCGACAGTCGAGTAGTTGTCTACAAGACATCATACAAAAAAGCGACGAACCCCTTCGGCGATGGTGGCAACGATTCAATGCCGTGGCATTACAAGTGGAAGACCACCCCATGCACTGTCGAAGACAAACTCTATTCACAAACACCCGGAATCGAGGTTTGGCCTCTGAAATCTCGAGGGAGAAACCCGAAACAGCCGAAGAGCTCTCGGACATTGTGAATAAATACATCGAGGAGGAGAGGATGATCAAAGAAGCAAAGTTGGCCTTCGTGATAGTGTATATGTCCTAGAGACAGTCCTTATTAAGGGCATGTAGCCCTTATAGAGGGCATATATGTACTATTACACAGGTCAACGTAATATAATATATGTTTGTTGTTTGACTATTGAGTATTGCTTTCATATTTATATTACACCAGGCATGCAGCATGTCATATCTCTATTTCTGTCTGTATTGATATTAAACATGTCCCCTCGGATAGATGACCGATCAACACAGATAGTGGGAGCTATGTGAGTTATCATCTATCCCAAACTCTCCCTAGTCGAGGTTCATCTCGGATGTAGGGGTCTGAATGAACCAGCTGAGACTAGTATGCGTGGAGGTTATACTTGTTGGAGCAAGTGTGAGCCGATCCCACGGCCACGGAACGGATTGTTGGACAATCAAGAAACGTTCCCATAACTGTGCATAGTTGTTCGAAGGATGATTACCGAACAATGGAAGTACCCACCGGACACTCCCATCGATGTATACTCTACACCGAAGTGTCTATGAGAACCGGTAAGTTGTCGAAGTGATGCCAGTCGTCCTTTGGACTTACATGACTTTATCATCACATTTGTTGCCCCATATCCTTGGTGGACCCGTCGATGTCAGCTCTGAATAAGCACTTGACCTAAGACACGATCCAGGATTATGGCTACATACAAATGGGGATGATAAGTGTTTCTGTGAAGGATTCATCTCTCATGTGTAGCACAGGAGAGTACTGCTCATAGTCGTCATAGTTGTGTTGGTAAAGTCACTGGCCTGTGCATCGATATATTATGATAGTCATAAGTATATCTTCGTAACCAAGGAACTCCCTGCGACACCCGTGGATGTATTATTGGGATAGACACATCATCGATCCTAGATGCATTCGAGTCAGTCAGATGAAGGGACGTTACCATCGCCGCATTGAGCGCAACAGACTTCGCAACAAAAGGGTTTGCTTTGAGAAACCTCTCAAATGTCCTCATGTATTAATATTGCAAATGGAACCGTCAGAGAATTCCATTTTGCCTAGTCTAGGACTTGCTTAATACAATGAGGCCCTATGGGTCGCACTATGTGGTGATTCAGCTTATCAGAATATCCTTGAAGATGGAATCGCAATTGATTTGGAATTAATTGTGATTAATGGATTATAATTGATTTAGAATTAATTATAATATTTAGTGGCTCAATTAATGATTTGGAATTATTAATTGAATTGGCTAATTAATTGTATTTTATGTAAATACAATTAAGGATTATATTTTAGAAATATAATAGAGGTTTGATTTGAAAGGATATGTTAATTTAGAATTAACATATGCACATGGGCAAAATCTACTTGGAGTTTGAATTGCCTTAGAACTATAAGTGGGTCCCAAAATCGGGACCCACCTATCTCACGTAGGAGACGCGCGCGCGCGAGCTGAATAGGGGAAGGAGTTCGACTCCTTCCTCTATTAGAAGTCCAAGGGATAAGTTAGATTTTCCTACTTGAGTTTTAATTTAATTGGGAATGAATCTAGACTTGAAATTGGTTTCCTAGTGCGATAAGAATTAGATTCTTATTCTTTTATGAAGTCTAATTGCTTATGCTTTAGGCTTCTATTGACTACTATATAAGTAAGTCATTAGAGAGCTTTTTCTAAATCAAATTCTTAGAGAATTATTCTACGTTTCTTAGAGAAAATAAAAGCTCTCCCCCTCTCCTCTATAAGTCGGGCGCGCCACCCCTCTTGCCGGAGGAAAACCGCCGCCCCATCTTCTTGGTCACACAAAAAGAATATCCTAGCATTCTTCTGATAGGCTGTTCATCCGTGAATACCAAGGTTGAGGTTTTAGGAGCTGGAAACTAACTCTTATTGTCTTGCAGATAATCAGAGTATTGCAGATATCTTCGACTTCGACGAAGGAGAAGATACACCGGATTATTACGAAGACTTGGAAGCTGTGCTTGCTTTGGAAGTAAGGTTAGTCTTCTAATTGACGTGTTTAAATATATACGGCATATACATAATCAATTAACCTGTATGTTAAGAAGATTTTTGAAATTCCGCTGCGTACCCTAGGGGTAACTCTGACCGTATTTTCTTACAGTGGTATCAGAGCCAGGTTAATTGATTACGTATATACGTATATATGTTGTATGCTTTGTAGTTAATGTGGATGCGATTGATTCTATGATTAATTCGATTTTCAAAAGTTTTGTTTTTTATATAAATTTAGAATTTATAATTTTAAAAAACAAAATATATATATATATATATATATATATATATATATATATATATATATATATATATATATATATATATATATATATATATATATATATATATATATATATATATATATATATATATATATATATATATATATATATATATAATCGACCGGCCGCCTGCGCGACGCAAGCGCCCGCACCTGCGGCTACAGGCGACCGGGCGCTTGCGGCGCCGCAGGCGCCTGCGCCCGCAGGCACCGGGCGCCTGCGTGCGCGACGCCCGTGCCTGCGTGCCGCAGGCACAGTAGGGGACGGGACAGTCCCGTCCCGTATTTTAATATACATATATTTTTTCGGGTTGGACCCAAAATCGAAATTTTGAAAATTTTGAGGATTGAATTTTATATTTGGAATATAAATATGATTTAATTGTAATTGTTTTTAACTAGAGGGGTTAAATTTAATTAGTATAAAGTTAAAGGGCTTATTTGTAGTTTATCAATTTATTATTTATTGCAAATTAGTCCTTCTACTTTTGAATTTTAGATTTAACACCTCCAAGGTTTCAAAAAATTACAATTAAGTCCTTCGGGTTTTCGAAAATTGCTACTTGGTCAATAGAATTTTTGATTTCAATCTAGTCCAAATTTTCAATTATTTCATAGAGATTATAAGTATGGGATTATAATTTTCATAATGAAATTATGAAGTCATTTGGCATCCACATAGGCTACTACTTGTTTGTTTGCTCGATATGCTATTGTTTGACAATGCATGTTTAAATACCACGTATTTTACTTTCCATTCGACCGCTATGCATGCGATGGTTGGCGGCGCCCTCTTATTTGTCGGACCGCGTTTAGAACTTGAATGGATAGGCGGCATCCATTACGTGTAGACCGCTCATGCATGATGGGTAGGCGGCGCCCTTATTTGTTTGTAGATGACTGATAACAACCCTCAAGCTCCAAGCCCCAACCAATATAAGTCCAGAAATATATATATGTATGTATTTCTGAGATGCTTTCCATAGGGTGCTTTAATTCTGAACTTTCATTGCGTTTTTCTGTATTGGCGACCTCGTCTTCTAGACTCGCAGTAATCGTCAGATTAGAGTAAGCCTATGGTTATAACTTACTGCATATTGTATCTAGCGACCTCGATAGGTACAATATGTAGAGCATCGGATTAAATTAGATTTAACACCCAAGAGTTGCGTGACGCAATTGGATAGTCCTACCGGTCATATTATGATATGCGACCAGCACCCGTTGGAGTATAGCATAGTATGGATTTGGATCTTGGCCACTCCGGTAACTTGTTGGACACTACCCGTATGTTTATTTTGGGGGCAAGCATATGTGAAAATAGTGGGAGCTAAACAACTAAAGGACCTTGTTGTTTAGTTATGTTGACTGTGTATTTAGAAGTAATATTTCGATAGCTGATTTATTATTTTCGTTCTATATTATTTCTCCTTAGGAAATTAGAAATGGCGAGTATCTCACTCCGTGCTGTCTTAGAGAAGCAAATTTTGACCGGACCGAACTTCCTAGATTGGATCAGGAATATACTTTTGGTGCTGAGGTACGAAAAGATTGAGTACGTCTTGGACGAGGTCATTCCCGTGTGCCCCGAAAATCAGACTGCCGATCAGGTTGCTGCTTGGAATCAAGCCAACAAGGTAAAGTCAGATAAGCATCTTGAGGATGCTAGATCCGCGCAGTGTATTATGTTGGCGGCAATGAGCAATGAGCTGCAGAGGCAACATGAAAGCATGTTGCCGTATGAGATGCTGAAGCATCTTGAGTCGCTCTTTAAGACGACAACTAGAAGTGTTGAATTTGATTTGATCAAAGAGATACACAGATGCAAGCTCAATGAAGGAGGGAACATGTCTGAACATGTTCTCAAAATGATTGTTCTCTTTGAAAAGCTTGCCGATGCCGGTGTTAAGCTAGAGAACAAGATCATGGTGATCTTTGTCCTTCAATCATTGTCGAGTTCGTATTCGCAGTTCATCATTAACTACACGATGAATGCGAAGGACGTAACACTGCCCGAGCTCCATAATCTGTTGAAGACATATGATCAAACTCTTCCTAAGAAGGAAAAGTCGATCATGTTTGTTGGGCAACCGTCTAACCCAAACCCGAGAAACAAAGGTGCTAAGGGTAAGGGAAAGTCGGGAGCCAAGGCTAACACTTCGAGTGATAAGTCTAAGCGTCTGAAACAGAAAAGGAAGTTCAAGAGAAGCGGAACGGTACGCACAGATGAATGTCTTTTTTGTAAGCAGAAAGGACATTGGAAGAAAGATTGCCCTAAGCTAAGGGAAGATCAAGCTAAGAAGCCACCGGCTTCTAGCTCAGGTATGTTTGTTATTGAAATGAACATGACTACTTTTGACTCTAATGGTTGGGTATTAGGTACAGCCTGTGGCTCACACATTTGTAATAATGTGCAGGGGCTAATTGATCACAGACTAGTCAAGCAAGGTGAAATCGACTTGCATGTTGGGAACGGCAATCCAGTTGAAGCCAAACGCGTTGGACGCTGCAAGATAGATTTACCTTCAGGACAATGTTTAGAACTTGATAACGTTTATTTTGTTCCATCCATTGTCAGAAATATTATTTCCATTCCATTGTTAGACAATATGGGTTTTTCCTTTCGATTTGCGAATAATACTTGTTATTTTTCATTGAATGACCAGTATTATGGAAAAGCTCGCTTAGTGAATGGTTTATATATTTTGCAAAGTAGTCTACCTTTATTTCAAATACATAACAAACAACCGTCTTCAAGTAGGAAGAATAATCCATCTTATCTATGGCATTGTCGGCTAGGCCATATCAATGAAACACGGATTCAAAGACTAAGGAAGTTGGACTACTTATAACCATTTGATTTTGAATCATATGGTACATGCGAATCATGTGTTAAGGGTAAGATGACGAACAAACCTTTTGTTGGACAAGGTATTCGTGCCACTCGCTGCTTAGAACTCATACGTACCGATGTATGTGGACCTCTTAAAGTCCATGCGCGTGGGGGTTATCCTTACTTCGTTACCTTTACTGAGGATTTCTCAAGGTATGGATATATTTATCTTATGAAGAATAAATCCGAGACCTTTGGGAAATTCAAGGAGTTTAGGAATGAGGTCGAGAATGAATTGAACCTAAGGATAGTCACTCTTCGATCAGATCGAGGAGGTGAATACCTTAGTGAAGAATTTATCGACTACTTGAAGGAAAATGGAATTCAATCGCAATGGACTCCTCCTGGAACACCACAGTTAAATGGTGTGTCTGAAGGAAGGAATCGAACCCTGTTGGACATGGTTAGATCAATGATTGGATTCTCGACTCTTCCAAAATATCTGTGGGGATATGCACTACAAACTGCAATCTACATTTTGAACCGTGTACCATCTAAATCAGTGGAGAAAACTCCTTATGAGTTATGGAAAGGAAAGAAGCCCTCACTGGGCTATCTTAGACCTTGGGGCTGTCATGCGATAGTCAAACTGATGCTCACTGATAAGTTAGATGCCAAGGGTGTCAAAGTATATTTCATAGGCTATCCTCGTCAGACGAGAGGCTATGAATTCTATCATGCTGATGGTCACAAGGTGATAGTATCTAGAAACGTTAAGTTTTTAGAAGTAGAATACCTCGAAGAAGAGAGGTTAGATGACATGATAGAACTTGAAGAAATTCAAGACTTTGACACGCACGAACATGAGTTCTCTAAATCTTCTGATTTGGACTCAAGTTCAGTGGGAGCTTTCGAAGAAGACAAGGGTAATGATATGACACTTGCTAGGCATGTCATAGTCAGTGGAAGTCCTGTGGTTAGATCAACAGTTGAAACCACAGCAATAGAACCCGTTGTCAATCAAACTGTGCAACAAGTTGGACAAGAGCAGCCTCCCGCTAGGGAACAGGGTCGCGGGGCGCGACCAGCTGCATCATTGCCCACTGATAATGTTCGTGTTACACGAAGCCAGAAAAGAAAAGCACCAGAACCAGTCGAGCTCCGTAGGTCGAAGAGGATCCTAAAAGGACCTCAGAAGCAAAGCCTTATGAAAGAAGACATCAGTGAACTTGATGTCGGCTTATCAGATCGGGAAGATCCCGAGACCTACAAAGAGGCAATAATTGATATTGACTCAGAAAAACGGCAAGAGGCCATGAAATTGGAAATGGACTCCATGTACCTGAACCAAGTTTGGAACTTGGTAGAATTACCCCAAGGGGTTACACCTATTGGGTGCAAATGGGTCTTTAAACGAAATACAGATGCCGATGGCAAGGTACAAACGCACAAGGCTAGACTTGTGGCAAAAGGCTACACGCAAAGGTATGGCATCGACTACGATGAAACCTTTTCACCGGTAGCAAAATTGAAGTCCATTCGAATTCTACTTGCGA
Organism: Plantago ovata; assembly: GCA_028274465.1. Lineage (NCBI taxonomy): Eukaryota > Viridiplantae > Streptophyta > Magnoliopsida > Lamiales > Plantaginaceae > Plantago > Plantago ovata. Next base: position 53,755,610 of record CM051457.1, read on the forward strand.
TAGCTGCCTACTATGATTATGAGATCTGGCAGATGGATGTAAAGACTGCCTTCCTCAATGGCAACCTTGAGGAAGAGGTCTATATGGTACAGCCGGAAGGTTTTATTAGTAAAATCAGGCCAACTAGAGGTCTATATGGTACAGCCGGAAGGTTTTATTAGTAAAATCAGGCCAACTGCTGTATACAAATTACAAAGATCCATCTATGGGCTAAAGCAAGCGTCTAGGAGCTGGAATATCCGCTTTGATGAAGCTGTCAAATCGTTTGACTTCATCAGAAGCAAGGAAGATCCCTGTGTCCACACTAGGCACAGCGACAAGGGAGTCGTTTTCATGATCATCTATGTTGATGACATTTTGATCATGTGAAAGAATGTCTCTATGCTAGAAGAGATTAAAGTTTGGTTATCAAGTACATTCTCAATGAAGGACTTGGGTGAAGCGAACTACATCCTAGGGATCAAGATCTATAGAGATAGATCCAAGAGGATGCTAGGATTGACACAGTCCACCTACATCGACAAAATACTGAAGCGTTATAAGATGGACGACTCAAAGAGAGGCTTTCTCCCAGCTAGGCATGGGATTGTCTTATCAGTTAAGGATGGTCCTAAAACTGATGAAGAAAGAAATGCAATGAGTCGTGTGCCCTATGCTTCGGCAGTAGGGTCTATAATGTATGCAATGAATTGCACAAGGCCTGATGTGGCATATGCGCTTAGTGTCACTTGTCGACACCAACAGAATCCAGGAGTACCTCAGTGCCGGAAAATAAGGCTTCCTCTATTCGAGACCCAAGACAGAGGACTCGATCTATCTCAATGGGTCGCCAGACCAGATAATAGAAGGAAGCATATGAGCAACGGGTGCCAAAAATCTGGACTGCTGTAAAGAACATTCTTAAGTACCTTCGACGGACGAAAGAGATGTTCTTGGTGTTTGGTGGAGAACCAGAATTAAAGATGTCTGCGTATGTCGACGCTGGATTTGAATCAGATCCTAATGACTTTATGTCACAGATAGGATACGTATTCAAATTGAACGGAGGAGCTATCTGTTGGAAGAGTTCTAAGCAAGCCACGGTTGCTGACTCATCCACAGAGGCCGAGTACATTGCTGCATCAGAAGCATCGAAAGAAGCTGTCTGGATTTCAGAGTTCTTGAAGGAATTGAGGGTTGTTCCTGCTCCTAGTCCAACGATTTATTGTGACATTACGGGCGCCGTCGCTCAAGCTAGGGAGCCTAGATCTACAAACAAGAACAAACATGTACTTAGAAAATATCACGTTATACGTGAGATTATTGATAGAGGAGAAGTTAGTATAGAACGTGTCTCTACCACGGAGAACGTGGCAGATCCTTTCACCAAGGTCTTATCAGTGGAAGTCCACTTAAGACATTATGCTAATCTGGTTATTAAGCATAAAGATGACTGGCTCTAGGCCAAGTGGGAGATTGATAGTGTATATGTCCTAGAGACAGTCCTTATTAAGGGCATGCAACCCTTATAGAGGGCATATATGTACTATTACACATGTCAACGTAATATAATATATGTTTGTTGTTTGACTATTGAGTATCGCTTTCATATTTATATTACACCAGGCATGCAGCATGTCATATCTCTATTTCTGTCTGTATTGATATTAAACATGTCCCCTCGGATAGATGACCGATCACACAGATAGTGGGAGCTATGTGAGTTATCATCTATCCCAAACTCTCCCTAGTCGAGGTTCATCTCGGATGTAGGGGTCTGAATGAACCAGCTGAGACTAGTATGCGTGGAGGTTATACTTGTTGGAGCAAGTGTGAGCCGATCCCACGACCACGGAACGGATTGTTGGACAATCAAGAAACGTTCCCATAACTGCGCATAGTTGTTCGAAGGATGATTACCGAACAATGGAAGTACCCACCGGACACTCCCATCGATGTATACTCTACACCGAAGTGTCTATGGGAACCGGTAAGTTGTCGAAGTGATGCCAGTCATCCTTTGGACTTACAGGACTTTATCATCACATTTGTTGCCCCATATCCTTGGTGGACCCGTCGATGTCAGTTCTGAATAAGCAGTTGACCTAAGACACGATCCAGGATTATGGCTACATACAAATGGGGATGATAAGTGTTTCTGTGAAGGATTCATCTCTCATGTGTAGCACAGGAGAGTACTTCTCATAGTCGTCATAGTTGTGTTGGTAAAGTCACTGGCCAGTGCATCGATATATTATGATAGTCATAAGTATATCTTCGTAACCAAGCAACTCCCTGCGACACCCGTGGATGTATTATTGGGATAGACACATCATCGATCCTAGATGCATTCGAGTCAGTAAGATGAAGGGACGTTACCATCGCCGCGTTGAGCGCAACAGAATTCGCAACGAAAGGGTTTGCTTTGAGAAACTTCTCAAACGTCCTCATGTATTAATATTGCAAATGGAACCGTCTAGGAATTCCATTTTGCCTAGTCTAGGACTTGCTTAATACAATGAGGCCCTATGGGTCACACTATGTGGTGATTCAGCTTATCAGAATATCCTTGACGATGGAATCGCAATTGATTTGGAATTAATTGTGATTAATGGATTATAATTGATTTGGAATTAATTATAATATTTAGTGGCTCAATTAATGATTTGGAATTATTAATTGAATTGGCTAATTAATTGTATTTTATGTAAATACAATTAAGGATTATATTTTAGAAATATAATAGAGGTTTGATTTGAAAGGATATGTTAATTTAGAATTAACATATGCACATGGGCAAAATCTACTTGGAGTTTGAATTGCCTTAGAACTATAAGTGGGTCCCAAAATCAGGACCCACCTATCTCCCGTAGGACATGCGCGCGCGCGAGCTGAGTAGGGGAAGGAGTTCGACTCCTTCCTCTATTAGAAGTCCAAGAGATAAGTTAGATTTTCCTGATTGAGTTTTAATTTAATGGGGAATGAATCTAGACTTGAAATTGGTTTCCTAGTGCGATAAGAATTAGATTCTTATTCCTTTATGAAGCCTAATTGCTTATGCTTTAGGCTTCTATTGACTACTATATAAGTAAGTCATTAGAGAGCTTTTTCTGTATCAAATTCTTAGAGAATTATTCTACCTTGGGCAATTCGCATCTACCCCCCTTGTTAGTTTGGTTAATAACAGATCTTGCCCTCTTAGTTGAACAATTACATGTAGCCCAATGTTAGACAAAAACAATTACAGATAGACCCACGAACTTGACTTTTTTCGAATTAAGAGCTGGAAGTTACAAATTTAACCCTGCCGAAATTTCAGATTTTGACCTGAGACAAACACCTTAAATTTTCATTATTTACACATTTACCTCTAAACTATTTTATTTTACAAAATTAACTTAAATTTATTTCAAATTAACCATAAAGATTATATAAACTTTAAAATGAACAAATAATAATTATAAAATAACCCCAGATTAAGGTTTTCTTTCAAAACAACCCCAAAACGTATTTAAAAAAAAAAAAAAACATAAAAAAAAGCTCTCATCAGAGCTTTTACAGCTACGATCGGAGCTGTATCCAGCTCCCGCCGGAGCTGTTAAAAAGCTCCGATCGGAGCCGGTTTTACAGCTCCTATCGGAGCTGTAACAGCTCCGGACAGGACCTGTTTTGTAGCTCCCGTCGGAGCTGGATCCATCTGCCGCCGGAGCTGTTAAAAAGCTCCGATCGGAGCTGTAATATCTCCGGACTGGAGCTGTTTTGCAGCTCCCGTCGGAGCTGTTTAAACAGCTCCGATCGGAGCTGTAACAGCTCCGGACTGGAGCTGTTTTGCAGCTCCTGTCGGAGACGTTAAAAAGCTCCAGTCCGGTGTATCCAGCTCCGATAGGTATCGGCCGGAAAAGAAAAGGGTCAGTCCGGTGTATCCAGCTCCGAAGAAGAAGATGGTGGAATAAAAAGAAAAGATAAAAAAATAAGAAAAGAGAAAACATTTAAAAAAGAAGAGAAGGAAAAATAAATTTTAAATACCTAAGGCCTTGTTTGGCCGGAGAAAACCTAAAAGTGAATAATGGCGAAGTCAACTTTTTTCCGGTCTCTGGGGCTACATGTAATTGTTAAACTAGAGAGGGAGGATCCGTAATTAGGGTCTCCAACAAGGGGGGTTGATGTAATTTACCCTTCTACCTTTCTTAGAGAAAATAAAAGCTTTCCCCCTCTCCTCTATAAGCCGCGTGCGCCACCCCTCTTGCCGGAGGAAAACCGCCGCCCCATCTTCTTGGTCACACAAAAAGAATATCCTAGCATTCTTCCGATAGGCTGTTCATCCGTGGATACCAAGGTTGAGGTTCTAGGAGCTGGAAACTAACTCTTATTGTCTTGCAGATAATCAGAGTATTGCAGATATCTTCGACTTCGACGAAGGAGAAGATACACCGGATTATTACGAAGACTTGGAAGCTGTGCTTGCTTTGGAAATAAGGTTAGTCTTCTAATTGACGTGTTTAAATATATACGGCATATACATAATCAATTAACCTGTATGTTAAGAAATTTTTTGAAATTCCGCTGCGTACCCTAGGGTAACTCTGACCGTATTTTCTTACACTTCGAACCATCCCCAGACCGTCGAAAAGAGAAATCCCCAAGGAGAGGACCAGTCGAACCAATCTCCGATCAAGGGAGAGAGCGCCCAAACTTCGATAGGCGTCTCCCACGAAGGAACCCAAGATCAATTCGCTACCCCCAACGGAAAGTTTTCTCGCTAATCGAAAAGCAACCTTTCATCAGATGGCCTCGAAAACACAAGGAGACGAACACCACGAACAACTCCGAAGAGTATTGCAAATTCCATAAGGAACAAGGCCATGACACAAAAAGGTGTATCGAACTGACTGTCGAACTGGAACGCCTAGTGGAGGAAGGGTACGCACAAGAATACAAAGACTCATACGGGGATTTGATGATCCGATTGGTGAAAAAATGCAAATCTGAAGTCGTTCGACCCACCTATTCGAAACCTCTACCCATGCAATCCACTGTGTTTTGAGAATCCAAGGAATTCAGGACAAGGGAAGACAATTCGGACAACGAACCCATCTTCGGAGAAGTCAAGTATATTGTGGGAGGCCCCACAAGAGGTGATTTGAGAAAAGAAAGAGATCGAACAGGGCGAAAAATGCGTAATGCCTACGCCACAGACACGCGGACCTTCAATATCGGAAGCCTCGAAGAACAAAGTGTAGCCATCACCTTCGATCACACCGATATCCCCTCCCCGGATACCACTCGAAACCAAGACCCCAACTTCCCTTTGGTGGTCTCGATGGTTATATCAGGCTTCAATGTCAGCAAGATTTTGGTCGACACCGGTAGTTCTGTAAACGTGATCACCACGGCCACCCTAAAAAAATGAAGATCGAAGGGACCGGCTTCCTAGATGTTTCGACCAACCTGTCGGGCTTCGGAGGTGTCGTAGTAAAGCCATTGGGGACCCTTTGGCTACTAACGTCCATGGGGACCAACCCCTCGAAAGTAACCCACCATTGCCAATATGTGGTAGTCAGCGCTCCCTTAGGCTACAACGTCTTGTTTGGACGACCCGGGCTCAACCAATTTCAAGCCGTAGCCTCTACTTACCACATGGAGATGAAATTTCCCACGGAAGCGGGTGTCGGAGAAGTTAGGGGGGACCCTAAGGAAGCATGGGAATGTTATTGTACGACCGCACAGTCCAAGCTCCCTCCTTTTGAACTCGTCGAAAGGAAGCCCGAAACCACCTTCACTTCATAAAGGCAATGCATGGTGATCAAAGATGGGAACTACGAACTCAATTTTCCCCCCAATGCTCTCGAAGGGAAGGAGCGTATCGAACCTTCTTCTGAAGTAAAGGACCTCAACCTTTCTGACGATTTCCCCAGTCGAACCACCAAGATAGCGGCCGATTTACCAGAAGCACTCGAACTATCCTTGTCACTATTCTTACGAGAAAATTCAGACGTTTTTGCATGGAGCACCTTGGACCTCAAAGGGATCTCCCCCCAAGTCATTGTTCACCGACTCAATGTCAACCCGAAGGCTAAACCCGTTAGCCAAAAGCAGCGGAACTTTAGTAGGGAAAAGAACTTGATAATCGACGAAGAGGTGTCAAAACTCCTAAAAGCCGAACACATCCGACCCACTCACTTTTCAAATTGGTTATGCAACGATGTCTTAGTAAGCAAGGGCAAGGGAAAGTGGAGAATGTGCAATGATTTCACGGACCTCAACAAACACTGTCCAAGGGACCCCTATCCCCTACCTCGAATCGATCAACTAGTAGATTCGACGGCTGGGGCCGAACGACTTAGGTTCATGAATGCATCCCAAGGGTATTACCAAGTCCCCATGGCTCGAGAAGACATAGACAAAACCGCTTTCGTAACCCATTCGGGGGTATACTCTTTTAGAGTCATGCCTTTCGGTTTGCGAAATGCAGGAGCCACTTATCAACGACTGGTCAATATGATGTTCGAACAAGAAATCGGATCCAGCATGGAAGTCTACGTAGATGATATGCTTGTCAAGAGCCTTGAAGAAAAATACCATGTGAAGAATTTAGGAAGATGCTTTGCCATCCTTCGAAAATTTGGGATGAAACTAAACCCCTCAAAGTGTACCTTCGGTGTGAGGGGAGGAAAATTCCTTGGTTACATGGTTACCCAAAGGAGGATCGAAGCCAACCCCGACAAGATCAAAGCCACCCTCAAATTCCCTAGCCAATATCAACGAAGTCCAAAAACTCGTGGGAAGGGTCATGCATTGCCTTGAGCCGCTTCATTTCAAGATCCGCAGAGAAAAGCCTCCCCTTTTTCAAAGTCTTGCGGAATAGTAAAAATTTCGATTGGACCGAAGAAAGTGAGAAAGCTCTAACAGAACATAAGAACCACTTATCGAAGCCCCCTCTCCTTTCGAAACCGAAGCAAGGATGTGTTGTACCTACACGTCGCCATCTCTACCGAAGTTGTCAGCTCTGTTTTGGTTCGAATCGAAGGAGATCAACACCACCCCATTTACTACTTGAATAAAGTCCTCACCAAAGCCGAAGTAAATTACTTGGATATCGAAAAACTTGCTTATTGCGTAGGTCCTAGCGTTAAGGCGCCTTCGACCTTATTTCCAAGCTCATGAAGTAGTGGTGCTCACCTCCCAACCATTGAGAAGGAACTTAGGGAAGCCCGACTTATCCGGCAGATTAGTGCGATGGTCCGTCGAACTCATGGAATATGCAATTGAGTTCCAGGCTCCGAAATCCGAAAAAGCTCAAGTAGTAGCTGACTTTTTCCTAGGGCTACGAGAAGTCGAAACTCTCTCCGTGTTCACCATCGAAGATAATGCCCGAGGCGAAAACATGGAACCAAGGTGGGAAATTTACGTCGACGATTTCTCTACTCGAGGACAAGGTGGAGTCGGAATCCACATGATAGATCCCAATGGGATCGAACTCGACTTTGCCGTTCGACTAGCTTTTCCGGCCACCAACAACGAAGCCGAGTATGAGGCCGCCCTCATAGGTTTGCGCCTTTCGTTGGAAGGAGGGGCGAAACACGTGCACCTCCGCACAGATTCGCAATTAGTAGCCCAACAATTCACCGGTACCTTCGAAGCTAAAGAGAAGCTTATGAAACTATATTTGGCTGAGCTAAAGCATATAACGAGCAAATTCTCAAGTGTGGAAATCTCACAAATACCACGGACTCTCAACAAAGTCGCAGACGGGTTAGCAAGATTCGAGAGTTCTTCCCAATCCATAACTACCCGACAGGTATGAATATTAATTTACCACTCATCACTCACTATCGAAACCTCTTGGTTCGAACCATGAGGCCACTCACTATCGAAAACTCTGGATTCGGGCCACGAGACCACTCGAACCACTAAATTCATATGATTCGAAATGAACAGATCACCCTCATGATGGTCCAACGACCCACCATTGGTGACAACAAGCTCAAAAGAAAAAGAGAGATCGAAGTTAATACCATTGATAGCCAACACAAATGGCTAACAGAAATCAAGGTATAGAACCAACGAACTACTCCCAAACCCTTCGAAAGTGATGGGAGACATCCTTTTGATAGGCTCCACTTAAAGTTCTTTCGAAGCTAAAAATCTTTCTTTGCAGCTATACAAACAAGGTATAATACCCACGGACAAAGCAGAAGCTAGAAGACTCCGTCGAAGATCCCAATAGTTTTTGTGGGACGGGGCTAATCTATACAAAAGGTAATTCGATGGTCCTCACTTAAAATGCATAGACCAAGATGAAGCTCGAACGGTGTTAAAAGAGGTACACGCAGGCAGTTGTGGAAACCACTCGGGAGGAAGAACGCTCGCACAAAATATTCGACGCCAAGGATTTCATTGGCCGACTTTGATCCCTGATTCGAAGGAAAGATCCCGAAAATGTGACGAATGCCAAAGATTCGCAAGGGACAACAAGGCACCAGGCGAACCCATGATCCCTGCACCCATCTCATGTCCTTTCGATAGGTGGGGCATCGACATAGTAGGAAAATTCCCAACTTCCACCAACCAAAAGAAGTTTCTAATAGTGGCGGTCGAATATTTCTCCAAATGGATCGAAGATGAAGCGGTAGGAAAAATCACAGAAGAAGTCGTAAAGAATTTCGTTTGGAGGAACATCATCTGTCGGTTCGGTCTCCCCCGAATGTATCTGTTAGGAAACTTGTAATTTTGATGTGCAATTAACCATGCTAAATTAAGTAAAGTCCAGTGACTAGTACTCTTAAGGTCCATAGGAATTTAGAATTTTAAGGACATTGTAAAAGAGGAACGTTTGCTGAAGACTTAGAGTAGGTGCTAGATAGGTTGGTTTTACCGCCTATGATGTATCTTGTTTTCTGAAAAGAAATACAACCTATTGAAGCATTTGCTGATGATGTACTTTGTTTACACAAACAAACTATTGAAGCATTTAGAACCGTTCAGAAACTTGAAGAATTCGAAGATCTGAAGACTAGAAGATTTCTGAAGACTGGTATCTACAAAGGCACATGTTGCTCAGAAAGTGGAAACTTCAGCAACATCATTGCATAAGTGAAAATCTAAACGACAGAGTAGTTTGTGCTTGCTGAAACTGAGACTAACCACTTGCTGATGAACATTTGTGACCACTTGTTGAAAGTACTTGTATTTGCGCTCCAATATTACTGTTTGAATTTCATTCAGATGAGCATTAAATGCAAAGCATGCACGCGAAGGACATGAAGACTAGAAGACAACAAAGGACGCTGCTGAAAGTACAAAAGTAAGATAGTGACATCTTAAGGAACAAAAGCCTTAGAATTTGAAATTCAAACGGCTCCTTATTTTCACTATAAATAGAGGTCATTGATGATGTCGTTTTTCACCAATTAAATTTGTTTAAAAAGCCAAAGAACACCTTTCACTACACAAACAGAGTGCAATGGCAAGTTGTCCCCGAGTGTCGTTCTCTCGGGACCTAACGTGGCTTTGATCAAGGTTTTTGCTAGCTAATTTCAGTCAACTAGATGATGATTTTTGAGAAAGATGT
>CM051457.1:53765259-53917296 GCA_028274465.1 Plantago ovata
ATTACCCTTCAACAGCACCATTTTGCCATTTTGGACGTCCTGTTAGAGTTGCACCATTTCATTTATTTGCCATATTTGGACATGGTTATAATAATTTTATATTCCATCAACACATTTTTGTGGCCACAAATCCTCCATAAAGTAAAAGCAACACCCACTATCAATATAACTCAGTATTTAAATCTTCTCCTTATTTTTTGTGTCCAAAAGCAAATGGTGCAACTGCTCTGGGACGGAGGGAGTATGGTTTAAGCGAAAAGGGTGTGAGTAGGTTTTAATGACAATAAGTTGCTGATTAAAGTTTTGTGAGACGTAGGGAGTAGGTTTTATTATTGTAATTCCCCTTGAGTTGTTTGTGCCCTCGATTTGAATTATTTATAATTAGTAGGTTTAATTACTGTAATTCCCCTCGACTTGTTTGTGGCCTCGATTTCGGATTCATGTTAATTGGTTTTTCCTGGACTAATTACTCTCAATTAGTACAGTGATGACCTTATGGCTGTGACAGGTAAAATAGTCTAAACCCTCCTATTTGCTTATTCGCACATGAGACAATCATCCGGAAATAGCTCATGGGAATGTTGACATAACTCAAAAATGTTGGTGAGAAAGTCATATCAAAGAATGACAACAAGTTGCTGTTAAAAAAAAGGTTAAATTGCTTTACAAATTGCTGTCCAATATAAATACATGCATATTAAATATTAAAGTTGTTACTGATTTTCTCTATTTGGCGTCACATTTTAACAGGGACCAGGCACCGGACAGGTTGCAGTTGGACCTGATGCAGGACATTAGGAGTTTAGCAAGACAACTTGAAGATGTTAGCGTACAATTCAACTATCGGGAAGTAAATCAGTCCGCAGACCTTTTGGCAAAGCATGGTAGTCATGAAGACTCGTTCAGATCCTCGTTAAGTCAAGTTCTTAGCAATCAACCACATAGGGAGATCGTACTACAACGTTTGCTCGTAGAGTTTCTATGTCTATGTCTTGTAACGCAACATCTTCAAGTTAATGAAATTCTCTCTTCTACTCAAAAAAAAAAAAAAAAGAATGACAACAAGTAAAGTCCCTTTTGAAAATCACAGATAGATAATTGCATGCAACTTCAGGGAAAGAGCCCGCAGCAAGAAAACCAAGGCTTATATGGATGTAATTAATCAATAAACACACGGGTCCATTACATACAACCACCTTTTGTTCACCGATATTACATCGACCCCCTCGTTATTCCCGAATTTTCATTGAACACCTTTCCTTTTTGTTCAACTTTAATTACATATAACCCAACGACTTTGACTTTTCACGCTCTAAATCGTGAAAAGTACCATTTTTGTCCTCGTCGGAATTTCTGCTTTTTCTACCGGCCAAACAGCTTAACATTATCGGTTTATATGTAATAAAATTTGAATTTGTAGTGCTCAAATGAAAAAAATAATATTAAAAAAAAACTAACCGTAGAATAGTGTTGGAACCAATTCTCAGGCCTAATAATATTTTTAAATTTAAATTGGTATGTATATCAACTAAATTTTACATGTAAAAAATTAAAAACTATGTCACAACTATTAAGTTAACTGGAAATCATATATATAACTACTACACATACTCTCTCTAATAAAGAAGCTCCACTTAATTATGAACCACCTGCTGAACACTGAGTGAGATAATACGTATGTTTCCTACTCTTTTTTTTTTCTTATTATTTAATTTGATTTATATTACTAACTTAGACTAAAAGTTGTGAAGCAAAGCCACCACATACCCACCACTTCGGATATATGCATTTTTCATTTTTTATGTAATAACTACTACTCTTATTGTAAGTTTAGTTATTTTGGTATAATTGTGTTGGACAATTAAATTAAATAATATGATTTGACTATTAAAAAAATAATAATTGGACGTGCATATGTAAGACCATCTTCAACCCTCAAACTCTACCTTACGACACTTCAACATTATACTCATATAAAACTCTATCATATTCTTTATGATCTCCAACCTTCATACTCTATCTTACCCAAATTTTCCTTTTATTTTCTCATTTGTTTTTAAACTACTATATTCTTTTTCTTTTCTTTTAAAACATAATACTTCATATTATTTAAATATTTTTAATTAATTAAAATAATATAAAACTTCATACTTTATATTATTTGAATGTCATTTTCTATTGATTTCAATATTTTAAACTTTACAATTGGTATTTCAGTATAATTTATAAATACTGAAATATATGAAAAATAAATAATAATAATCATAAAAGAAAAAAAAATTAAAAGATAAGAAATAAAAATATAAGGTTGTTAAAAAGAAAAATAACAAAAGGATAAAACAAAATAAAAAAGTAAAAAGAAAAAAAAAGGATAACTTACTCTTGCTGACCAAACGTTTTGCAAAACTTTTTACAAATGGGATGGAGATGGTCTAAAACATATATATATATATATATATATATATATGTATATATATATATATATATATTACTTGAGATTCATGCATTTTGCATTTTAATTATATCCAGGCCCATAAGAGGGTAAGGGCGTGTTTGATTGAGTGAAACGGAATATTGAGTTTTTGGCCGGTCAAGAAAAATCCGGACTGTGGGGTTAGATGTAATTTTGGGAATAAGAAGTCTTCATATGATGTAAAGAGGTGCAATAGCAAGGGTAATATGCAAAGAGGTGCAATAGGGTAAAGGGTACTGTTATATGATATTATGTCTAAACACAATCTACTTTATTATTATTAGTGTCAAAACAAGATTGTTACTTCGTAGCTTAAAGCTAATATATACTATTCGTAGTATATAGTATTAAAGTCAAAAGTCAGACATTGAAATTTTGGCTGAAAGAAAGGTGTTTCCTCCTGTACCATTTTATGTTCAACACCATGTTACACATTACCCAGACATGGCCCCATTTTCATTCTACTCGTAACGTCATCTCGCGTTAGCCCGGCAGGTGTTGAGTTAAAAAAATACTTATCTTTACAAGTTCACTACAAGAAAACAGTTGAATAACGAAGGGGTAATCGCCTTCGGGGAAGCCTCCAAAAAGCAATCAATAAAGAAAGAAAACAAGTCCGGAGCAGACACTACGTGGAAGTGCGAGGAAGAAAGAAAAGAGAGCCTTGAGTTAGACTCGAAGAATTTACGACAAGTCCGTTTTCATAAATAGTGGAATTCGAAAAGAAAAAATAAAAGGAGAGGGGACTCGTAGAAAAACAGCCTTTATGAAAGGCGATAAAAGAAAGGAGGTAGCTTGAAGCTAAACGCTCTTTGATACATCTGAACTTTCGGCATCCGTCGCTATTCAGTCCCGATCCGTCGCTAATGGGGCTTAGCGACGGGAAGTCCGTCGCTAAATAGGAAGTCGTCAAAAGTGGCGTCGCTAAACGAAAAAGCGACGGATGAACCCGATCCATCGCTTTCGGATAGCGACGGATAACGCTATCCGTCGCTATGTTGGTCAACGCAAATAAATCGACGAATAAATCTATCCGTCGCTTTATGGAGAGACACGTGGCACCTCGCCCGCTGTTCACGTGTAGCGACGGATAAGCCTATCCGTCGCTAAGCTCCCCAGAATTTTCTTTTTTTTTTTTCCCTGATTTGTATTTTTATCCTATTTTTTTGTATACAATATAGAATAATAATTATGGACAACTGGAAACACTTCAATTAAACACAACCTAATTCAAGAAATTCAGATACAAACGAGTCAAATGTACCACACCGATAATGAAAATAGAAAATGTACGTTAACGAAGTCAAGTGTACGACATAAGAGTAGAGTAATGCAAATGGGAAGCTAGAAATCTGGAGGTGGAGCCTGTCCACACTGCTCGGCCAACTGTCTCACGTATTCCTTCATCTTGTCCTGCTCTGCGCGCATCCGAGCATTCTCCTGGCCCTCCTTCAAGAGTTCATCCTAAAGCTGCTCGATCTCCTTGTCCATCTTTAACCGTCTCTTCCCCGACGGATACACGTCTCCAAGTATGCTCGGCGCCAAACTCCTCATGCCGTATATACGACCCTTGGGGCTGATCCCATCAATCTCCAACAAGATGTCATCCTTTTCTTGGGGTGTGAGAGCTAGATTCCTCACCCGTCCCTCGTACTCGGTCTGAAATTGCAAAACATGTGTAAGTATGAGCACTTAATTAATGACATGCATATTTGAAAGAAGACATTATTCAAAAGAAGTCATATGTGACAATGAAGTTATTTCAATTGAGGACTTACTGCAATCGAGCTCGCCCATTCGTCATCCCACTTCCCTGTCTTGTCCTTGTGGGCATTCTCGAGATGCTCATACAACGACATTTGTTTCCCCGCAGCGGTCTTCGCCAACCAAAAAAAACACAGATCATTATTAATAGTATGGATGACTACTTCCTACAATATTGCATAAAGAATAGAATTTGCACTTGACAACAGTGCTGCAAATATTAAGTAACACCATTACATAATTAAGTCAGACCATCAACAACACAAGAGAAGACAAATCTAAAGACACCTACACTACATACAGATTAGATTAAACAACGTCCACTTAAAGAGTAAAGCTAGCATGCATAACAGACAATTAATTAGGAATTACATACATGGCTTAAGACACAAAAAGTGATGCAAATTAATTATACACATGACTTATATATTACAGGACTTACCGAATCCAAGTGACGTTCCAACTGGCTCTTCCACCCTAGATGGTGGTTTGACGTCCCCGTCCCATATCGCGGCTTGGTAGATCGGCTTAACTTGCTCTTCTTTGCTTTCTTCTCAGTTTCTTCATCTTCCCATTAAGCGAGCCACTCGGGCCACTCATCCTCCCCAATCCCATCAGGCCTAACTTTATTTTTCTTTGCATCGTAGATATAATCCCTATACATGCTCGAGCAGTCAGGCTCAAATGCATACCACAACTCTCTCTTCATGCGGTTCGGGAGGAAGAACACATCCTACAACATTCCATTTCAATGAAAGAAAATAATCAATTAGTATAAAAAACATGATGAAGTTGGCAAGAAATATGATCAAAAAGCCATACAACAAAATCATCCAACTTACTCCTAGGGCATTGAAAAACTCTAACTTCCTTTCTTCAGAGACAGTTGACCACTTGCTCCACCCTTGCTTGGAGGATCCAACTTAGTGAAAGTCAAAGCTCTCAAAGTCTTGGTAACAGAACGTGGCATCAACCTATTTAAAATAACAACAAATACAACACCAGTCACAACTCTAAATAAAACCATGCACAACTCCAAAAACACTATAATAACATGCACAAGTCTAACTAAAAGGATGACATGATACTCACAATTTCCCCACCGGAAATAGAACCTCCTTCTCCATATACATTGCCCGCTTCTCGTAGGATACAAACGGACAACCATCGTCTGAGAACTCAGCAAAGCCCCCACAGTAATTGACCCCTCACTTGAATGGCCATCAGAATACGAATCTGACTCGCTAGTATAACAGTTGCTCGATGAACCGAAGAATCTCGGCAACTTCGGTCTAGGCATGATGATCTGCACATACACATTATGTACACAAATCATATATAAAATATGTTAGTTTTGGATAGATAGATCTACAAACATTGAAACAAACAAGATAACAGAAAATATTGGTTTATGTTAGTTTTGGAGAAGACATGTTGTTAGCCCTGGATAGCATACACAATTAGGTTGAAATGCGGAATTAGTACTTAGAGATGCATTAACTCACAAATATTGTTGCCATGGTAGGGATGTTTAAGCAAAATTCCTAAATATAAATCCGAATAATTTCAAGTCATTTGTTGAGGTATTTTAATTTTTACACGAGTTTTAGAGTTCATAATTGAAGATTAAGAAGTAAAATTAATACTACTACTAATTCATTGAAATTATGAACATCTGACAATGGTCATTCATATTTCCACTACAAGAAAAACAGGATTTAGCGACGGATACCATCCGTCGCTATATGTAAGCGATCCGTCGCTAAATGCCATTACCGACGGAAAGCCTGTCGCTAAATAGGACCTCGCGACTAGTGGCGTCGCTAATGAAATTTGCGACGGATGGTTTAATCCGTCGCTGTTTTTAGCGACGGATTAGACGATCCGTCGCAAACTTCATCGTTGACCAAAGTTGAGACGGATTAGTGATCCGTCCCTACAATATAGCGACGGATGAAATTATCCGTCGGTATATTGCTGGAACACCTGTCAGGTGCTGGGCAGACGAGAGTTGGCGACGGATGGCTTAATCCGTCGCTAATTGGTCTGGAATATATTTTTTTTATTTGTTTATTTATTTATTTTATTTTTTTTGTAGTTGTACACCGCAAATACGTAAACATTTTCGTAACTAAACATTATATAAAAAAAATTGTTCTAAGCATTAATATAATGAAATTACTAATTGTCCTAAGCAAAGGAACATGAAAAAAAATTGTTCGAAATAGAAACCAATTGTTCAAAAAATAAAAAAAGAGTACTACTGCTGAGATCCTTGGGGGGCATCGGCATCTTGGGGGGCATTAGGGGGGGCATCGGCATCATCGAACATGAAGAAGTCGGGAGGTGGCGCTCCACCGGGCGGGGCATACTGCGCCATGATCCACTCGATGGATCTCTTGAATCCATGCCTTATCCTCGTCTGCTCTGCCCTCAACCGAGCAGCCTCCTGGGCATGCTCCTGGACAGTCGCCTTCAGCTGCTGCTGCTCCTGGAGGAACTCGGGAGGCACATCAACTTGTCCCCTTCGGCGCTTGGAGGAGCTGGAGGAGGAGCCACCCTGGTTCACCGTCTCCGCTATCGCCTGCGAGAGGTTGCCCATGCCGAAGACACGCCCCTTATCATCGAGATTCACGATCTCGATATAGATGGTGTTCTCCTCCTCGACCGTGAGATCAAGCTTCTCAGTCCTGGCTAGGAACTCCGCCTGAAAATGTAAGAAAATACGGTCAGAGTTACCCCTAGGGTACGCAGCGGAATTTCAAAAATTTTCTTAACATACAGGTTAATTGATTATGTATATGTCGTATATATATAAACACGTCAATTAGAAGACTAACCTTACTTCCAAAGCAGCTTCCAAGTCTTCGTAATAATCCTGTGTATCTTCTCCTTCGTCGAAGTCGAAGATATCTGCAATACTCTGATTATCTGCAAGACAATAAGAGTTAGTTTCCATCTCCTAAAACCTCAACCTTGGTATCCACAGATGAACAGCCTATCGGAAGAATGCTAGGATATTCTTTGTGTGACTAAGAAGACGGGGCGGCAATTCCTCCGGTGAGGTGGCGCGCGCATGGCTATATAGAGGAGGGGAGAGTTTTTATTTTCTCTAAGAAAACTGGGTATTCAACTGTGTGAATGTCTATTGAACTGTGTGTCAAAAACTCTCTAATAGTCTACTATATATAGTAGTCAATAGAAGCCTAAATTATAAGCAATTAGACTTCGTAAAGGAATAAGAATCTATTTCTTATCGCACTAGGAAACCAATATCAAGTCTAGATTCATTTCCAATCAAATTAAAACTCAATTAGGAAAATCTAACTTATCCCTTGGACTTCTAATAGAGGAAGGAGTCGAACCCCTTCCCCTATCCCATCTATGCGCGCGCGCGCCTGTCCTACGGGAGATAGGTGGATCCCAATTTTGGGACCCACTTATAGTTCTAAGGCAATTCAAACTCCAACTAGATTTTGCCCAAGTGCATATGTTAATTCTAAATTAACATATCTTTTCAAATCAAACCTCTATTATATTTCCAAAATATAATCTTTAATTGTATTAACATAAAATACAATTAATTAGCCAATTCAATTAATAATTCCAAATCATTGATTGAGCCACCAAATATTATAATTAATTCTAAATCAATTATAATCCATCAATCACAATTAATTCCAAATTAACTGCGATTCCATTTTCAAGGATATTCTGATAAGCTGAATCACCACATAGTGTGACCCATAGGGCCTCATCGTATTAAGCAAGTCCTAGACTAGGCAACGTGGAATGCCTAGACGGTTCCATTTGCAATATTAATACATGAGGACGTTTGAGAGGTTTCTCAAAGCAAACCCTTTCGTTGCGAAGTCTGTTGCGCTCAACGCGGCGATGGTAACGTCCCTTCATCTGACTTGCTCGAATGCATCTAGGATCGATGAAGTGTCTATCCCAATAATACATCCACGGGCGTCTCAGGGAGTTGCTTGGTTACTAAGATATACTTATGACCATCATAATATATCAATGCACTGGCCAGTGACTTTACCAACACAACTATGCAGACTATGAGCAGTACTCTCCTGTGCTACACTTGAGAGATGAATCATTCACAGAATCACTTATCATCCCCATTTGTATGTAGCCATAATCCTGGATCGTGTCTTAGGTCAACCGCTTATTTAGAGCTGACATCGACGGGTCCACCAAGGATATGGGGCAACAAATGTGATGATAAAGTCATGTAAGTCCAAAGGACGACTGGCATCACTTTGACAACTTACCGGTTCCCATAGACACTTCGGTGTAGAGTATACATCGATGGGAGTGTCCGGTGGGTACTTCCATTGTTCGATAGTCCTTCTTCGAACAACTATGCACAGTTATGGGAACGTTTCTCGATTGTCCAACAATTCGTTCCGTGGCCGTGGGATCGGCTCACACTTGCTCCAACAAGTATAACCTCCACGCATACTAGTCTCGTCTGGTTCATTCAGAACCCTACATCCGAGATGAACCTCGACTAGGGAGAGTTTGGGATAGATGATAACTCACATAGCTCCCACTATCTGTGTGATCGGTCATCTATCCGAGGGGACATGTTTAATATCAATACAGACAGTAATAGAGATATGACATGTTGCATGCCTGGTGTAATATAAATATGAAAGCGATACTCAATAGTAAAAGCAACAAACATATATTATATTACGTTGACCTGTGTAATAGTACATATATGCCCTCTATAAGGGCTCCATGCCCTTAATAAGGATTGTCTCTAGGACATATA
This sequence comes from Plantago ovata, assembly GCA_028274465.1. NCBI lineage: Eukaryota > Viridiplantae > Streptophyta > Magnoliopsida > Lamiales > Plantaginaceae > Plantago > Plantago ovata. The sequence continues at coordinate 53,774,289 of CM051457.1, forward strand.
CACTATCAATCTCCCACTTGGACTAGAGCCAGTCACCTTTATGCCTAATACCCAGATTAGCATAATGTCATAAGTGGACTTCCACTGATAAGACCTTGGTGAAAGGATCTGCCACGTTGTCCGTGGTGGAGACACGTTCTATACTAACTTCTCCTCTATCTATAATCTCACGTATAACGTGATATTTTCTAAGTACATGTTTGTTCTTGTTTGTATATCTAGGCTCCCTAGCTTGAGCGACGGCGCCCGTATTGTCACAATAAATCGTTATTGGACTGGAAGCAGGAACAACCCTCAATTCCTTCAAGAACTCTGAAATCCAGACAGCTTCTTTCGAAGCTTCTGATGTAGCAATGTACTCGGCTTCTGTGGATGAGTCAGCAACCGTGGCTTGCTTAGAACTCTTCCAGCAGACAGCTCATCCGTTCAATTTGAATACGTATCCTGTCTGTGACTTAAAGTCATCAGGATCTGATTCAAATCCAGCGTCGACATACCCAGACATCTTTAATTCTGGTTCTCGACCAAACACCAAGAACATCTCTTTAGTCCGTCGAAGGTACTTAAGAATGTTCTTTACAGCAGTCCAGTGAGGTACTCCAGGATTCTGTTGGTCTCGACAAGTGACACTAAGCGCATATGCCACATCGGGCCTTGTGGAATTCATTGCATACATTATAGACCCTACTGCCGAAGCATAGGGCACACGACTCATTGCGTTTCTTTCTTCATCAGTTTTAGGACCATCCTTAACTAATAAGATAATCCCATGCCTAGTTGGGAGAAAGCCTCTCTTTGAGTCGTCCATCTTATAACGCTTCAGTATTTTGTCGGTGTAGGTAGACTGTGTCAATCCTAACATCCTTTTGGATCTATCTCTAAAGATCTTGATCCCTAGGATGTAGTTAACTTCACCCAAGTCCTTCATCGAGAAGGTACTTGATAACCAAACTTTAGTCTCTTCTAGCATAGAGACATTGTTTCCCATGATCAAAATGTCATCAACATAGATGATCATGAAAACGACTCCCTTTTCGCAGTGCCTAGCATAGACACAGGGATCTTCCTTGCTTCTGATGAAGTCAAACGATTTGACAGCTTCATCAAAGCGGATATTCCAGCTCCTTGACGCTTGCTTTAGCCCATAGATGGATCTCTGTAATTTGCATACAGCAGTCGGCCTGGTTTTACTAATAAAACCTTCCAGTTGTACCATATAGACCTCTTCCTCAAGGTTGCCATTGAGGAAGGCAGTCTTTACATCCATCTGCCAGATCTCATAATCATAGTAGGCAGCTATCGCAAGTAGAATTCGAATGGACTTCAAATTTGCTACCGGTGAAAAGGTTTCATCGTAATCGATGCCATACCTTTGCGTGTAGCCTTTCGCCACAAGCCTAGCTTTGTGCGTTTGTACCTTGCCATCGGCATCTGTCTTTCGTTTAAAGACCCATTTGCACCCAATAGGTCTAACCCCTTGGGGCAAGTGTACCAAGTTTCAAACTTGATTCTGGTACATGGAGTCCATTTCCAATTCCATGGCCTCTTGCCATTTGTCTGAGTCAATATCAATTATTGCCTTTTTGTAGGTCTCGGGATCTTCCCGATCTGATAAGCCGACATCAAGTTCATTGATGTCTTCTATCATAAGGCTTTGCTTCTGAGGTCCTTTTAGGATCCTCTTCGACCTACGGAGCTCGACTGGTTCCGGTGCTTTTCTTTCCTGGCTTCGTGTAACACGAACATTATCAGTGGGCACCGATGCAGCTGGTCGCGGGGCGCGACTCTGTTCCCTTGCGGGAGGCTGCTCTTGTGCAAATTTGCACATGTTGGTTGACAACGGGTTCTATTGGTGTGGTTTCAACTGTTGATCTAATGACAGGACTCCCACTGACTATGACATGCCTAGCAAGTGTCATATCATTACCCTTGTCTGCTTCGAAAGCTCCCACTGAACTTGAGCCCAAATCGGAAGATTTAGAGACCTCATGTTTGCGCGTGTCAAAGTCTTGAATTTCTTCAAGTTCTATCATGTCATCTAACCTCTCTTCTTCGAGGTATTCAGCTTCTAAAAACTTGATGTTTCTAGATACGATCACCTTTTGATCTTCAGCATGATAGAATTCATAGCCTCTCGTCTGACGAGGATAGCCTATGAAATATACTTTGACACCCTTGGCATCTAACTTATCAGTGAGCATCAGTTTGACTATCGCAGGACAGCCCCAAGGTCTAAGATAGCCCAGTGAGGGCTTCTTTCCCTTCCATAACTCATTAGGAGTTTTCTCCACTGATTTAGATGGTACACGGTTCAGAATGTAGATTGCAGTTTGTAGTGCATATCCCCACAAATATTTTGGAAGAGTCGAGAATCCAATCATTTATCTTACGATGTCTAACAGGGTTCGATTCCTCCTCTCAGACACACCATTTAACTGTGGTGTTCCAGGAGGATTCCATTGCGATTGAATTCCATTTTCCTTCAAGTAGTCGATAAATTCTTCACTAAGGTATTCACCTCCTCGATCTGATCGAAGAGTGACTATCCTTAGGTTCAATTCATTCTCGACCTCATTCCTAAACTCCTTGAATTTCCCAAAGATCTCGGATTTATTCTTCATAAGATAAATATATCCATACCTTGAGAAATCGTCAGTAAAGGTAACGAAGTAAGGATAACCCCCACGCGCATGGACTTTAAAAGGTCCACATACATCGATATGTATGAGCTCTAAGCAGCGAGTGGCACGAACACCTTGTCCAACAAAAGGTTTGTTCGTCATCGTACCCTCAACACATGATTCGCATGTACCATATGATTCAAAATCAAATGGTTCTAAGTAGTCCAACTTCCTTAGTCTTTGAATCCATGTTTCATTGATATGGCCTAGCCGACAATTCCATAGATAAGATGGATTATTCTTCCTACTTGAAGACGGTTGTTTGTTATGTATTGGAAATAAAGGTAGACTACTTTGCAAAATATATAAACCATTCCTTAAACGAGCTTTTCCATAATACTGATCGTTTAATGAAAAATAACAAGTATTATTCGCAAATCGAAAGGAAAAACCCATATTGTCTAACAATGAAATGGAAATAATATTTCTGACAATGGATGGAACAAAATAAACATTATCAAGTTCTAAACATTGTCCCGAAGGTAAATCTATCTTGCAGCGTCCAACGCGTTTGGCTTCAACTGGATTGTCGTTCCAAACATGCAAGTCGATTTCACCTTGCTTGACTAGCCTATGATCAATTAGCCCCTGCACATTATTACAAATGTGTGAGCCACAGGCTGTATCTAATACCCAACCATTGGAGTCAAAAGTAGTCATGTTCATTTCAATAACAAACATACCTGAGCCAGAAGCCGGTGGCTTCTTAGCTTGATCTGCCCTAAGCTTAGGGCAATCTTTCTTCCAATGTCCTTTCTGCTTACAGAAAAGACATTCATCTGTGCGCACCCTTCCGCTTCTATTGAACTTCCTTTTCTGGTTCGGACGCTTAGGCTTATCACTCCAAGTGTTAGCCTTGGCTCCCGACTTTCCCTTACCCTTAGCACCTTCGTTTCTCGGGTTTGGGTTAGACGGTTGCCCAACAAGCATGATCGACTTTTCCTTCTTAGGAAGAGTTTGATCATATGTCTTCAGCAGATTATGAAGTTCAGGCAGTGTTACGTCCTTCGCATTCATCGTGTAGTTAATGATGAACTGCAAATACAAACTCGGCAATGATTGAAGGACAAAGATCACCATGATCTTGTTCTCTAGCTTAACGCCGGCATCGGCAAGCTTTTCAAAGAGACCAATCATTTTGAGAACATGCTCAGACATGTTCCCTCCTTCACTGAGCTTGCATCTGTGTATCTCTTTGATCAAATCAAATTCAACACTTCTAGCTGTCGTCTTAAAGAGCGACTCAAGATGCTTCAGCATCTCATACGACAACATGCTTTCATGTTGCCTCTGCAGCTCATTGCTCATTGCCGCCAGCATAATACACTGCGCGGATCTAGCATCCTCAAGATGCTTATCAAACTTTGCCTTGTTGGCTTGATTCCAAGCAGCAACCTGATCGGCAGTCTGATTTTCGGGGCACACGGGAATGACCTCGTCCAAGGCGTACTCAATCTTTTCGTACCTCAGCACCAAACGTATATTCCTGATCCAATCTAGAAAGTTTGATCCGGTCAAAATTTGCTTCTCTAAGACAGCACGGAGCGAGATACTCGCGATTTCTAATATCCTAAGGAGAAATAATATAGAACGAAAATAATAAATCAACTATTGAAATATTACTTCTAAATACACAGTCAACATAACTAAACAACAAGGTCCTTTAGCTGTTTAGCTCCCACTATTTTCACATATGCTTGCCCCCACAACAAACATACGGGTAATGTCCAACAAGTTACCGTAGTGGCCAAGATCCAAATCCATACTATGCTATACTCCAACGGGGGATGGTCGCATAGCATAATATGACCGGTAGGACTATCCAATTGCGTCACGCAACTCTTGGTTGTTAAATCTAATTTAACCCGATGCCCTACATACTGTACCTATCGAGGTCGCTAGATACAATATGCAGTAAGTCATAACCATAGGCTTAATCTAATCTGACGATCACTGCGAGTCTGTAAGACGAGGTCGCCAATACAAGAAAACGCAATGAAAGTTCAGAGTTAAAGCACCCTATAGAAAGCATCTCAGAAATACATACATATATATATATCTGTACTTATATTGGATGGGGCTTGTCGCTTGAGGGTTGTTATGAGTCATCTAAAAACAAATAAGGGCGCCGCCTACCCATCATGTATGAACGGTCTACACGTAATGGATGCCGCCTATCCATTCTAGTTCTAAACGCGGTCAAGCACATAATGGGTGCCGCCTACCCATACATAAAATATGCGGTCCGACATATAAGAGGGCGCCGCCTACCCTCGCATGCATAGCGGTCGAACGGAAAGTAAAATACTTGGTATTTAAACATGCATTGTCAAACAATAGCATATCGAGCATACAAAACAAGTGGTAGCCTATGTGGATGCCAAATGATTTCATAATTTCATTATGAAAATTATAATCCCATACTTATAATGTCTATGAAATAATTGAAAATTTGAACTAGATTGAAAAATTAAAAATTCTATTGACCAAGTAGCAATTTTCGAAAACCCGAAGGACTTAATTGTAATTTTTTGAAACCTTGGAGGTGTTAAATCTAAAATTCAAAAGTAGAGGAACTAATTTGCAATAAACAATAAATTGATAAATTACAAATAAGCCCTTTAACTTTATACTAATTAAATTTAACCCCTCTAGTTAAAAACCATTACAATTAAATCATATTTATATTTCAAATATAAAATTCAATCCTCAAAATTTTCAAAATTCTATTTTGGGTCCAACCCAGAAAATATATATATATATTAAAACATGGGACCTAGTCCCGTCCCCACGGTGCCTGCGGCCCCGGGCGCCCGGCGCCCGCGGCACGTAGGCATGGGCGCCGCGGCCGCAGGCGCCCGGCGCCCTAGGCGCACGGGCGCCTGCGTCCGCAGGCGCGGGTGCCTGCGTCGCGGGCATGATGAATGTCTATTTTACACTTTTATTTGAGTCTTTTTCACCTATTTTAGCTATCCTCTATGATAATTTAGCTATATTTTAGTGCATTTTATTAGAATAGTATCACGTTTCCCTTTAGTTTTTATTTTACAGGTTTTGGTTGAAAAACGAGGATTTCCGGGAAATTATATTGAAGTTGAGAAGGAATTGGTGTTCCAGAAGCCTATTTGGAGTATCTGAAGGTTTCCGGATAGGATTTGGAGTCTAGGGGTCGAATCTGGAGATTAGAAGGCCACTAGAAGTCAGAAACCGAGTCCGAAAAGGGGAAGAAATCCAAAAACGCGTCCAAAATACGGAATTCCGCGAATTTTACTCCCGGGCGAATCGCCCGGGACGTGGGTCGAATCGCCCCACACCAGACGAATCGCCCGGTTTGTGGGGCCCTTCGCCCCACACAAATTCGAGGCCTATATATAGTTGTTCAGTTTTTTCCGAAATTCATACTTTTCTAGACCTATTCTCTCACCTTTCTCTGTAGTTTTAGGTAGGAACTTCCCAGAGCCTGTTCTGGGGGTTCGTAGCTTAGGAGATACTTTTTCATAGCAGTTTGGAGCTTGTAAGATCGCGATTCTTCGGAGACTGACAACCTTCGGTAACATTGTATCTTACGGTTTATTCTACTTATTTTTATATATCTTTCAACATGTTTTCTTCTATGATTTCTGTTGATTGCATGACAACTATGAGTAGCTAAACTTATCGTTGGTGGTAGTATGTAAATTCTTAGCGAAGGGTTGATAATCATGCTAATGGCTATATCGCGCATTATACTCCGTGTTATTTCTTTATTTCGTTGATCAGGCGCAACCTATATCTTCGTATGTTGATTAATTATTATGCACGATTGGACCCTCGTCGACCTATGCATATCTATATCTTCGTAGTGTTGAATAATTACGGAACACAACTGGACAATAATGTTTGACCTGTCAGTATCTATATCTTCGTAGTGTTTAATAATTACAACAGGACAATTGATTGATCAAAGATCTCCATGCAAAACCGAGGAATTTACGCATGATTATTAACCCGTTATGCTTTGAAGGACCACACTATCACCAATCTCCATTATCTGTTAGAAAAACCTTTGCTATAACGTCTGCTGTTTTATATTCTTTAATTAAATTAGATAAAACTAGTTATAGTCCTTAGAGAACGACACTCGAGGTCATTCTACTGCTACACTACGGTTTTCGTTGTAGTCGTGAATTGCCTTTGGCTAAATAACAAATTTATTTGATTAATCGGGACCCGACAACTCTCGGTTCATCAAATTGGCGCCGTTGCCGGGGACTATACTCCTTTTTTCTGTTTAATTTGTTTATATTTTCAGCATTCAATTCCTAATTCTATTAGTTTTAGTTTTCCTTTTTAATCTCTCTCTGATACTGCTTTCCTAGTCTGTTACAGATAGTGTATGCCACATACACGATCTAGGGGAACACCGCTTGCTGATTCAATTGCTGAGATCGACAGAGTCTACCACCAGAGAAGGCGACTACTTCAAAGGCTTGAGCTAGAGGAAATAGAGGATACCGATTTCTCTGAATCTCTACACAGTCGTTTCAAGGAAATCGACGGAATGGCAGAAGCTAGACCACTGAAAGCATGGGTTCAACCCTCCAAGGATCGTATGAGGGGACCGGCGATTGTTCTTTCGTCTGCAACTCGAGATCTGGAAATCAAGAACCACGCATTCCAACAACTCCCGAGGTTCTATGGCTTATCAAGGGAAGATGTGATGGGGTACTTGCATGATATCGATGATTTCGTCAACCAACTCCCACGACCCGGAGCTGAAATAACAACGGATGAGTTGAGGATGAAGGTTTTTGCTATGGGACTTGGCGACAGAGCCAAGTCATGGTTGAGTTCTCTACCAGCAGGCTCGCTGGACACTTGGGAGAAGGTTTTTTCAGCTTTCATGGAAAAATACTTCCTTCACACCTTGACTACCGCGCTAAAGGCGCAAATCACTTGATTCAAGCAGGACTATGATGAGACCATCTACACCGCGTTTGAGAGGTTCCAAGATCTCACGAACAAGTGCCCTCACCATGGTTTTGAACTTTCCGACCTAGTCCAACACTTCTACAATGGACTAACCTTCGAGAACCAACAAGTGGTGGATTTCCAATGCCGAGGCAATATTTGGGAGGAAACTGCAGAAGCCGTCTGGGCAGTTTTCGAAAGGCTTGCTAAGGGTTCGCAGTTCAAGGACCCAAGAGCGATGGTTAGGAGACGTGGACCTGAAGCTCCACCGACTCAAGAAGCCCCTATGTATAGGGGTAATGGGGATCCATTCGAGTGCTTTACCAACGAATTGAAGCAAGTCCTCAAGAGCGCCACTGGAACAACTGTTTCGAACGAAGTATGCAGAATATGCAAGAACTATGGGCATGGGGCTCATATGTGTAGATCGGAGCTTGCGTATGATGATGGCAACTGGGCTCGAGGAGGCGAAGAGGAAGCCTTTGCTACGGAGTTTGGTACTCAAGAGGCTAGCTATGGACAAGACGGTAGGAATCCTCGAGGTGGATTTTGGAGAAGAGGGTTCCGAAACAATCAAGGATATGCACCGGCTAGCCAAACTTATGGACCTAACCAAGACCGTAGTAGGCTTAACTATGGTAATGATCACTGCGAAAACCCCGCTCCGAAAGACCCACCGAAGTCGAAGTCTGCTCAACTGATGGAGAACTTGCAAAAGATGGTCGATCACACCCAAAGTTTTCTCAAACGTTATGAAGAAGATTCTGAGAAGACTAGAGCGAGACTTGATAGGTTGGAAGAGAGCACTAGGCTTGCCCATCAAAAGATGCAAGAATTGATCGACCGAGGAGCAAGTAGGGAACAAGGCAAACTGCCTAGCAACACTGAGAAGTCGAATTCCATTACATTGGCTGGTGATCTACCTGACGAAATCACCATCAAGAAGGTTGCTAAGTGCGAGTGTTGCAAGAAGGAAGTACTACCACAGGCTAAGGAAGAAGAGAAGGACCTTGGTTCTGATGATAGTGAAGAGGAGCAAGAGGATCCCGAGCCACTCCCTAAAAGTTTCGATGTTAAGGTTGGAATTGGTGAGCTTGAAGATGTCCGAGCCACACTAGAACGAGATCCTACTCTAACGTGCTCCCTTTGAATGTGTTTGAAAAGAGTAGCCTTGGAAAACTATCTGAGCATAGGGCTATTGTGCAACTGGCGGATGGATCCTTTGTAAGACCCGAAGGCGTTGTGAAAAATGTGTTGGTCAAGATTGGTGAAGCTTCTGTATACACCAATTTTGTAGTTATGCCGGCGTCTGCACCTGGGACGGGGATGTCATTCTCTTGGGGCGAACGTTCTTGACTAAGCTACGCTCCGTGATGGACATCTACCAAAGAACTTGTACTATTGAAGTGGATGGCAAGCAACACGTGTTGCAAGCCATATCTGATCCACCTGATCCGCCTGATATTTCTTACACTACTCACTACTGTGGTCTTGCAGCCTATGTTCTTTCTTATTCACAGGTTCGTGGCATGAAGAGGAAACCAATGAAGGGGAAGTCTAGTACCCACAGAAAGAAGAGCTAGGCGCAGACAGGAGTCGATTCAAAGACTTTAAACAATGGCGCTATCCGGGAGGCAACCCGGAGTTTTTATCGCTTTCTTTACCGCGTTATTGCATGCATTCATTCTTGAACAATTTGCTTCTCATATGTGAATTTTTTCATCTCTGTGTCGTATGTGCTTATGTTTGAGTGATATTTTTCGAGTGGTTTTATGAAAAAATTGGTTTCGGGGATTAAAAACCGCGTTTTCTGTCAAAAAGACCGTCTCCCCACATCGGGGAGCGGGGGGCGAATCGCCCCGTTTGGGGCGACTCGCCCCACACTGGGGGCGACTCGCCCCACGGCCTCTGGAGATAAAAAACGCGGATCTCCCCTTCTTTACCTCATTTTCTTCATTCTCTACACCTTCTTCTCTCCAAAAACCGAGAATTGCGAAATTAACTTCAAAACCTCATAACTTCTTCATTCCTTCACCAAATTTAGTGTTCTTTAGCTTCAATCGAAGCCTATTACATGATCTATCTTTTCATCCGAACAGATTTCACCCTAGTGCATTAGTTTTTCAGATCTGAGGTATCTTCTTATGAACCCTAATTTTTCAAATTTGGGGGTTTTCTAATTTGAGCTTCAATTATGTTTATATGATGCATGGGTAGGTTGTTTGTGTGATTAGAAGCTTTATTTACTATCAATTGCATGCTCAATTATGCTTGGATTGTTGATTTGGGAATTTTGCTACTAGATGATATATCTTGTTATGCAATATATCTTTATCTTTGATTTCTTGCATATGATTATGTTTATTGATGTAATGATGATGGATTTGATGATAGAATGCTTAATTGGTGAGTATGAGGGTTTATGATGCTAGAATTTTTCGCTACTATGGTGTGAATTGAGCCTAGTTATCTAGGTTATTGGTTGTCTAGTAAGAGCATAATGTGATGTATTGCATGTAGTAGTTACATTGGTATGTTGATGTTGAAGAAGCTAGGCTAGACATTAAATGTTTGGGGAGCTCGATTGTTGATATTATCACTTGTGTGTTTCATTCTTACACTAGCATATGCATGAGTCAGTTTTGTGTCATACGAGGTACTAACTATTGTTTGTAGGAACCATGCCAAGGGAAAGGAGCATTCTCGTATGATTACTATGAAGTATTGGAGGGGGATCGATTACAACCATGTCAAGAAGAGTGACCTCGTTAGATGTGCGTTCGAGCCACGGGGTCTTGCAACAACGTCGTGGATTATCCAAGAGGAGGAGGTAGAGTACACCTGGAGTAAGGACTCCTATGCCTATTCATGCACCACCGAAGGGACAGAAACCATTATTACGTTAGCAATCCATCACAAGGACTGCAAAGTTCGAGTGAACTGGAAGGCACCGGGACAATCTCGCCGCGACGGATTCAATCTTGAGTTCGCAGTTGCTAGAAGGTTTCGAAGCGCTAGCTTGGTTCCAAAATATAATGACATGGGTGCCCGGCCCCTCTTAGGGGTGCCCCTTGCCTGCCTCTAAAGGGAGCATCATATAGACATCGGGAGCATCAACTGTAGAGAATGTGGTCGACATAGGAAAAAATGGAAGACAACCTCTGAATACCCGAGCAGCTCGCTGTAACCTCCACGGGGTGTAAAACATTGGAGAGGGAGGCTCTGATACCACTGCCCTTTCCCCTTCAACAGTTCACAACCTATTGGAGAGATACCGGGTGGAAGATTCCATAACAGAGGCGGCCAATCTTGAAGATTCTCTTCGACACTGCAACTCTACTAGTGAAGATGTGCGTGACAGTAGTGACAATGAAGACAATAGGGACAATGATGATACAGATGGAGGAGTTGTTCCTATCCGGCCTATAAATGGAACTACCGCGCATACCAGAAGACCTGATGACACCCTATAAGGCTCCCAGAGCAGTCCCAATAACTCACAAGCAACATACTCAGCCGACCGAGGCCAAACCATGCGGTAACATCTAGTATCACATCTTATTTCCTCATTTTCTTAGTGCTAGGGACTAGCGTGAATTTCATGAGGGGGGATGGGATTTAAGTGATCTAATGTTGTTAGTTTGGATCTTGGTATTGGTAGGATGAGTATAGTACCTGCATGTTTTATCCATCTACATTTGCATTTGCACGTTTACTACTTTCTTAGATTTTTTTTAGGTTGCATTCACTACATTCATCCTAGGATAGTCTTGCATGTTTTATATGGAGTTTATTGCCGAATTTTTTGAACTTTTTTATTGGATAGATCAACTAACTATGCCTTTAATCATATGCTTCATCTCTATGAATTTGTTTGAGGTTTTTCTCGCTTGGCTCGTCACATTTATGTATTGCACTTAGTTAAGCTTGGTAGTCTCGACATCACTTAGTGGTGTTTTCTCTACTGCGGTTCACGAAGGCCTTTATAATAGGATGATGCATGTTAGGGTCTTATGGTTGTTTTCCCGAGTAATTATGTACCTAAGCGGCAACAAGTCTTCACCATGCTTTGAGATTGCTAAATGCCTAGGAAGGAGGTAGTGTGAGGTTGTGTGATCCTTTGTTTATAACCTATTCTTTCGAATAGGTTTGGGGAGGGGGTTGCACCATCATTAGACTTGTTTTTCATTTTCCATTTCCGTATCGTGAGTTTATTTTTCCTTTTCCGTAAATTTTGTACTCCAACCTATTCTTTCGAATAGGTTTGGGGAAGTCGTGTGAGTCATTTTCTCTCTTTTTGTTATGCTACTGCTGGCTAAAAAAAAATTGAAAAAAAAAGAAAAATTCCAGAAAAAAGAAAAATTCCAGAAAAAAAAAAAGAAACTGGAAAGAAAAAAAAAAGAAAAAAAAGAGAAAAACCCCAAAAAAGTAAAGGAGGGTCCAAAAAAAAAGAAAGCCAAATAGCAGTTTAGCAAAGTGTTGTGTCACATTTTCTAATTCTTGTAATGTTCGTAATCGTGTTGTAATTTTCTATTTTTTGTCTTTTGTTGTTGAGTGTCATCTGTTCTAAACCACCCTCGTCCTGCCATTCAGAAATTGGTGAATAGCTTAAGACTTTACTTAAGAGATGGGTAGAATAGGGGAGTGTTATCTTTTATAGGGAACCCTCCTTCGTTTGATGAGAGCCAATACTGGTTCGACCTCTTTGAGGAAAAGTCTTAACATGGTGGAACAGCAGTAAGTCCTCAGTTTCATAGGCACGGGACAACCATTCGTATCTTAGCATGTTTCATTACGTCGTCACTGACTAGGTCCAGGTAGAGAATGTTACGAGAGACTATCTTGTCTTGACATAAGTGCTTATGTGGATGTATATAAGTCAATCGAGGTATTCTTCAACCTATGTTCATACTTTGATTTATATGGTTTTTGTTCATATGTTTTTTTTGATAGATTCAGTAGATTAGTTCATTTTATTTGGCATGAGACTCCATTTTGTGTCTTGCATTGTTTTTTGCATTAGAGTCTAGCTTAGTTGCTTGACAACAAGCAAATGTTCGGTTTGGGGAGTTTGATGAATGTGTATTTTACACTTTCATTTGAGTCTTTTTCACCTATTTTAGCTATCCTCTATGATAATTTAGCTATATTTTAGTGCATTTTATTAGAATAGTGTCACGTTTCCCTCTAGTTTTTATTTTACAAGTTTTGGTTGAAAAACGAGGATTTCCGGGCAATTATATTGAAGTTGACAAGGAATTGGTGTTCCAGAAGCCTATTTGGAGTATCTGAAGATTTCCGGATAGGATTTGGAGTCTAGGGGTCGAATCTGGAGATTAGAACGCCACTAGAAGTCAGAAACCGAGTCCGAAAAGGGGAAGAAATCAAAAAATGCGTCGAAAATGCGGAATTCCGTGAATTTTACTCCCGGGAGAATCGCCTGGGACGTGGGGCGAATCGCCCCACACCAGGCGAATCGCCCGGTGTGTGGGGCCCTTCGCCCCACACAAATTCGAGGCCTATATATAGTTGCTCAGTTTTTCTCCGAAATTCATACTTTTCCAGACCTATTCTCTCACCTTTCTCTGTAGTTTTAGGTAGGAACTTCCCATAGCCTGTTCTGGGGGTTCGTAGCTTAGGAGATACTTTTTCATAGCAGTTTGGAGCTTGTAAGATCGCGATTTTTCGGAGACTGACAACCTTCGGTAACATTGTATCTTACAGTTTATTCTACTTATTTTTATATATCTTTCAACATGTTCTTCTATGATTTCTGTTGATTGCATGACAACTATGAGTAGCTAAACTTATCGTTGGTGGTAGTATGTGAATTCTTAGCGAAGGGTTGATAATCATGCTAATGGCTATATCGCGCATTATACTCCGTGTTATTTCTTTATTTCGTTGATCAGGCGCAACCTATATCTTCGTATGTTGATTAATTATTATGCACGATTGGACCCTCGTCGACCTATGCATATCTATATCTTCGTAGTGTTGAATAATTACGGAACACAATTGGACAATATTGTTTGACCTGTCAGTATCTATATCTTCGTAGTGTTTAATAATTACAACAGGACAATTGATTGATCAAAGATCTCCATGCAAAACCGAGGAATTTACGCATGATTATTAACCCGTTATGCTTTGAAGGACCATACTATCACCAATATCCATTATCTGTTAGAAAAACCTTTGCTATACCGTCTGCTGTTTTATATTCTTTAATTGAATTAGATAAAACTAGTTATAGTCCTTAGAGAACGACACTCGAGGTCATTCTACTGCTACACTACGGTTTTTGTTGTTGTCATGAATTTCCTTTGGCTAAATAACAAATTTATTTGATTAATCGGGACCCGACAACTCTCGGTTCATCAGGGCACAGACGCCTGCGGTGCCGCAGGCGCTGTTTAGGCGCGGGCGCCTGCGGTGCCGCAGGCGCCCGCCGCCTGCGTCGCGCAGGCGGCCCCGGTTGGAAATATATATATAATTTTTTTTTTTGAAAAATATAAATTCTAAATTTATATAAAAACAAAACTTTTGAAAATCGAATTAATCATAGAATCAATTGCATCCACATATCTACAAAATCATACAATATATATACGTATATACCTAATTAATTAACCTCGCTCTGATACCACTGTAAGAAAATACGGTCAGAGTTACCCCTAGGGTACGCAGCGGAATTTCAAAAAATTTCTTAACATACAGGCTAATTGATTATGTATATGTCGTATATATATAAACACGTCAATTAGAAGACTAACCTTACTTCCAAAGCAACTTCCAAGTCTTCGTAATAATCCTGTGTATCTTCTCCTTCGTCGAAGTCGAAGATATCTGCAATACTCTGATTATCTGCAAGACAATAAGAGTTAGTTTCCAGCTCCTAAAACCTCAACCTTGGTATCCACGGATGAACAGCCTATCGGAAGAATGCTAGGATATTCTTTGTGTGACCAATAAGACGGGGCGGCAATTCCTCCGGTGAGGTGGCGCGCGCATGGCTATATAGAGGAGGGGAGAGTTTTTATTTTCTCTAAGAAAATTGGGTATTCAACTGTGTGAATGTCTATTGAACTGTGTGTCAAAACTCCCTAATTGTCTACTATATATAGTAGTGAATAGAAGCCTAAAGCATAAGCAATTAGACTTTGTAAAGGAATAAGAATCTAATTCTTATCGCACTAGGAAACCAATATCAAGTCTAGATTCATTCTCAATCAAATTAAAACTCAATCAGGAAAATCTAACTTATCCCTTGGACTTCTAATAGAGGAAGGAGTCGAACTCCTTCCCCTATACCATCTATGCGTGCGCGCGCCTGTCCTATGGGAGATAGGTGGGTCCCAATATTGGGACCCACTTATAGTTCTAAGGCAATTCAAACTCCAAGTAGATTTTTCCCAAGTGCATATGTTAATTCTAAATTAACATATCCTTTCAAATCAAACCTCTATTATATATCCAAAATATAATCTTAAATTGTATTTACATAAAATACAATTAATTAGCCAATTCAATTAATAATTCCAAATTATTAATTGAGCCACCAAATATTATAATTAATTCCAAATCAATTATAATCCATCAATCACAATTAATTCCAAATTAATTGCGATTCCATCTTCAAGGATATTCTGATAAGCTGAATCACCACATAGTGTGACCCATAGGGCCTCATCGTATTAAGCAAGTCCTAGACTAGGCAACATGGAATTCCTAGACGGTTCCATTTGCAATATTAATACATGAGGACGTTTGAGAGGTTTCTCAAACCCTTTCGTTGCGAAGTCTGTTGCGCTCAACGCGGCGATGGTAACGTCCCTTCATCTGACTTGCTCGAATGCATCTAGGATCGATGAAGTGTCTATCCCAATAATACATCCACGGGCGTCTCAGGGAGTTGCTTGGGTACTAAGATATACTTATGACCATCATAATATATCAATGCACTGGCCAGTGACTTTACCAACACAACTATGCAGACAATGAGCAGTACTCTCCTGTGCTACACTTGAGAGATGAATCCTTCACAGAATCACTTATCATCCCCATTTGTATGTAGCCATAATCCTGGATCGTGTCTTAGGTCAACTGCTTATTCAGAGCTGACATCGACGGGTCCACCAAGGATATGGGGCAACAAATGTGATGATAAAGTCCTGTAAGTCCAAAGGACGACTGGCATCACTTCGACAACTTACCGGTTCCCATAGACACTTCGGTGTAGAGTATACATCGATGGGAGTGTCCGGTGGGTACTTCCATTGTTCGATAATCCTTCTTCGAACAACTATGCGCAGTTATGGGAACGTTTCTCAATTGTCCAACAATCCGTTCCGTGGCCGTGGGATCGGCTCACACTTGCTCCAACAAGTATAACCTCCACGCATACTAGTCTCGTCTGGTTCATTCAGACCCCTACATCCGAGATGAACCTCGACTAGGGAGAGTTTGGAATAGATGATAACTCACATAGCTCCCACTATCTGTGTGACCAGTCATCTATCCGAGGGGACATGTTTAATATCAATACAGACAGTAATGGAGATATGACATGCTGCATGCCTGGTGTAATATAAATATGAAAGCGATACTTAATAGTAAAAGCAAGAAACATATATTATATTTCGTTGACCTGTGTAATAGTACATATATGCCCTCTATAAGGGCTCCATGCCCTTAATAAGGACTGTCTCTAGGACATATACACTATCAGAAAATTCAAACAAACAATTAACGATTTAATTAGTACGTTATTGATCGAATAATCAAATATTCAACAAGAAGCTCAGGAATCGAAAAAATATAAAACACACAACGATTGTTTTGGCCCTATCAGACTGGAAGGTCATCTTGCCATCCTTATCCAGCTCCCCGTGAGCCTCACAGAAGTGATCCCACATGGTCTGCTCCCTCCCCTCCGATATCTTCATCAAATATATATATAAATTAATAAAGTAATGATTGAATTGAAATAAGACTTAAGAAAGAAAAAGAAACTATAACAAAGTACGTGACTTAGCGCGTCCATGTGGCGCGCCAACTGGGATTTCGAACGTAGCCGATGGTTCACCGAGCCTGTCCCATCCGGTGGATTATGGGTCCGGTTCTCCCTGTTCTGGTCCGACAACTTCTGGGCCTGAAGGTTCTCCGTCCAATACTGCTTCCACAGGGGCCACTCCTCCTCCCCAATCCACCCCAGCTTCTTTCCCGATGCCTTGATCTTGGCGACCTTCTTCCGAAAGGCTTCGGAGCCTTCATGTTCGAAGGCATACCACAAATCCGACTTGAACTTGTTGGGGAGGAAGAAATTCTCCTACATTTCAGAAAGTATACAAAATTCAGACTAACATATATATGACACGGTGACTAACATATCACCCAACAATTGCACATTGTCCTATTTTTAACTAACACACGGTTACTAACATATCACCCAAACAATTGCACATTGTCCTATTTCAACTAACACACGGTGACTAACATATCACCCAAACAATTGCACATTGTCCTATTTCAACTAACACACAGTGACTAACATATCACCCAAGTAAAGAAATATTAAACCATAAGAGAAGAAGAAAGATTACTAACCTCCAGAGCATTCCAAATCTCCGCCTTCCGCTCCGGAGTGAAAGTATGCCACTGGGCTCCAAGTGGTGGGAGATCCACTTTCTTCGTGGATTCCTTGCTGATGAACTTTGCAGCCTCCCTCGGCATCATCCTGGTGCAATAACATACACAAATTAATCCAACTAAATAAAACATACAATACCAAACACACAAATTAATCCAACTAAATAAAACATATGATACCAAACACACTAATTAATCCAAATAAATAACTTACACATGTCCAGGCATGGGCCAGACGACGAGCTTGCCATTCACCCGCTCACCCACCCTGTACACCTCCCCCCTGTACCCATCATCCGGCAGGTTAGCAAACACGTCTGGGCCAGTAGACCCTGCACTGCTGCTCGAATGGGGGCCAGGGGAGACGGTCTCACTGACATGAGTCGCCGAGGTCCCCCCCGACTCCGGCTGACTACTAGGGGTGCGAATGGCGAGTCTGGCTCGGCGTAGCTACGGCTGCTGGCCGCCAACAGCTTCCCCGGTTTCTTTGGCCTCGGCATGATCTGCACGTTTAAGAACAACCGTAAGAAACAATAAATGGACTTGGAGTATACACTGATATGAAACGACACTGGACTTTATGCTGTAAACTTAAAGTCTAACTTAATACAAAATTTGATCTAATTAATCTAATTTAATCCATTATTTTAAAATTTTAATCTAATTAATCTGATTTAAACCAAAATTTAATCTAATTAAATATAATTCATTTATCAATTGGAGCATTTTAAAGTCTTAATGACTCATAACATAATACCAAAAAATAAAAATAAATGTCAAACCACATTCATCAGTCCGTTTGAAACATGAAATGGGAAACAAAATATACATATTCAATCAAGTAACTGTGTACAGATTAACCTAACATCATATACCATATACTATGACTAATTGAATAGATAGTAACACAAGTGAATCGTTTTCGAAAACTGGAGTTGTAAACCAGTACTACCAATCCTACTACTATTTCCAACATAGCACAAGTAAAAAAATCTTAAGCCTTACAGCTCAATTCGAAAACAAGCTAACCTTGTTCTTAACCTCAATTTGGAGAAAAATTCTAGATGAGACAATAACATTGAGAAATTAAACAAATCTTTAAAAAATTAAATTGGAGAGATTAGGGTTACTAACCTATATCAAGTGAAGATGAGAAAGGGAAGGAAGAACTCCGGTCGACGGTGCGGTGGCGGAATCCGGAGTGGTGGTGCCGCGGAATACGGTGGTGGGCCGGGCGCGTCGATGTGTGGTGGTGGTGTGAAAGAGAGGGTGGGGCAGTGGTGGTGGCACGAAAGAGAAGGCGGGGCAGTGGTGGTGGCGTCGATGTGTGGTGGTGGTGGGAGGAGGAGAAGGAGAAGAAGGAGAAGAGAGCGATTAGGGTTAGGAGAAAAGGAGGATATGATTTGGGGGGAAGACGATCGAAACCGTCTGCATCTATCTGAGAAATATAGCGACGGATAGGCCATCCGTCGCTATTTGCTTATTTATTTTTTTTATACATTTTTTTATTCTGGTCAACAGACAGATAGTGACTGATAGATTTATCCGTCGCTACAATAGCGACGGATAGAGCTAATTCGTCGCTACGTTGATGCCGGATTGACTCTTTCCAATGACGAACTGAGCTTAGAGCGCAGTTCGTCCTTATCCGTCGCTAGTGGTAGCGATCCGTCGCTATTTAGCGACGGATATCGTCTGTAGCTACTATTCCGTCGCTAAATGGCTGTTTTCTTGTAGTGTTCATAACAAAGCAACCAAGGTACAGAACATAACACTAGAAATTAAACTAACAAAACCACAGGATTTAAACCTCAAAACCTAATTAAGTAACCATAATCATCATTCTATGATACATCATCTAATCAGATCCAATAACCCAAACCCGGAAACGCTCTAAGCTCTCTCGCCTCTAATCCTCCTACCAAGATGGATGTCCTTCGGCATAATCGTAACACTAGTAGTAATTAAACTAACAAAGCCACAAGATTTAAATCTCAAAACCTCCTAATCAAGTTATCATAATGTAAAAGGAGGAATAGATGGAGGAAGAGGAACATACTTACCGGAATAGATGGAGCCGCGCCGGTGGGTGGTGGTGGCTGGAGCCGGTGGGTGGTGGTGGTGGTGGGGACTTTGGGGGTTAGGGTTTGGAGATGGAGAATTGGGGGAGAGGGAGAGGATGGAGTGAATAACGAAGACGACGATATCTGTTGTCTTATCGTTTTTTTTTCTTTTTTTAACGTAGCGACGAATGAGTTTATCCGTCGCTACGTAATTAATAAAATAATATTTTCTTTTTTTATTTTCCCTTTTTCTTTTCTTTTTCCCTTTTTTTTATTAATAATCAACGACAGTGAGCGACGGATAACCTTATCCGTCGCTATGTTGTGGACGGTTTAATGACGAACTGAGCTTAAAGCGCAGTTCGCCTATATCCGTCGCTAATTTAGCGATCCGTCGCCCCATAGGGACGGATAACCATCCGTCGCTACCCATCCGTCTCTAATCGGCTGTTTTCTTGTAGTGGTTTAAAATCTGGAACAAATTAAATCTATAAACTTTAGGTCTGATATATAAGTATAAATTTGATTATCGAGAACATAGAGCTTTAATAAGACCTCTTGCATCAGTTGTTTAACAGCTGAGGCTAAGGGGCTAAACGCGGCTAAGGCCGCGTTTCGGGCCACATCAGAAACAGTAGTCCACCCTCACAAACACCCTCACAAACACCTGAAAATCCTTACGCTCCTTACGTTCCTTATTACAATAGTCCACCCTCACAAACACCCTTTTTCTATGATTCTCAACAGTACCCTGAGAGTGTTCGTGAGAATGATGAATGTGTATTTTACACTTTCATTCGAGTCTTTTTCATCTATTTTAGCTATCCTCTATGTTAATTTAGCTATATTTTAGTGCATTTTATTAGAATAGTGTCACGTTTCCCTTTAGATTTTATTTTACAGGTTTTGGTTGAAATTCGGGGATTTCCGGGCAATTATATTGAAGTTGACAAGGAATTGGTGTTCCAGAAGCCTATTTGGAGTATCTGAAGGTTTCCGGATAGGATTTGAAGTCTAGGGGCCGAATCTGGAGGTTAGAAGGCTACTAGAAGTCAGAAACCGAGTCCGAAAAGGGGAAGAAATCCAATAACGCGTCGAAAACGCGGAATTCCGCGAGAAAAAGTCTGGGGCGAACCGCCGCACCATGGGGGGAACCGCCCCGTAGTTTTTCGGGGCCTATATATAGTGCTCAGTTTTTCTCCGAAAATCATATCTTTCCAGACCTTCTCTCTCACCTCTCTCTATAGTTTTAGGTAGGAACTTCCCGGGGCCTGTCCTGGGAGTTCCGTAGCTTAGGGGATACTTTTTCATAGCAGTTTGGAGCTCGTAGGATCGCAATCATCCGGAGATTGACAACCTTCGGTAACTTTGTATCTTACAGTTTTATTCTACTTATTTTATATTCTTTCAACATGTTTTCTTCTATGATTTCTGTTGATTGCATGCCTATTATGAGTAGCTAAACTTATCGTTGGTGGTAGTATGTGAATTCTTAGCGAAGGGAAGATAATCATGCTAATGGCTATATCGCGCATTATACTCCGTGTCATTGCTTTATTTCGTTGATCAGTTGTAACCAAAATTCTCGTATGTTGTATTAATTATTATGCACAATTGGACACTTGTCGACCATCAGACCAATTATCTTCGTAGTGTTGAATAATTACGGAACACATTAGGACAATAGTGATTGACTTGTCAGACCAAATTATCTTCGTAGAGCTTAATATTTGCAACAGGACATTAGATTGATTCAAAGATCTCGATGCATGACCGAGGAATTTATGCATGATTATCGACCTGTTATGCTAAGAAGGACCATACTATCACCAATCTCCATTATCTGCTAGAAAACCCCTATTACTATCTGTCTGCTGTTTTATATTCTCTTGTTCAATAGATAAAGCTAGTTTTAGTCCTGAGAGAACGACACTCGAGTCATTCTACTACTACACTACGGTTTTCGTTGTAGTTGTGGATTGCCTTTGGCTAATTACAAATTTATTTGATCAATTGGAATCCGACAAATTCCCGTTCATCAAATTGGCGCCGTTGCCGGGGACTATACTCCTTTTTTCTGTTTAATTTGTTTATATTTTCAGCTTTAGATTCCTAATTCTATTAGTTTTAGTTTTCCTTTTTAATCTCTCTCTAATACTGCTCTCCTAGTCTGTTTCTAATCACCTTTCCTAGTCTGTTACAGATTGTGTATGCCGCATACACGTTCTGCAGGAACACCGCTTGCTGATTCAATTGCTGAGATCGATAGAGTCTACCACCAAAGAAGGCGACTACTTGAAAGGCGCGCACTAGAGAAAATAGAGGAAACCGATTTCTCTGAATCTCTACAAATTCTTTTCAAGGAAATCGACGGAATGGCAGAAGCTAGACCACTGAAGGCATGGGTTCAACCCACCAAGGATCGTATTAGGGGACCGACGATTGTTCTTTCGTCTGCAACCCGAGATCTGGAGATCAACAACCACGCATTCCAACAACTTCCGAGGTTCTATGGCTTATCAAGGGAAGATGTGATGGGGTACTTGCACGATATCGATGATTTCGTCAACCAACTCCCACGACCCGGAGCTGACATAACAATGGATGAGTTAAGGATGAAGGTTTTTGCTATGGGACTTGCCGACAGAGCCAAGTCATGGCTGAGTTCTCTACCAGCCGGCTCGCTGGACACTTGGGAGAAGGTTTTTTCAGCTTTCATGGAGAAATACTCCCCCCACACCTTGACTACCGCGCTAAAGGCGCAGATCACTGGATTCAAGCAGGACTATGATGAGACCATCTACACCGCGTTTGAGAGGTTCCAAGATCTCACGAACAAGTGCCCTCACCATGGTTTTGAACTTTCCGACCTAGTCCAACACTTCTACAATGGACTAACCTTTTAGAACCAACAAGTGGTGGATTTCCAATGCCGAGGCAATATTTGGGAGGAAACCGCAGAAGCCGTCTGGGCTGTTTTCGAAAGGTTTGCTAAGGGTTCGCAGTTCAAGGACCCAAGAGCAATGGTTAGGAGACGTGGACCTGAAGCTCCACCGACTCAAGAAGCCCCTATGTATAGGGGGAATGGGGATCAATTCGAGTGCGTTACCAACGAATTGAAGCAAGTCCTCAAGAGCGCCACCGGAACAACTGTTTCGAACGAAGTATGCCGAATTTGCAAGAACTATGGGCATGGGGCACATATGTGTAGATCGGAGCTGGCATACGATGATGGCAACTGGGCTCGAGGAGGCGAGGAAGAAGCCTTTGCTACGGAGTTTGGTACTCAAGAAGTTAGCTACGGACAAGACGGTAGGAATCCTCGAGGTGGATTTTGGAGAAGAGGATACCGTAACAATCAAGGATATGCACCGGCTAACCAAACTTATGGACCTAACCAAGACCGTAGTAGGCTAAACTATGGTAATGATCACTGCGAAAACCCCGCTCCGAAAGATCCACCGAAGTCGAAGTCGGCTCAACTGATGGAGAACTTGCAAAAGATGGTTGATCACACACAAAGTTTTCTCAAACGTCATGAAGAAGATTCCGAGAAGACTAGGGCAAGGCTTAATAGGTTGGAAGAAAGCACTAGGCTTGCCCATCAGAAGATGCAAGAGTTGATCGACCGAGGAGCAAGTAGGGAACAAGGCAAATTGCCTAGCAACACTGTGAAGTCAAATGCCATTACATTGGCTGGTGATGTACCTGACTAAATCACCATCAAGAAGATTGTTAGGTGCGAGTGTTGCATGAAGGAAGAACTTCTACAGGCTGAGGAAGAAGAGAAGGACCTCGATTCTGACGCAAGTGATGAGGAGCAAGAGGATCCCGAACCACTCCCTAAAAGTTTCGATGTTAAGGTAGGGATTGGTGAGCTTGAAGATGTCCGTGCCACACTAGATACGGGATCTTACTCAAACATAATTCCTTTGAATGTGTTTGAAAAGAGCAACCTTGGAAAACTATCTGAGCAAAGGGCTATTGTGCAACTGGCGGATGGATCCTTTATGAGACCCGAGGGCGTTGTGAAAAATGTGTTGGTCAAGATCGGTGAAGCATCTATATACACCAATTTCGTAGTTATGCCGGCATCTGCACCTGGGACGGGGGATGTCATACTCTTAGGGCAAACATTCTTGACCAAGCTACGCTCCGTGATGGACATCTACCAAAGAACTTGCACCATCGAAGTGGATGGCAAGCGACACGTATTGCGAGCCATACCGGATCCACCAGAACCGCCTGATATTACTACTCACTACTGTGGTCTTGCAGCCTATATTCTTTCTTATTCACAGGTTCGTGGCATGGAGGGAGATCAATGAAGGGGAAGCCTAGTACCCGCAAAAAGAGGAGATAGGCGCAGACAGGAGTCGAGTCAAAGACTTTAAACAATGACGCTATCCGGGAGGCAACCCGGAATTTTTATCGCTTTCTTTACTGCTTTTCTGCATGCATTCATTCTTGAACTATTTGCTTCTCGTATGCGAATTTGTTCATTTGTGTGTCGTATGTGCTTTTGTTTGAGTGAGATTTTTCGAGTGGTTTTTTGAAAAAATTTGTTTCGGGGAATAAAACCGCATTTTCTGACGTCGGGAACCGTCTCCCCGCATTGGGGAGAACGGGGCAAACCGCCCCGTGTGGGGCGAACCGATGGGACTCTATCATACCTGCTAACTCCTAGGATGATAGGTAGGTCCATTTTGACAAAATAAAATATAGCTCCAGCCGCCCCTCGGTAGAGTGAGTCTACTTAACGAACTGACAGAACCAGGAGCAATTGAGAAATAAGAATCTCGAGAGTAGATGGTTGACCGCCGCCTCCTTCTTTGTCCTGGAGACCGTCCGAACGGGGAGGGGTTTGCTATCCTAAGCCCTTCCGGTGTATGTGAAAAAGAGTGACGTGGGGCGAACCGGTCCCAGAACTTCAAAAACGCGGATTTCTTCCCCAAAATCTCATTTTCTTCATTCTTCTTCATCCATCCTCCCAAAAAACCCGAAAAATGCGATTTC
Source organism: Plantago ovata (assembly GCA_028274465.1). Taxonomy (NCBI): domain Eukaryota; kingdom Viridiplantae; phylum Streptophyta; class Magnoliopsida; order Lamiales; family Plantaginaceae; genus Plantago; species Plantago ovata. Next base: position 53,798,650 of record CM051457.1, read on the forward strand.
ATCTTTAAATCTTCATAACTTCTTCATTTCTTGACCAAATTGAGTGTTCTTTAGCTTAACTCGAAGCCTATTACATGATCTATCATCCCATCCGATCAGATTTCATCCTTATGCGTTAGATTTTCAGATCTGAGGTATCATCCTTAGAACCCTAATTTTCGAATTTGGGGGTTTTCTAATTTGAGCTTCAATTATGCTTATTTGATGCATGGGTATATTGTTTGTATGATTAGACATGTTATTTACTATCAATTGCATGCTAAATTTTGCTTGGATTGTTGATTTGGGTATTTTGCTGCTAGATGATATATCTTGTTCTGCAATATGTCTTTATCTTTGATTTCTTGCATATGATTGTGTTTATTGACGTAATGTTGGTAGAATTGACAATAGAATGCTTAATAGTTGAGTATGAGGTTTTATGATGGTAGAATTTTTTCGCTGCTATGGTATGAATTGAGCCTAGTTATCTAGGATATTAGTTGTTTAGTAAGAGCATAATGTGATGTACTGCATGTAGTAGTTATGTTGGTATGTTGAATGATGAAGAAGCTAGATTAGACATTACGGTTTGGGGAGCTAGATTGTTGATTTTGTCACTTGATTATACCGTTCTTACACTAGCATATGCATGAGTCAGTTTTGTGTCATACGAGGTACTAACTGCTGTTTGTAGGGACCATACCAAGGGAAAGGAGCATTCCCGCATGATTGTTGTGAAGAACTATGTCAAGGAAGGTGACCTCGCTAGATGTGCGTTCGAGCCAAGGGGTTTTGCAACAACGTCGTGGATTATCCAAGAGGAGGAGCTAGAGTACACCCGGAGTAAGGACTCCTATGCCTATTCATGCACCACCGAAGGGATAGAAACCATTATTACGTCAGCACTCCATCACGAGGACTGCAAAGTTCGTGTGCACTGGAAGGGACCGGGACATTCTCACCGCGACGGATTCAATCTTGAGTTCGCAGTTGCTAGAAGGTTCCGAAGCGCTAGCTTGGTTCCAAAACACAATGACATGGGTACACAGTCCCTCGTTGGGGCGCCCTTGCCTGCCTCTAAAGTGAGCATCATATAGACATCGGTCGGATCCACAGTAGAGGATGTGGTCGAAATTGGAGAAAAAGGTAGAAGACTTCTGAGTATCCGAGCAGCTTACTGAAACCTTCTCGTGGTGTAAAACGTTGGAGGGGGAGGTCCTGATACCACTGCCCTTTCCCCTTCAACAGTTCACATCCTATTGGAGGGCTACAGAATGGAGGATTCCATAACAGCGGCGGCTACTCTTGAGAATTCTACCTGCCACTACAACTCTACTAGTGAGGATGTGCGTGACAGTAGTGACAATGAAGGCCATACGGGCAATGATGATTCTGGTAGAGGAGTTGTTCCTGTCCAGCCTATAAATGGAACTACCGCACCTACCTGAAGACCTGATGACACCCTATAAAGCTCACAGAGGAGGCCCAATAACCCACAAGCAGCATACTCAGCCGACCGAGGCCAAACCATTGGGTAACATCTAGTATCACATCTTATTTCCTCATTTTCTTACTGCTAGGGACTAGCGTTAATTTCATGAGGGGGGGTGGGATTTAAGTGATCTGATGTTCTTAGTTTGGAGCTTGGTATTGGTAGGATGAGTATAGTATCTCGCATGCTTTATCCGTCTGCATTTGCATTTGCACGTTTTACCGCTTTCTTAGATTTTTTAGGTTGCATTTCACTACATTCATCCTAGGATAGTCTTGCATGTTTTATATGGAGTTTATTGCCGAATTTTTTGAACTTTTTTATTGGGTATATCAACCAACTATGCCATTAATCATATGCTTCATCTCTATGAATTTGTTTGGTGTTTTCTCTACTGCGGTTCACGAAGGCCTTTATAATAGGATTATGCATGTTAGGGTCTTATGGTTATTTTCCCGAGTAATTATGTACCTAAGAGGCAACAAGTCTTCACCATGCTTTGAGATTGCTAAATGCCTAGGAAGGAGGTAGTGTGAGGTTGTGTGATCCTTTGTTTATAACCTATTCTTCCGAATAGGTGTGGGGAGGGGGTTACACCGTCATAGACTTGTTTCTGTTTTTTTTTTTTCCGTGAATTTTGTGCTCCAACCTATTCTTTCGAATAGGTTTGGGGAAGTAGTGTGAGTCATTTTGTTTCTCTTTTTGTTATGCAACTGCTGGCTAGAAAAATCGAAGAAAAAAAAAAAGAAAGAAAAATTCCAGAAAAAAAGGAAAAAAAGGAAAAAAGAATCTGGAAAGAAAAAAAAAAAAAAAGAAAAAAAAGAAAAGACCCCAAAAAAGCAAAGAAGGGTCCAAAAAAAGAAAGCCAAATAGCAGTTTAGCAAAGTGTTGAGTCTTTTCCCATTTATGTAATGTTCATAATCGTGTTTTTCCTAGTTTTTATCTTTTTGTCTTGAGTGTCATCTGTTCTAGACCACCCCCGTCCTGCCATTCAGGAAGTGGTGAATAGCTTAAGACTTTACTTGAGAGATGGGTAGAATAGGGGAGTGTTATCTTTTATAGGAAACCCTCCTTCGTTTGATGAGAGCCAGTACTGGTTCGACCTCTTTTGAGGGAAAGTCTTAACATGGTGGAACAGCAGTAAGTCCTCAGTTTCATAGGCACGGGGCAACCATTCGTATCTTAGCATGCATCATTACGTCGTCACTGACTAGGTCCAGGTAGAGAATGTTACGAGAGACTCTCTTGTCTTGACATAAGTGCTTATGTGGATGTGTATAAGTCAATCGAGGTATTCTTCAACCTATATTCATGCTTTGATTTGTATGGTTTTTGTTCATATGTTTTTTGGTAGATTCAGTAGATTAGTTCATTTTATTTGGCATGAAACTCCATTTTGTGTCATGCATGTTTTTTGGATTAGAGTCTAGCTTAGTTGCTTGAGGACAAGCAAAGTTTCGGTTTGGGGAGTTTGATGAATGTGTATTTTACACTTTCATTCGAGTCTTTTTCACCTATTTTAGCTATCCTATATGTTAATTTAGCTATATTTTAGTGCATTTTATTAGAATAGTGTCACGTTTCCCTTTAGATTTTATTTTACAGGTTTTGGTTGAAATTCGGGGATTTCCGGGCAATTATATTGAAGTTGACAAGGAATTGGTGTTCCAGAAGCCTATTTGGAGTATCTGAAGGTTTCCGGATAGGATTTGAAGTCTAGGGGCCGAATCTGGAGGTTAGAAGGCTACTAGAAGTCAGAAATCGAGTCCGAAAAGGGGAATAAATCCAAAAACGCGTCGAAAACGCGGCATTCCGCGAGAAAAAGTCTGGGGCGAACCGCCGCACCATGGGGCGAACCGCCCCGTAGTTTTTCGGGGCCTATATATAGTGCTCAGTTTTTCTCCGAAAATCATATCTTTCCAGACCTTCTCTCTCACCTCTCTCTATAGTTTTAGGTAGGAACTTCCCGGGGCCTGTCCTGGGAGTTCCGTAGCTTAGGGGATACTTTTTCATAGCAGTTTGGAGCTCGTAGGATCGCAATCATCCGGAGATTGACAATCTTCGGTAACTTTGTATCTTACAGTTTATTCTACTTATTTTATATTCTTTCAACATGTTTTCTTCTATGATTTCTGTTGATTGCATACCTATTATGAGTAGCTAAACTTATCGTTGGTGGTAGTATGTGAATTCTTAGCGAAGGGAAGATAATCATGCTAATGGCTATATCGTGCATTATACTCCGTGTCATTGCTTTATTTCGTTGATCAGTTGTAACCAAAATTCTCGTATGTTGTATTAATTATTATGCACAATTGGACACTTGTCGACCATCAGACCAATTATCTTCGTAGTGTTGAATAATTACGGAACATATTAGGACAATAGTGATTGACTTGTCAGACCAAATTATCTTCGTAGTGCTTAATATTTGCAACAGGACACTAGATTGATTCAAAGATCTCTATGCAAGACCGAGAAATTTATGCATGATTATCGACCCGTTATGCTAAGAAGGACCATACTATCACCAATCTCCATTATCTGCTAGAAAACCCCTATTACTATCTGTCTGCTGTTTTATATTCTCTTGTTAAATAGATAAAGCTAGTTATACTCCTGAGAGAACGACACTCGAGTCATTCTACTACTACATTACGGTTTTCGTTGTAGTTGTGGATTTCATTTGGCTAATTACAAATTTATTTGATCAATTGGAATCCGACAAATTCCCGTTCATCAGAGACCCAGCATGAGATTGTTCGTGAGACCCAGCCGGAGCCGTCCGTGGCTGAGGAAAGAACATGTGGTCGTGGCAAAGGAAAAGAGAAAGTTGCTAAAAATGTTGATGGTGGTGGTTCTAAGAGACACAACTTCAACATTCATGAGGATGGGGTCATTCTGACTGCTTGCGCGGAGGTTTGCCAATGCCCAATCACCGGCACGAACCAAGACCTCAAGTTGATCTTCAGAAAGGTGTTCAAAAGATAAAACGCTCGTAGGGATGGGATGATTCCTAATATGAATGTGCGCACCAAGGAGTCACTCCGGGGGAGATTGCAGTTGCTTAAAAAACACATATCTGTGTGGGTTATCTGCCACGAAAAAGCACACAAGTTCCGTGGTCAACGTAGTGGTAACTACACCGATGAACAAATAATTTCGATGGCCCAGGATCTCTACAGAGCAAAGACAAATGAGGACTTCACATATTTGGAGCAATGGAATGTCATGAAGAAGTATCCGGAGCATGCGGAATACTTACGCTGGGATGATTATGTGAACAGGCCTCGGGAGGGAGAGGCCGGTGGTGGTGGTGACGAGGGAGAAGACGAGCCAATGGCATCTGCGGGTGCTGGTAGTAGTGGTGGGAGCAAACGTTCCTTTGTCGTGACCTCCCCGGAGAAACGTCCCATGGGACGTGAGGTGGCCAAGAGGTTGGCTAGAAATGGAAATTCTAGCTCAAGCCCGATGAGTGAAGAAATGTCGCCGTTCACCATGACTTATCTGGCTTCAATTGAGCTTGACCAACAAAAGTTTCTCTATTTCCAGGAGATAACCGAGAAACAACAAAAGAGACAAGATGAAGAACTACGTTTCAAGAAGTTGAAGATGTATACCAAATATCTAGCAAAAAAGGTTGTCCGTGATTTACTGCAGAAATCTACCCAGAATTCTACCCACAATTTAATGATGGTGGTTCGTCCTCGAACTACAAAGTAATGGAAAAGCTGTTCATCCAAAACTTGCCAAGCATGATAGAACAATCCATGAAGTATGAAGAACGATCAAAGAAGCCACAAAAAGAAAGGAAGAAACATGCATACATTGATAGGAGTAGAGTGCAACGGGGAGTGCAATTGTACGATGACTACTTTGCTCCAAGAGCTACCAACGCAAACCAATTCAGACGGAGGTTCCGAATGAGGAGGGAATTGTTCGACAGAGTGATGGCCGGTGTGATGGAGACGGACACCTACTTCCACAACAGCGTCAATGCGGCTGGTACACCGAGTTTAACCCCTTACCAAAAGTTTACCGCAGTCATGAAAATGATAGCCTATGGGCTTTGCGCATACGGGGTTGATGAGTATTGCAGAATGGGTGAAAGCACGGCTATTAAATGTCTTAATCGATTCTGTATCGCATTCGTACAACGCTTTGGCCCGGAGTACATGCGGAAGCCTACTGAAAATGATTTGAGAAGGCTTCTTGCAATCAACGCGAGTAGAGTCTTCCCCGGGATGATTGGAAGTGTCGATTGTATGCACTGGGAGTGGAAGAATTGTCCAAAGGCGTGGGCCGGTCAATTTCAAGGCAGGAGCGGAAAACCCACTCTTATTCTCGAAGCTGTTGCATCCCAAGATACTTGGATCTAGCATTCATTCTTTGGACTTTCTGGAAAATTCAAGGATAAGACGGTGCTCGAACGATCACATTTGTTCGACGATCTCCTCAACGGTGTGTCACCTGACGAGCGCTTTCATATCAATGGTCGTGAGTATAACATGCCTTACTACCTAGCCGATGGCATCTACCCAAATTGGGCAACATTCGTACCTGTCGTTCCCAATCCTACGACTCACAAACTACAGAAGTTCAGCACGCGCCAAGAATCTTGCCGGAAAGATGTGGAACGTGATTTTGGAGTTATACAAGCTCGGTTTCATATTATCAAGCATCCGGCCCTTCCACATAGCAGGCTACAACTCCAATAGATATCGTACTTCACAACATGATAGTCGAGGATGAGCGTGACAATTACTTAAACTACGACCAAGCAATCGAAGACTGGCTTAAGGAATGCGCCGAAGGCAACTTGCAGTACAATGCAGACATCCTTAGGGACGTGACAATCACAACACGTCCATCTGTTCTGAATGATTTTGTTGATTACAGGAAGAATCAAATGATGATGGAGAGTTACATCCAGCATGACGCACTCAAACATGACTTGATTGAACACATTTGGAGGATGAGGCTTTAGTTTCCATTAGAATGTTGTTTGCATTTTCAATTGTTTTAGTTGTTTGTTTTCAGTTTCAGTTGTTTGTTTCAATCATTTGTTTTCAATTAAGCAGAACTTGTTGTAATATTGTGTGTTTCAAATTCGGTACAACTTAATGTAATATATTTGTGATTTCCATCTATTAACTTGATTTCGTATGAAATTCTTTACAACAAATTTTCCTTCTTCTTTACCTTAACTAAAAAAAATTAAAAAAAAATAAAAAAAATTTGAAAAACAAATGACAGCCCTTAAACTGGCCTTAACCGCGTTTAAGCAGTGACTGATGCGGGCGAAAACTGCTTAAATGCGGCTAAGGCCAGTTTAAGCCCTTAAACTGGCCTTAGCCTTAAACCACGGATGCGGGTGGTGTAAGTAATTAACAATATACTTGGACGTACATTTTACTTTAACATGTGAACATGATGATCAAGAAAACTCGGCCGAATTGAATTGAAGAAGCCGACATTATGATTTGACAGTTCATATATGAAGCAGTTCGTCCAAGATCGTTATATAACAGTTAGGGATCAGAATTGTACCTAGTGTATCAAGGCTGGTACATAAAGTAGTTAGATATTTGTTAGGTTAGTTACATAGCTCAGTTTATATACTACCTCCATTTCATTAATAACTTTCTAAAGGGACTATTCATCGCGACCTTTGACCATGTATAACTCCTAAATTACAGTAAAGAAAAATATAATAAACTTATATTATGCAATTAAATAGAGTATATTTGCATAATCAACTTTTAATTTATATTGATACAGTTTAATTTAAAAGTTATATGTGGTCAAAGGTCGCGATGAATAGTCCCCTTAAGAAGTTTATAATGAAACAGAGGAAGTATAAAACAAGCTCACTTAGCTCAGAACTTACTTTTCCTGTTCATTTCTCTTATCAATTCTCAGTGAATTATCAAATCATTCATGAAAGAATGTAGGATCGGTATAACTTGCTTTAGATACAAATTACCAGCCAATAGGTCCTAGATTGACTACGGGGTTTAGTGAACACCTACGTCAACCTACAGATTAACAAACCGATAATATATATATAATAAAACACAGCGGAAAGTAAAGAAGAACCTGTGTTTGGTATTTTCAAGCAGCTTTTGTAAGCTTGCTCGAATGCCTAGTCAAGGCAGAAAATCAACTAGAAAAGATCTTGTTCGTACAACGCTGTATACTGTCAATATCTATCCTAGAAAAAAAACACTAGTCATCTAAAAGATGATATAGAAACCAATCTGTCTATTCTACCTTCAATACGTTGTTAGAGAAGTCTAGAATATAAACTAGTGTAAAATACACAACGAACTAAAACAATAAAACTATATAACTCTGAAACTCAATCGCTCTTGCTCTCTGTGTTATCACCTTCTGTTCGTCGATCCCATGCTATATATAAGGATGAAAGCCTTGATCGACTTTGATAAGGAAACGCGTATGAGTGAATCTGGACATGTCACGGTAATAGTCTTCTGATAGGAATCGACTTCATCTTCTAAGACTCCTTCTCCTTCTAAGACAAGAATTCCTTTATGAGTCCTTTTCGGCTAAGTCTTCTTCCATCTTTAGCCTTCTTGTAATTCGACAATTCCCGTGTATAAATCAACTTCCTGCACAAGACAACCAACTACAGATATGGAATAGTTATTGTGTTAGAATAGGTGAAACTATATAAAAGCGGCTAAGTGCTCTGTTTCCAGAACTTAGGGTTTGAGTAACCTATATGTGAACCCTTATGTCAACTACCTAGAAACAGTGACACTTACAATCTCCCCCTTTTTGCCTATTCTTCATAAGATAAATATATCCATACCTTGAGAAATCGTCAGTAAAGGTAACGAAGTAAGAATAACCTCCACGTGCTTGGACTTTAAAAGGTCCACATACATCAGTATGTATGAGCTCTAAGCAGCGTGTGGCACGAACACCTTGTCCAACAAAGGGTTTGTTCGTCATCTTACCCTTAACACATGATTCGCATGTACCGTATGATTCAAAAACAAATGGTTCTAAGTAGTCCAACTTCCTTAGTCTTTGAATCCGTGTTTCATTGATATGGCCCAGCCGACAATGTCATAGATAAGATGGATTATTCTTCCTACTTGAAGACGGTTTTTTGTTATGTATTTGAAATAAAGGTAGACTAATTTGCAAAATATATAAACCATTCACTAAGCGAGCTTTTCCATAATACTGGTCATTTAACGAAAAATAACAAGTATTATTAGCAAAACGAAAGGAAAAACCCAAATTGTCCAACAATGGAATAGAAATAATATTCAATGGATGGAACAAAATAAACGTTATCAAGTTCTAAACATTGTCTTGATGGTAAATCTATCTTGCAGCGTCCAACGCGTTTGGCTTCAACTGGATTGTCGTTCCCAACATGCAAGTCGATTTCACCTTGCTTGACTAGCCTGTGTTCAATTAGCCCCTGCACATTATTACAAATGTGTGAGCCACAAGCTGTATCTAATACCCAACCATTGGAGTCAGAAGTAGTCATGTTCATTTCAATAACAAACATACCTGAGCTAGAAGCCGGCGGCTTCTTAGCTTGATCTGACCTTAGCTTAGGGCAATCTTTCTTCCAATGCCCTTTCTGCTTACAGAAAAGACATTCATCTGTGCGTACCGTTCCGCTCCTCTTGAACTTCCTTTTCTGGTTCAGACGCTTAGGCCTATCACTCGAAGTGTTAGCCTTGACTCCCGACTTTGCCTTACCCTTAGCACCTTTGTTTCTCGGGTTTGGGTTAGACGGTTGCCCAACATACATGATCGATTTCTCCTTCTCAGGAAGAGTTTGATCATATGTCTTCAGCAGATTATGGAGCTCGGGCAGTGTAACGTCCTTTGCATTCATGGTGTAGTTAATGATGAACTGCGAATACGAACTCGGTAATGATTGAAGGACAAAGATCACCATGATAAATTCTCCAGCTTGACACCGACATCGGCAAGCTTCTCAAATAGACCAATCATCTTGAGAACATGTTCAGACATGTTCCCTCGTTCATTGAGCTTGCATCTGTGTATCTCTTTGATCAAATCAAATTCAACACTTCTGGCTGTCGTCTTAAAGAGCGACTCAAGATGCTTCAGCATCTCATACGGCAACATGCTTTCATGTTGTCTCTGCAGCTCATTGCTCATTGCCGCCAGCATAATACACTACGCGGATCTAGCATCCTCTTGATGCTTATCAGCCTTTGCCTTGTTGGCTTGATTCCAAGCAGCAACTTGATCGGCAGTCTGATTCTCGGGACACACGGGAATAGCCTCGTCCAAGACGTACTCAATCTTTTCGTACCTCAGCACCAAACGAATATTCCTGATCCAATCTAGGAAGTTTGGTCCGGTAAAAATTTGATTCTCTAAGACAGCACGGAGCGAGATACTCGCCATTTCGGTTTTCCTAAGGAGAAATAGTATAGACCGAAAATAATAAATCAACTATTGAAATACTATTTCTAAATACACAGTCAACATAACTAAACAACAAGGTCCTTTAGCTGTTTAGCTTCCACTATTTTCACATATGATTGCCCCCAAAACAAACATACGGGTAATGTCCAACAAGTTACCGTAGTGGCCAAGATCCAAATCCATACTATGCTATACTCCAACGGGGGCTGGTCGCATAGAACATAATATGACCGGTAGGACTATCCAATTGCTTCACGCAACTCTTGGGTGTTAAATCTAATTTAACCAGACGCTCTAGATATTGTACCTATCGAGGTCGCTAGATACAATATGCAGTAAGTTATAACCATAGGCTTTCTCTAATCTGACGATCACTGCGAGTCTACAAGACGAGGTCGCCAATACATGGAAACGCAATGAAAGTTCAGAATTAAAGCACCCCATGGAAAGCATCTCAGAAACACATACGTATACATATTTATGCACTTATATTGGTTGGGGCTTGTAGCTTGAGGGTTGTTATCAGTCATCTACAAACAAATAAGGGCGCCGCCTACCCATCATGCATGAGCGGTCTACACGTAATGGATGCCGCCTATCCATTCTAGTTCTAAACGCGGTCAAGCACATAATGGGCGCCGCCTACCCATACATAAAAATATGCGGTCCGACAAATAAGAGGGCGCTGCCTACCCTCGCATGTATAGCGGTCGAACGGAAAGTAAAATACGTGGTATTTAAACATGCATTGTCAAACAATAGCATATCGAGCAAACAAACAAGTAGTAGCCTATGTGGATGCCAAATGTCTTCATAATTTCATTATGAAAATTATAATCCCATACTTATAATCTCTATGAAATTGAAAATTTGGACTAGATTGAAAAATCGAAAATTCTATTGACCAGGTAGCAATTTTCGAAAACCCGAAGGACTCAATTGTAATTTTCGAAACCTTGGAGGTGTTAAATTAAAAATTCAAAAGTAGAAAGACTTATTTGTAATACACAATAAATTGCTAAATCACAAATAAGCCCCTCAACTTAATACAAATTAAAGTTAACCCCTCTAGTTAAGAATAATTACAATTAAATCATATTTATATTCCAAATATAAAATTCAATCCTCGAAATTTCCAAAAATTCAATTTTGGGTCCAACCCGGAAAATTAAATAAATATATATATATATATATATATATATATATATATATATATATATATATATATATATATATATATATATATATATATATATATATATATATATATATATATATATATATATATATATATATATATATATATATATATATATATATATATATATATAATGTACGGGGACGGGATCGAATCCCGTCCCCTAGGGCGCCTGCGTCTGCAGGAGCGGGCGTCTACGTCCCGCAGGCGCCCGGGACCTGCCTGCGTCACGCAGGCGGGATATATATATATATATAAAATTTCTTTGTTTTTTGAAAAATATAAATTCTAAATTTATATAAAAACAAAACTTTCGAAAATCAAATTAATCATAGAATCAATTGCATCCACATAAACTACATAATCACAAAACATATATACGTATATACATAATCAATTAATCTGACTCCGATACCACTGTAAGAAAATATGGTCAGAGTTACCCCTAGGGTACGCAGCGGAATTTCAAAAAATTTCTTAACATGCAGTTTAATTGATCATGTTTATAATGTATATAATAAACACATTAATCAGAAGACTTACAATACTCCAAAAGCAAGAATAGGTATTGAATCGATATGCCAATCGATGAAGTCTTCGTAATAGTCCGGTGAATCTTCTCCGTTGTCGAAGTCGAAGATATTTGCAATACTTTGATTATCTCCAAAACAATAAAAGTTAGTTTCCAGCTCTTTGAACCTCAACCTTGGTATCCACGGATGAACAACTTATCGGAAAGAATGCTAGGATATTCTTTATGTGGCCAAGAAGATGGGGCGGCAATTTTCCTCCGGTTGGAAGGTGGCGCGCGCGGCTAGAGGTGTAGGGGAGGAGAGCCTTTATTTTCTCTAAGAAAACTGGTAGAATAATTCTCTAAGAATTCGGTTAATCAGAATGATATGCAATCAACCATGTCAAAAGCTCTCTAATAGTCTACTATATATAGTAGTCAATAGAAACCTAAAGAAGAATCAATTAGACTTCATAAAGGAATAAGAATCTAATTCTTATTGCACAAGGAAACCAATTTAAGTCTAGATTCATTCCCAATCAAATTAAAACTCAATCAGGAAAATCTAACTTATCCCTTGACTTCTAATATGGGAAGGAGGCGAACTCCTCTCCATACTACTACTGGTCGCGCGGCTATACAAGGGGATTAGGTGGGTCCCGATTTCGGGACCCACTTATAATTCTAAGGCAATTCACACTCCAAGTAGATTTTGCCCATGTGCATATATTAATTCTAAATTAACATATACTTTCAAATCAAACCTCTATTATATTTCTAAAATATAATCTTTAATTGTATTTACATAAAATACAATTAATCAGTCAATTCAATTAATAATTCCAAATTATTAATTGAGCCACAAATAATTATAATTAATTCCAAATCAATTATAATTCATCAATCACAATTAGTTCTAAATTAATTGCGATTCCATCTTCAAGGATATTCGGATAAGCTGAATCACCACATAGTGTGACCCATAGGGCCTCATTGTATTAAGCGAGTGCTACACTAGGCAACATGGAATTCCTAGACGGTTCCATTTGCAATATTAATACATGAGGACGTTTGAGAGGTTTCTCAAAGCAAACCCTTTCGTTGTGAAGTCTGTTGCGCTCAACGCGGCGATGGTAACATCCCTTCATCTGACTGACTCGAATGCATCTAGGATCGATGAAGTGTCTATCCCAATAATACATCCACGGGCGTCTTCAGTGAGTTGCTTGGTGAATCCAATATCTATTATGACTATCATAATAATATTGATACGCTGGCCAGCGGTTTGACCAATCACAACTATGAACGACTATGAGCAGTTCTCTCCTGTGCTACACATGAGAGATGAATCCTTCACAGAATCACTTATCATCCCCATTTGTATGTAGCCATAATCCTGGATCGTGTCTTGGGTCAACTGCTTATTCAGAGCTGACATCGACGGGTCCACCAAGGATATGGGGCAACAAATGTGATGATAAAGTCCTGTAAGTCCAAAGGACGACTGGCATCACTTCGACAACTTTCCGGTCCCCATAGACACTTCGGTGTAGAGTATACATCGTTGGGAGTTTCCGGTGGGTACTTCCATTGTTCGGTAATCACCCTTCGAACAACTATGCGGAGTTATGGGAACGTTTCTTGATTGTCCAACAATCCGTTCCGTGGCCGTGGGATCGGCTTACATTTGCTCTAACAAGTATACCCTCCACGCATACTAGTCTCACCTGGTTCATTCAGACCCCCACATCCGAGATGAACCTCGACTAGGGAGAGTTTGGGATAGATGATAACTCACATAGCTCCCACTATCTGTGTGATTGGTCATCTATCCGAGGGGACATGTTTGATATCAATATAGACAGGAATAGAGATATGACATGCTGTGTGCCTGGTGTAATATAAATATGAAAGCGATACTCAATAGTCAAACAAACAAACATATATTATATTACGTTGACCTGTGTAATAGTACATATATGCCCTTAATAAGGGTTGTATGCCCTTAATAAAGACTGTCTCTAGGATATATACACTATCAGTTATCCGCAGCAAGCATCCCGCAAATAATCCGTGGATAAGGAAGGGTATTTAGAGAACCCTTAGTCTTCACAGCAGCCATATGCCTCAAGATTTGAAGGCCCAAATTAATAGGCAAGCCTTTCTTAAGCTTATACAGAAAGCAACATAATGGTTTGGAGAGTTGCGTCCGGTTGGTAGTTGGTAGCCAATTCTTGATGGCCACAGTATGCATGACTGTCATAAGCGGAGTCAACTTGGACACGGCAGGCTTATTCTTTATTGGCCAAGTAGCAACCTGTCCACCAGTGATAGTAGAGATAACCTCGTCCATTTGATGGACATAGACAACATGGTCCTCAACATCAGGAACACCAAGAAACTCATTGATGAGCTTTGGTGTAAAATCATAAAGAGCCTCCCTAAAATAGGCCAGTGCATACTTTGGATGGTCAGGATCAGAGATGTTCTTAGATAAAGAACAGTAAAACTACCGCACAGCCGTAAGGCTAAAACCATGCAAGTTTGAAACACTTCCCAACCACCGGAGCTTCTCAAGAAAACCATACACATTGTGCTTCTTGAAAGTGGCCTCATCAATAACATGTTCCAGAAACGGCGACGGATGAGCGTATCGTTCGCTAATTAGCGACCGATCGCTTTTTTAGCGACGGATACGCCATCCGTCGCTAAAAATGTTGTTCATCATCTCCCGCACCGCGATCGATCGGACAGAAAACTTCAACCCATTTCTTTCTTCTCTCTCGCGGCTCAAATCTATCCTCCCCTATTTTCTTCATTTCTTCACCATTTCCATCAATCTTATAGTCATTTCGAAGCTCTTTCATCAAGGAACAAGTGTAGCTATTCAATTGCGTGATTATTTGCCCATTTCTTCCGCAATCAAAGGTATATATTTCGAACCCTAACTTGTCTAAATTTTAGTATTCTTCATTTTTTTCAATTCATTGAATTGTATGGATTCTACTAGTATCTATTATGTTGTGTAGCTCAGATTAGTGGGGATGCACAAGTTTTAGTTGGTGAATTGATAGATTTGGGATGAATTGGGTATTTTATAGTTGAGTTCGATTATGTTTGGTCAATTAGTGTAGTTTTGTTTCAGATATACTAATTACTAATTAGATTTGGAAATTGTATAAGTATAATGGAAATATGAGTAAATTATTGTGTATTGTAAGTAGTTATAATAATGGAAAAATGGAAATTGTATAATTATAATGGAAGTATAGATAAATATATGTAATTATAGTATATTGTATAGATAAATATAAGTAATTATTGTATAAAATATAGATAAATATAAGTAATTATTGTTTTAAAAAAACGTAAGTATGAATGAAATAACTCGATCATAGGTAAATTTAAATTAGAAAATATTGAGAGTATATATAATGCAATGTAAAAAACTGATAATTAAAATGAATAATCGATGAAAAGATACGTTAGCCGCCGCAATGTACTAAACTTCTATTGGCCATATAATAAAAAAATGTTCATTACTTTATCTCTTAATGTCTTTACATGTTTTATAATAAAAAAATGTTCATTACTTTATCTCTTAATGTCTTTACATGTTTTATATTCAATTGTGTATGTACTAACACGGATCTTTTTATTGCAGATGCCACGACCCAGGAGGCCACGATACCTGACCACGCAGTACCAGAGGGATGATACCGACGGAGAGGACACCGGGCAAGGCTCACAACAGGGCTCCCCTACTGTTTTTGGGACTCCACCTGGGTCGAGCAGGGGATCGACTCCTCATTCCTCCCTCCACGACCCGTGGGCCCACGTTTCGGACGACAGTTGTCCCTTTCAAAGGCCGGAAGATGGTCTTATGTGGAATGGTCGCCCTGTCCTTTACCCCAATGGAGAGAAGTAAGTATTAGGCATTAACTGATTTACGAACTTTTAATATATATATACCGAACTAACCTTGTCACTATTGACTTACCTGTTCTTCACAGGTTGTATGGGGAGCGCGCTGCTAAAGTACTCAGTGCGATAATACGGAACAGGATGATCCCACCGCAAGAGGGTGGCAGCAAGTGGCATTGCATCCCGGACCAAATTAAGGGAGAGCTGTTCGAGGAGCTAAGGGTGAGTTAATAATCGTACATTAATTACCTAATTGTTCGTGTTGTGAGTGGTATGTTAGCCACTTTGTGTGAGTGGTATGTTAGCCACTGTACTTGGGTGATATGTTAGTCACCATTGTTTTAGTGAAATATAGGACAGTGTGAGTGGTATGGTAGCCACTATATTTGAGTGGTATGTTAGCCACTGAACTTGGGTGATATGTTAGTCACCGATATACCTGAATAGATGTTGTTTTCCCTTGTTATATATTTGATACATGTTAGCTCCCCTTGTTATACTTGAATGCTTTTAAGTATTCACCAACGTATGTGTTTCGATGTTATTTGTAATTGTGTAGAAAAAATTCTTCCTTCCGAAAGCATTGCTGATGGATCTCTGGTGGAGCTTCAACTCTCACGGTAATGCCCTTTACAAGTGCATGGTTCATAACCTGAAGAAACTGTGGACAAATAACCGTCCACGTATCGGTGATTGGCCCGGAGATGAAATTTGGGAGGCGTGGAAGGTGTATTGGGCTAACGAGAGAGTCCGGGCGCAGGTTGAACAGAACACTGAGAATAGGAAGAAGCAGCCGAATGATGGGACACGTACCCTGGTGACACACCGTTTTGGCTCTGAGTCGATCGCTACAGCACATGTGAGGCAGAAGGTAAGTGTATTAACTTTGTGAATTCATCATTCTTATACTTGTTATTTACTTGCATTTCGAACTTTCAAACAAAGTATATGATGCTTTCATGTGTCATTCAGTTGAAGGATAACCAGAGTCTCCTATTCACCTTGTTCTCGAGATCTCAGAAGGCCAAGGACGGACATTGGTTGTGTGACGAGGCCACAACAATTGCGGTAAGTTCAACAATACATGTGTTTATTAAATACTGATGATTTCATAACTAATTAACAACATAACTAACACCTTATACTCTTGATTTATGATTTCAGACGGCCTACGAGGACAGGATTTGTGATCAGGATCTCACTATTGAGGAAATGAATGCCATTTTCCTCGAGGTGAATCCTTCAGACGAGAAGGGCCGTCGCTTGGGACTGGGGAGTGCAGCAGCCGTCCCTGAATTGGACTCGAGGCCGACTCGTCGTTCCCGTGCCAGTACATCTTCATCATCTTCAGCAGCAGCTTCCGCTCGAGAGCAGGCCCTCTTACTTCAGTTGCAGGAGAAGGATGAGGAGGTGAAGAGGCTAGCTGCGGAGCAGGCTGCGGTGAAGGCGGAGCAGGCTGCGCAGAAGGCTAAATATGGTACTATGTTTGCTGAGCTGTATGCGAAGCTGGGGATGGATCCACCTCCCTCTCCATGATACCCCTATACTTTTCGACTTTATTTACTATTTTCTACATGAATACTGTGTACACTATGATATTATTTTGGATTAGTATTGTGTACGTATGATTATTATTATATGTATGGAGGGTTTTGGTACATTTATTATGATTTTTTTGGATTATTTTTTTGGTTTATTTGGTCTATAGAATTTCTGTAACATGTTGCTTAATTGAACAGGTTGCATTTGATTTTTGGTCTCATTATTATATCTAAAAAATTAAAAAAAAAAATAGCAACCGATCGGTTCATCCGTCACTATATCCAGCGACGGATGAACTTATCCGTCGCTAAAGGTCCCGGACACTTAGCGACGGATAAGGCTCATCTGTTGCTAAAATTTAGCAACCGATGAGACTCATCCGTCGCTAAATGTCCGGTGACTTTTGCGACGGATAATTCATCGGTTGCTAAAAGTCAACCTCATTTTCCGTCGTAAATTTGCGACGGAAAACTCATCGGTCGCTAATTCGCTAGCGACTAACGGTTTAGCGACGACGAATTTATCCGTCGTTAAAATACCGATTGGTCGCTAGCGGATATTAGCGACCGATCGGCCTTCTTTAGCGACGGATGGTTCCGTCGCTAAAGACGCTCTTCCTTGTAGTGACCCCGGCGGGCCAAAACCAGACAAATAGGCATCAACCCCATCAGCAGGAGGGTTTACCTCAACCTCCTCATCAACACCAGCAACAACCTCATCATCAACCCCATCAGCAACCTCATCAATGAAATCATCTAGACTATCTTGTCTAGCAGCCTCGTCATCATCCCAACTGACTATAGCAGGAGAATCCCTACTATCATCACTGGAGGTGGATCCATCCGAACCATCAGAACCCTTATCACCAACACCCTTAGTACCCAAACCAGACGGCTCACCAGTTGGAGCCGAACTACCCAAATGCTTTTTAATACGTGTAAGCATATCACAAAGCAAATCTTCAGAGTCACAATCACTATCAATAGAGGACTCATGCACAACAGTATCATCAATAGACTTGGAACCCGGAAGTAAATTAACCGTAGCATCACAAAGATTGCTTCCGGACACACGATGTGAAGACGCAACAATGGGCACAAAAATTTCATCAACATCAACAACAGAGGTAGCAGTTACTTTTGACGGAGACGAAATCGGCGAAACCCTAGCCGCGGACGGGCCGGAGCCTGTTGGGGGCACATCTTCCAAGGCAATTGCAATCTGTGGCGAAGAATTGAGAGCCTGGGAAGTCGGAGCAACCGCCATTGGTGGCGATTGAGCAACCCTTGGCTCAATTGGGGTTTCGGCCGGGCGGGACGTCGAATTGGGCGGCGCAACAGTGTCGGTAGTAGAGACGGGGACGGGCAATGTGGACGGAGGGGAGGCCATGGTAAAGCGGGACGAGAAAGGTCTAGTTTGGCTATGGAGAATGTAAGGTTGGGGTATGGGTTGAATGCAATCAAACTGATTTTGGAGCGAGTTGGAGAGAGAGAGAGAGAGAGAGAGAGAGAGAGAGAGAGAGAGGGCAAGTTATGGAGTTGTTGTGAAGGTGGAGAGGTTTTGTTTAAAAAAATAAACTAACCGTTAAGGGACTGTTTGGTCTGTGGGAAGGTAAGGGCACACTTGCATAACTGTCAAGATCCTCCAAAACAAATTGTTTGGGTATGCGCCAAATGTTATATCTGTAAAAAGGTTAGAACCAAAGCACAAGATATATGGTATACCAAAAATAGGAAAACAATTTTATAAGAGATTCAAGATTAAGATAGCAAGATAAACTTTAGTAATTAAACTAATGGAGGATCTGTCTATAGAGAAAATGACTTAATTAGTCACTTTAACGAAAGACAAAAATACAATCCTTTATAATCCCCAATGCATATGTGCACTCCCCCTTAATTCAGACCTACTAGTACACCACCACCTAAACAACTCATAGAGTTTACCTAGACTCAAAAAAATAAAAAGAAACACACAAAAAAATTCAAAACACCTAATTTCGCAAGACAGTCCAGAGGTGTTGGGTAAGGTGTTGTTCATCCTCATGGGCAACACTCGATCAAGAAACTCAGTAATCATCAAAAGCCTCACCTGTATTTTTCCCTTTTCTATTTTGAAGACGTTTGAAACAAGATGTTCTCTGGTCTTTGTTTAAATCTCAGTGCAATGTCCATGGGTGATTTTGCAAAAATATATTTTTAAATGTTGTTCATTAATTTTTAATGCAGCTTTTTTTGTCTTTTTTTTTTTATTTCAAACCTTCATAGACTTGAGACCCAAAGATTGCCAGAAAACCGGAGACAAGTTTTACCTTCCTTGCCCTTCGGGCCTTTGCGGCACTTGTTTAGCTACAATTAGAGAATTCAAGGCCCCTAATGTGCTCTTTCTCCTGTTAATAAGGCATAGATATGCTCATAG
The DNA here is from genome assembly GCA_028274465.1 of Plantago ovata. Lineage (NCBI taxonomy): Eukaryota > Viridiplantae > Streptophyta > Magnoliopsida > Lamiales > Plantaginaceae > Plantago > Plantago ovata. The sequence goes on from CM051457.1 coordinate 53,818,168, forward strand.
GAAATTCAAGGTTCCTAGATATGAAAGACTATATTTGTCAATCACAAAAGTTTGAGCTACTCAAGCTCCAGGAGAGGGCTTCCAATAAGTGAGCAAAACAAGGGTCAACAGGGACTAGTAATTTTTAAAGAGTTCCTCTTTCTCATGCATTCCAAGAAATCTTACAAACAAACTTACTTGCAACATAGTACATAGACTGATGCGAAATATACACATAGCAAGTGAAGGCTATCACAGACACACAAAATTGAAAATGCAGACACACGCACCACATGCATACTACAGGTGTTGACTGTGGTGTTAAGTCAACCCCTGGGACAACCCTATTTTTCAGACAGTGTAGAGACCAAAAGACCTCCTAAGACTAAGAAATCTCTCAGTATCCAATGGCTTCGTGAACAAATCAGCAAGTTGGTTGGTTGTTTCTATATGTTCTATGTCTAAAACATGAGCCTCAACAAGTTCTCTCAGAAAATGGTGTCTAATATCTATATGCTTAGACCTAGCATGATGTACAGGGTTATGCGACAAATGAATAGCACTCAAATTATCACATAAAAGTAACACTGAATCACACTTAAGACCATAGTCTGATAACATAGACTTTAACCATAAAATTTGAGTAGCCCCACTACCAGCCGCAACATATTCTGCTTCAGCTGTTGACAAAGAAACACAGTTTTGTTTTTTGCTAAACCAAGAAACTAAATTATTTCCTAGATAGAAACATCCTCCACTAGTAGACTTCCTATCATCTAAATCACCAGCCCAATCAGAATCAGAAACACCACAAAGATTTAAAGTAGTATCTCTAGTATACCATATACCAAGGTCAATGGTGCCAGAAACATACCTTAGGATTCTCTTGACAGCATTCAAGTGGGTGATTTTGGGATCAGACTGATACCTAGTACACACACATACTGCATACATGATATCTGGGCGAGAGGCTGAAAGATATAGGAGGCTACCGATCATGGATCTGTAGAGGGTTGGGTCAACACTCTCCTCAACCCCGTCTCTGCTGATTTTCACTATGGAACCCATTGGAGTTTTCAACGGCTTTGCACTTTCCAGACCAAATCTCTTCACAAGATTCTTTGAATATTTCGATTGGTTCAAGAACAAACCATGCTCATGCTGCTTAATTTGTAAGCCCAAGAAGTAATTGAGTTCGCCAATCATGCTCATCTCGAAGCTTGTAGACATGGCCGTGACAAATTTATCCAGAAGTTGTTTGCTGCTGGAGCCAAAGACAATGTCGTCAACATAGATTTGAGCAATGCACACATGGTCATCTGTGCGGAGAATAAATAAAGTCCTGTCACCTGTACCTCGTTTAAAACCAAACTCAAGAAGAAATTCGGTTAGCTTCTCATACCAAGCTCGTGGAGCTTGTTTGAGTCCATACAAAGCTTTCTTAAGTTTATAAACATGGTTAGGATTAAAAGGATCTGTAAAGCCTTTAGGTTGTTTAAGATAGGCATCAACATCAATGTCTACGTACAACAAAGCGCGTTTAACATCCATTTGATACAAGGTAATCTTAAGGAAACATGCAATAGCAAGAAGTAGGTGAATAGATTCAATTCTAGCAACATGCGCAAAGGTTTCATCATAGTCTACCCCTTCAACCTGTGTGTAGCCTTGAGCTACTAATCTAGCCTTGTTTCTAACAACCACCCCACTTTCATCAGTTTTATTTTTGAAAATCCACTTAGTACCTATCACATTAGTATTGTTAGGTCTAGGCACTAATTCCCAAACATCAAGTTTTTGAAACTGATCAAGTTCATCTTGCATAGCACATATCCAAATATCATCAGTAAGAGCTTCTTTAACATTCTTAGGTTCAAGTGCAGAAACATAGCAAGTAATGCGTACCTTGGCATTAAACTCATCATTACAACAAGCACATGTCATTACCATGTTGGCTTTAAGTCCAACAAGCTTCCTATAGTCGACAGGAGGCTTTTCACGAAGTGACCTGGTAGAAGACGTACCATCAGTAGTACCTTCCTTGGACTTCTTTCTCAAACTTGTGCTAGGCGTACCATCAGTAGTAGCCTCTTCTTCTTGATCATCATCAGATTCACCATTATGATCACTATCATCAGGTGCAGCATGGTCAGTAGGAGTATCAGGAACAGTCTGTGGTGTTGGTAGTTCAACTGCTGGAGTAACAGGTTCAACAGTAGACACAGGGGTTGGGATAGGTGTTGGGTCAACCTCCTTATCAACCCCGCTGGATTCTACAACTGCAGTCTTCTCAACTGAAACCTGTGGAGATCCATAAGGCAACTGTACTATGTCCAATGTACCTGCTTCATCTTTTCTGCCAGTTATACTAAGAGAATCATCAAACGTAACATTAACAAACTCTTGAATAGTTTTAGTCCTTAGATTGTACACTCTAAAGGCATGACTATTGTCAGAGTAGCCAAGAAAAACCGCTTTATCACTCTTAGCATCTAACTTAGACAACTGATCTCTATCATTAAGAATATAACAGACGCAACAAAAGACATGAAAATACTTCAAGTTAGGTTTCTTGGCTTTTAAAATCTCATACGGTGTCATAATGGTTCCAGGGCGCAAGTAGACCCTATTTATAATATGGCATGCAATATTGAAAGCTTCACCGCAAAAACGTTTTGCAATATTTAACTAAGCATAACCCTACCCATCTCTTGTAAAGTCCTATTCTTTATTTCCGAAATCCCATTTTGTTGGGGAGTTTTGGGAGCAGAATACTCATGGAAGATTCCTTCTTTATTACAAAAATTGGAAAAAGATGAATTTTCAAATTCTCTTCCATGGTCAGACCTAATTCTTTTGACAGATGAGTTATACATGTTCTTAACTATAGCATGCAAAGTAGTGAAAGCTTCAAAGGTTTGTGACTTATCTTTTAAAAAAGAGACCCATGTTGATCTAGAAAAGTCATCAACAATCACATACACATATTTCTTACCATCAATAGTATAGACTTCCATCGGACCCATTAAATCCATATGCATGAGTTCAAAGCAGGAAGACGTACCAGAGGGTTGAGAACTAGGTTGAGCAACAATATGGGCAACCCTTGTCTGTTTACCTCTCAAACAGTCACCACACACAATCTTACCAGATTGAGACAACTTAGGAACACCATTAACAACTTCCAGTTTCAAAAGTTTGTCCATGTTTCGATAGTTCACATGACCAAGCTTTTGATGCCAGAGAGTGGCTTCCTCTATCTTGACCTGATTGCATAATAAGTGTGTTCCAGTCGAATAGCAATTGTCACTTGATCTATGACCTGTCATAACACATTGGTTTGCAACATTGTATACAGCACAGGTACTCTTGTCAAACTTGACACTATGATTAGCATCACATAATTAACTAACACTTATAAGATTAGCCTTTAGTCCATGGACAAGATACACATCTCGAAGAGATGGAAAACCTGGAATATTAAGTTCACCAATGCCAAGAATTTTCCCTTTGGAGCCACCACCATAAGTGACTAAACCAGATTCCCTTCCAATAAAATTGGTTAGAAAATCTCGTGTTCCAGTCATATGACGAGAACAACCACTATCAAAGTACCATGTACCTGCAAGGTCAGAATCAACAACAGCTAGAACAACATTGCATGTAAGAGAAGGATCTTGTGGATTATCAGTAGTTGAACTAGATGATTCAGTAGAAGGGGGGTTGGGCAACTCTACAGGCAACTCCTCTTTACTATCCTGTTTCTTCTTAAAAGTTTTATGATAACGACGACAGTAAGGTTTGATATGACCTTCATCGGAACAAAAACTGCAGACATAAACTTTTCTTTTTTAGAAGAAGTCTCACTAGTATCCTTATCCTTGGTTCCTTTACCCTTGGTTTTTGACGCCTTGGGCTTAGGTTCCTTAGACTCAGTTACTTGTGGTTTTACAAACTTAGGACCTTCGGGAAAATATGAATCAGAAGTTCTTTCTTTCAAAGGATAACCTAGACCAGTGGTACCAATATTACCAAGACCTAAACATGCATCTAGCTTAAGAGAAGAGTCAGTGAAGCTTGCAAGTATACGCTCAGATTTAGCGAGTTTCTCACTTACAGTGTGAAGGGCAACATCCCTTTTTGTGACCGCAACTTCAAGGCTAGTAATCACCTCTTTCATGCTGGAATTCTCCTTGGTTAGTGCATCGATGGCTTTCTTTTGCTGGCTGCAAATAGCTAGGAGCTTATCATACAAGTTATGAATCTCGGCCAGATCTTCTGAGATTTGATCGTCTACATCATTGACATCATCATTGACATCCTCTTCCCCTGCATCAGAACTAACAAAACTATGTAGACAAAAAATATCATGTGAGTTATCTGATACCTGAGAGGGTGTTGAGGACGGGATTGTGTCAACCTCTGGTGCAACCTCTTCAAGCGACTCACAAATTACAGCTCTTAGTGGTATAACATCTGATTCTTGTTCTGCTTCTTCAGGTTCCGCATCTTCTTTTTCATCGTCTCAGTCAGTCGTAACCTAGTTCACCTTTAAACCCCTTTGTCTCCTAAAATTAGGACATTCATTCTTATAGTGGCCCCATCCTTTACACTCTGTACATTGGATAGAGTCACGATCTCTGGAGTTTGAGTTGGAAGATGTGGAAAAGTCTTTCTTGTGGGAAGAGCTGGAGTAACTACCTCTGGAGGGATATTTGGATGTGGAGTTTTCGGACTTGTAGTTTGGTTTGACTTTGCTATACTTAGACAGTTTCTTAAGCAAGGCATGAGACTTTTGAATGATATAGGCTTTGGAATGTTCAGGGTCAAAATCATTGATATCTATCTCCTTATCGCTAGCTATGTCAGAAACTTTAAAAACATTGGATTTCCTACCATAGTTTTCTTCCTGAGACTGGAGATGAAGTTCATAATTTTTCATGATGTTCATTAGGGAATCTAAGCTCATCGTTGCTAAATTACGACTTTCTTCAATAGCAGATATCTTGATATTGAACCTAGGAGGTAGGGATCTAAGTGCTTTATTTACTAGGACTTTGCTAGCCATGGGTTCACCAAGGTTATGAGATTCATTAGCAATATCCAAAATTTTAGTAAAATAAGTACCTATGTCCTCATCTTCCTCCATGCGGAGTAATTCAAACCTGCTTTGCAAAAGTCTAACCCTGGTTGCCTTCACAGTAGTGTCACCTTCACAGTGGCTTTGAAGAGTCTCCCAGGCTGCATGAGCATTAGCACAATTCTGCACAAGTTTAAACATATGCACATCGATCCAAGAAAAAATAACATTGAGAGCTTTTTCATTGTTAGTAGCATTAGTTTTCTCCTCATCGGTATAGTCTTTGAAATCCTTAGGCAGAACGTCATTGTTCTTGTCCTTTTCCTTCATGGGAGGCACATAAGCTACTTCACAAAGCTCTCCAAACACCTGCATCCAAAGACTTAAGATATGTCCGCAATCTTAATTGCCAGTAACCATAGTTAGCTCCATCAAGTACGGGTAACCTTCCAAGGTTAGGATTGGATGAATCCATCGTAAGTACCTAAAACAATTACTTTAAGAAAAGTAACAAGCTCTTGATGCAAATTAAAAGAATGTAGGATCGGTATAACTTGCTTTAGATACAAATTACCAGCCAATAGGTCCTAGATTGACTACGGGGTTTAGTGAACACCTACGTCAACCTGCAGATTAACAAACACAGATAATATATATAATAAACACAGCGGAAAGTAAAGAAGAACCTGTGTTTGGTATTTTTCAAGCAGCTTTTGTAAGCTTGCTCGAATGCCCAGTCAAGGCAGAAAATCAACTAGAAAAGATCTTGTTCGTACAACGCTGTATACTCTCAATATCTATCCTAGAAAAACAACACTAGTCACCTAAAAGATGATATAGAAACCAATCTATCTATTCTACCTTCAATACGTTGTTAGAGAAGTCTAGAATATAAACTAGTGTAAAAGACACAACGAACTAAAACAATAAAACTATATAACTCTGAAGCTCGATCGCTCTTGCTCTCTGTGTCATCACCTTCTGTTCGTCGATCCCATGCTATATATAAGGATGAAAGCCTTGATCGACTTTGATAAGGAAACGCGTATGAGTGAATCTGGACATGTCACGGTAATAGTCTTCTGATAGGAATCAACTTCATCTTCTAAGACTCCTCCTTCAAAGACAAGAATTCCTTCATGAGTCCTTTTCGACTAAGTCTTCTTCCATCTTTAGCCTTCTTGTAATTCGACAATTCCCGTGTATAAATCAACTTCTTGCACAAGACAACCAACTACAGATATGCAATAGTTATTGTGTTATAATAGGTGAAACTATATAAAAGCGGCTAAGTGCTCTGTTTCCAGAACTTAGGCGTTGAGTAACCTATAGGTGAACCCCTATGTCAACTCCCTAGAAACAGTGACACTTACAATTCAATCTATATCAAGATTCATTCTTTTACATGGTATCACCGAGTTAAGGGAAATCTTGATTCAATTTCTTCATTTCATCCGCAAATTAGCATTTCTATTCTCTATCTGTGATTCAATTTACTCTGATTGAACACAGTTTCGCAAAATCAACTATGATTGTTGAAATTATTAACTGTCATCAATGGCAATAATTGGTTCTAGTGACGATCAAATCACCGGAGATGAGCAGATGCGCGGTGAGCAGACTCGCCAATTTTTGCCGCCACGAAGTGTTAATGATGATCCATCATCTCCTTATTTCATGCATCCATCCGATCAACTGGGGATTTCGATTGTTCTGGGGCCGTTAAACTTCTGCAACTTATGGTTCTTGGAACAAATCCTTTCTAATTGCTCTTTTTGTGAAGAACAAATCTGATTCGTGGATGGTACAATCTCTGAACCCTCTAAAGAAATTGAACCTGTTTTGCACAGTGCTTGGACTAGGTCCAGTGCCAAGTCTTGCAGAGACTTACTCTTTGTTACTCCGAGATGAAGGGCAGAGGACTTTACAAAAATGGTGTGATGTCAAGCAAGGAGAATATGGCTATGGTTGTACATAAACAACAATTTGAGTATAGTCAACATGCAATGGTTTGTCTAGCTAAAAAAGGCTTTTTGAAGAATATGAGCAAGGAAAACAATAGGCCAAAGTGCGCAAATTGTGGCTACAATGGTCATACAATAAAGTCTTGCTATCAAACAACTCGATGGCTATCCACCAGGATGGGAGGGTCGAAAGAAAGCATAAAACTAGATACTAATGGTAATAATGGCAACAACAACAATAGATTACACTATCAAGGCTCAAATCAGGCTCATGTAGATGATCCATCATCTCCTTATAACTTCATGCATCGATTCGGTCAGTCGGGAATTTCGAATGTTCTAGAGCCGCTAACTTATGGTTCTTGGACCAAATTTTTTCTAATTGCTCTTTTTGTGAAGAAAAAATCTAAATTCGTGGATGGTACAATCTCTGAACCCTCTAATGAAATTGATCCTGTTTTGCATAGTGCTTGGACTAGGGCCAGTGCCAAGTCTTGCTGAGACTTACTCTTTGTTAATCCGAGAAGAAGGGAAGAGGACTTTACAAAATAGTGTGATGTCAAGCAAGGAGAATATGGCTATGGTGTACATAAACAACAATCTGAGTATAGTTAAGATGTTATGGTTTTCCCAGCTAAAAAAGGCTTTTTGAAGAATATGAGAAAGGAAAACAATAGGCCAAATTTCACAAATTTTGGCTACAATGGTCATACAATAAAGTCTTTCTATCAACTCAATGGCTATTCACCAGGATCGAAGGGGCCAAAAGAAATTATAAAACTAGTTACTAATGGTAACAACTGTAGCATCAACAATATTATGGGTAAATTATCAAGTCCTTCTAATGCGTTCCTCTTAACTTTAGCCTCCTTCCATTGCAAGTGATGTCCTGAAATTAACTTGAGGGGGAGGTTAGTAACGGTTTTCCGGTTTGTCTAGTGATCAAACCGGATAATCAACTTTACGGTTAGAGGGTTGAAAGTCACTCTAGTGTGTGTAGTATGAAAGTAGGTGAGATATTAATTACCTTTAGGGGTGAATGATGTCCCCTATTTATAGTGTTTCCCAAATGGTGATAGAGGTCCTGAGATTGCGCCAAGTGTAAAGCCATGATTGAATATCAAAGCTAAAAGCCCATTAGTTGGCTTAATGAGCCTGGCCCACGTACCAAATTAGGGTTTCCCCAAGGCCAAGTTGGTAATTTCACGCTTTAAGGAATGTTCCAGAGTCCTGTCCGTTCTTGTATCCGACATGGTGTCCGATACACGGTCCGAGGTCCGAGGTAACGTCCGATATACGTTCCGAGATCCCGCGGCCATTCGTATCACAGCTGAGCTGTGTAAGTCTTTCTTAGGGTCCGACTCCGTAGTATATCGCGCGAAAAGTCCGATACCAAGAAGTGTGTCGGACATCTTTCTTGAGGTATCGGCCTTGAGATTTCGCCCGTGGTCCTTGAAAACATACTACTCGCGCTGTATGTCGGGCCGTTGTCCGAGTAGAGCATTTCTGGGAGTAAGCTCTTTGACGGACTAGGGCTCAAGTGTCGGACATGTGTTCCCTAGACGTCGGACTTTGTAACGAGATAAGTTGTCCCTTAGTTCGTACAGCGAATCAAACATATTCCAACATTAACATATGTCCCCCTAGTTTCCAAGTATCTTGGAACAAGATTGTTGCGTAACTATCAGTATAGTCCGAGTCTCTTGTGATTCGTACTATTATTTGCGGTCGAAAATTTTCTAAGTTTCCGTCCGATTTCATAAGTACTCCAACCCTCCTCTTTTCATTCCGTTCCCCCCTCTCCTTTTTATAGTCCGAGTAACTTAATACTCGGAGTATAAAAAAGAGATATTTTGAATTTTGAAATGTCAAGATCCGGGTTTTAGTATTACTTCACTCGTCCGACTTAGTATCTCCTCACTTGTCCGACATTTCTGTTTCTTGTCGTAATAAACGAATGTTCTTTGTAATCTTCAAATCCGACTTACAAGCTCTTCTTTCTTAAGGATCCTTCCGAGTACACTGGATTTTTCATCCGAGTAAGTCACGTCAGTATTGGCGACACTAAATGGCGACGTTTTTTCTCGATTTTCGGGAAGTCTGGGGTCAAACTGTCTTTTCATCAGAAGTTTCAATCTAAGACGTTGATTCCGACTCATCTAACGTTGAAGAAAATTGTTGACGTCAGCTACGGTTCGTATTCCGGGGTTGCCCTTCTATAAATAGGGGTTGATTAACTCATTTCTTCACTTTTTCGCAAACTGCAATATTTCTCTCACTAGAATTTGCTCTCCATCCGATAACTGCGTCCGATACTCATCCGAGTTCTAGACTTCCGATCCAGACTTTCAACTCTTTTCCAAGTAAGTTTCTTCTCGGTCTTTCCTTTGTATTTTCTTTTTATCTCCCCCTTTTTCCCCTTTCCTCACAACGTGCCTTTTATCACTTTGCGGACTTAACAAAAATACTAAAATAACCTCTCGGACGAAACCAACCACTTGTCTGATTTTTATTTGTTCCTCCCCTCTTAGGATGTCCGAGAGAAGCAACGTGAACGAGTGATGAACCGGAATTTGTCAGATTCTAATTAATCAAATAAATTTGTATTTAGCCAAAGTCAATTCACAACTACAACGAAAACCGTAGTGTAGCAGTAAAATAACCTCGAGTGTCGATCTCTAAGGACTATAACTAGCTTTATCTAATCTAACTTAAAAATATAAAATCAACAATCTACTTAGCAAAGGGTTTTCTTATCAGATAATGGAGGTTGGTGATAATATGATCATTCAAAGCATAGCAGGTTAATAATCATGTATGAAGTACCCAATTGTTTTGCATGGAGATCTTTGATCAATGAATTGTCCAATTGTGTTCGTTATAATTCACCACTACGAAGATAGAGGTTTTAGATAGATCAAAGAAATAAAGCAATAACTCAAAGTCTCATCAACATAATTATTAACCCTTCGCTAAGAAATCACATACTATCACCAACGATAAATGTAGCTACTCATAAATAAATATAAATAGAAAACATGTTGAAACATAAATAAATATAAATAGAAAAACTGTACGATACAATGTTACCGAAGGTTGTCAATCTCCGAAGAATCGCGATCTTACAAGCTCCAAAACGATAAGAAAAAGTATCTCCTAAGCTAAGAATCCCCAGAACAGGCTCTGGAGAATTCCTACCTAAAACTAATGAGAAAGGTGAGAGAAAAGGTCTGGAAAAGTATGAAAACGGAGAAAACTGAGCAACTATATATAGCCATTCGGCAGGTGTGGGGCGAGTCGCCCCTCACACCGGACGATTCGCCTGGTGTGGGGCGAACCGCCCCACGTCCCGGGCGACTCGCCCGGGACCTCCAATCGGCTGTTTACGCATTTTCGACGCGTTTTTGGATTTCTTTTTCTTTTCGGACTCGGTTTTTGCCTTCTAGTGACCTTTTAGCCTTCAGACTCGACTCCTAGACTTCAAATCCTATCCGGAATCTTCTAGATACTCCAAATAGGCCTTCGGAACACCAATTCTTGTCTACTTCAATATAATTGTCCGGGAAACATCGTTTTTCACCCAAAACCTGTAAAATACAAACTAAAGGGAAACGTGACACTATTCTAATAAAATGCACTAAAATATAGCTAAATTAACATAGAGGATAGCTAAATTGGTGAAAAAAGACTCGAATGAAAGTGTAAAATACACGTTCATCAAACTCCCCAAACCGAACCTTTGCTTGTCCTCAAGAAACTAAGCTAGACTCAAATGCAAAAAAACAATGATTGTGTTTCATGCCAAATGAAATGAACTAATCTATTGAATCTATCAAAAAACATATGAACAAAAACCATACAAATCATAACATGAATATAGGTTGAAGAATGCCTCGATTGACTCATACACATTTACATAAACACTTATGTCAAGTAAGATAGTCTCTTGTAACATTCTGTACCTGGACCTAGTCAGTGACGATGTAATGAAACATGCTAAAATACGAATGGTTGTCCCCGTGCCTATGAAACTGAGGACTTACTACTGTTCACCAAGTTAAGACTTTTTCTCAAAGAGGTCGAACCAATACTGGCTCTCATCAAACGAAGGAGGATTCCCTAAAAAGATAACACTCCCCTATTCTACCCATCTCTCAAGCAAAGCCTTAAACTATTCACCACTTCTTGAATGGCAGGACGAGGGTGGTCTAGAACAGATGACACTCAAACGAAAAGAAAAGATAGAAAATTACAACATGATTACGAACATTACAAGAATTGGAAAATGACACACAACACTTTGCTAAACTGCTTTTTGGCTCTTTTTTGGACCCTTCTTTGCTTTTTTTTTTTTGGGGTCTTTTCTTTTTTTCTTTTTTATTTCTTTTCAAATTTTTCTTCTTTTTTCTTGGAATTTTTCTTTTCTTTTTTTTTTCGATTTTTTTTTAGCCAGCAGTAGCACAACGAAAAAGAAACTAAAATGACTCACAAACGACTTCCCCAAACCTATTCGAAAGAATAGGTTGGAGTACAAAATTTACGAAAAATAAAAATCACAACACACACTAAAAAAAATGAAAAACAAGTGTAATGATAGCGTAACCCCCCTCCCCAAACCTATTCGAAAGAATAGGTTGCAATTAAAGGATCACACAATCTCACACTACCTCCTTCCTAGGCATTTAGCAATCTCAAAGCAAGGTGAAGATTTGTTGCCTCTTAGGTACATAATTACTCGGGAAAACAACCATAAGACCCTAACATGCATCATCCTATTATAAAGGCCTTCGTGAACCGCAGTAGAGAAAACACCACTAAGTGATGTCGAGACTACCAAGCTTAACTAAGTGCAATACATAAATGTGACAAGCCAAGCGAGAAAAACCTCAAACAAATTCATAGAGATGAAGCATATGATTAATGTCATCATTAGTTAATCTACCCAATAAAAAAGTTCAAAAAATTTGGAAATAAACTCTACATAAAACATGCAAGACTATCCTAGGATGAATGTAGTGTATGCAACTAAAAACTAAGAAAGCGGTAAACGTGCAAATGCAAACAAAAAACAAGATACCAATCAACACAAAGCCAAACAATACTTAACATCATGGTTCACATCCCATCCCCCTCATGAAACTTAAGCTAGTCCCTAGAAAAAGAGAGTGAGTAAATAAAAAGTGATACTAGATGTTACCCAACGGTTTGGCCTCGGTTGGCTGAGAGTGGACATGTGAAAAGCAAATTGTTCCATGTATGAATGCATGCAAAAAAGAGGTAAAAAGCGATAAAAACTCCGGGTTGCCTCCCGGATAGCGCCATTGTTTATAGTCTTTGACTCGACTCCTTCTTGCGCCTAGCTCTTCTTCTTGAGGGTACTAGACTCCCCCTTCATGGATCTTCTCCTCATGCCACGAACCTGTGAATAAGAATGAACATAGACAGCAAGACCACAGTAGTTAATGGTGTGAGAAGCATCAGGTGGATCAGATATGGCTCGCAACACATGTCGCTTGCCATCCACCTCAATGGTGCAAGTCCTTCGGTAGATGTCTATCACGGAGCGTAGTTTGGTCAAGAACGTTCGCCCCAAGAGAACAACATCCCCCATCCCAGGTGTAGACGTCGGCATAACTGCAAAATTGGTGTACACAAGAGCTTCACCAATCTTAACCAATACATTCTTCACAACGCCTTCGGGTCTCACAAAGGATCCATCCGCCAGTTGCACAATAGCCTTATGCTCAGATAGTTTTCCAAGGCTACTCATCTCGAACACATTCATCGGAAGCACATTAGAGTAGGATCCCGTGTCTAGTGTAGCACTGACATTTTCAAGTTCACCAATCCCAACCTTAACATCGAAACTTTGAGGGAGTGGCTCGGGATCCTCTTGCTCCTCTTCACTCTTATCAGAACCAAGGTCCTTCTCTTCTTCCTTGGCTAGTGGGGGTTCTTCATTCTTGCAACACTCGCACTTAGCAACCTTCTTGATGGTGATTTCGACAGGTAGATCACCCACCAAGGTAATGGACATCGACTTCTCAGTGTTGCTAGGTAGTTTCCCTTGCTCCCTACTTGCTCCTCGGTCGATCAACTCTTGCATATTTTGATGGGCAAGCCTAGTGCTCTCTTCCAATCGATCAAGCCTCGCCCTAGTCTTCTCAAAATCTTCTTCATAACGTTTGAGAAAACTTTGGGTGTGATCAACCATCTTTTGCAAGTTCTCCATCAGTAGAGCTGTCTTCGACTTCGGTTGCTCTTTCGGAGCGGGATTTTCGCAGTGATCATTACCATAGTTAAGCCTACTACAGTCTTGGTTAGGGCCATAAGTTTGGCTAGCCGGTGCATATCCTTGATTGTTTCGGAACCCTCTTCTCCAAAATCCACCTCGAGGATTCCTACCATCTTGTCCGTAGATAGCTTCTTGAGTACCAAATTCCGTAGCAAAGGCTTCCTCTTCGCCTCCTTGAACCCAATTGCCATCATCATAAGCAAGATCCGATCTACACATATGCGCTCCATGCCCATAGTTCTTGCATATTCGGCAAACTTCGTTTGACATAGATGTTCCAGTGGCGCTCTTGAGGACTTGCTTCAATTCGTTGGTAAAGCACTCGAATCGATCCCCATTCCCCCCATACATAGGGGCTTCTTGAGTAGGTGGAGCTTCAGGTCCACGTATCCTAACCATTGCTCTTGGGTCCTTGAATTGCGAACCCTTGACAAGCCTTTCGAAAACCGCCCAGACGGCTTCCGCGGTGTCTTCCCAAATATTGCCACGGCATTGGAAATCCGCCACTTGTTGGTTCTCGAACGTTAGTCCATTGTAGAAGTGTTGGACTAGATCCGAAAGCTCAAAACCATGGTGAGGTCACTTGTTCATGAGGTCTTGGAACCTCTCAAACGCGGTGTAGATGGTCTCATCATAGTCTTGTTTGAACCTAGTGATTTGCGCCTTAAGCGCGGTAGTCAAGGTGTGAGGGAAGTATTTTTCCATGAAAGCTGAAAAAACCTTCTCCCAAGTGTCCAGCGAGCCCGCCGGTAGAGAACTCAACCATGACTTGGCTCTGTTGCCAAGCCCCATAGCATAAACCTTCATCCTCAACTCATCCGTTGTTATTTCAGCTCCGGGTCGTGGGAGTTGGTTGACGAAATCATTGATATCGTGCAAGTACCCCATCACATCTTCCCTTGCTAAGCCATAGAACCTCGGAAGTTGTTGGAACGCGTGGTTCTTGATTTCCAGATCACGAGTTGCAGACGAAAGAACAATCACCTGTCCCCTCATACGATCCTTGGAGGGTTGAACCCATGCTTTCAGTGGTCTAACTTCTGCCATTCCGTCGATTTCCTTGAAGAGACTGTGTAGAGATTCAGAGAAATCGGTATCCTCTATTTCCTCTAGTTCACGCCTTCGAAGTAGTCGCCTTCTTTGGTGGTAGACTCTGTCGATCTCAGCAATTGAATCAGCAAGCGGTGTTCCTCTAAATCGTGTATGTCGCATACACTATCTGTAACAAGCTAGGAAAGGAGTATCAGAGAGAGATTAAATAGGAAAATAAAAACTACTAGAACTAGGAATTGAATGCTGAAAATAAATAAAAGCTAAACAGAAAAAGGAGTATAGTCCCCAAAAACGGCGCCAATTTGATGAACCGGAATTTGTCAGATTCTAATTAATCAAATAAATTTGTATTTAGCCAAAGACAATTCACAACTACAACGAAAAATGTAGTGTAGTAGTAAAATAACCTCGAGTGTCAATCTCTAAGGACTATAACTAGCTTTATCTAATCTAACTTAAAAATATAAAATCAACAATCTACTTAGCAAAGATTTTTCTTATCAGATAATGGAGGTTGGTGATAATATGATCATTCAAAGCATAGCAGGTTAATAATCATGTATGAAGTACCCAATTGTTTTGCATGGAGATCTTTGATCAATGAATTGTCCAATTGTGTTCGTTATAATTCAACACTACGAAGATAGAGGTTTTAGATAGATCCAAGAAATAAACCAATAACTCAAAATCTCATCAACATAATTATTAACCCTTCGCTAAGAAATCACATACTATCACCAACGATAAATTTAGCTACTCATAGATGTCATGCAATCAACAGAAATCATAGCAAGATTGAATGAAAACATGTTGAAAGATAAATAAATATAAATAGAAAAACTGTAAGATACAATGTTACCGAAGGTTGTCAATCTCCGAAGAATCGCGATCTTACAAGCTCCAAAACGATAAGAAAAAGTATCTCCTAAGCTAAGAATCCCCAGAACACGCTCTGGAGAATTCCTACCTAAAACTAATGAGAAAGGTGTGAGAAAAGGTCTGGAAAAGTATGAAAAACGGAGAAAACTGAGCAACTATATATAGGCATTCGGCAGGTGTGGGGCGAGTCGTCCCACACACCGGGCAATTCGCCTGGTGTGGGGCCCGGGACCTCCAGTCGGCTGTTTACGCGTTTTCGACGCTTTTTTGGATTTCTTTTCCTTTTCGGACTCGGTTTTTGCCTTCTAGTGACCTTTTAGCCTTCAAACTCGACCCCTAGACTTCAAATCCTATCCGAAATCTTCTAGATACTCCAAATAGACCTTCGGAACACCAATTCCTTGTCTACTTCAATATAATTGCCCGAAAAACCTCGTTTTTCACCCAAAACCTGTAAAATACAAACTAAAGGGAAACGTGACACTATTCTAATAAAATGCAAAAAAATATAGCTAAATTAACATAGAGGATAGCTAAATTGGTGAAAAAAGACTCGAATGAAAGTGTAAAATACACGTTCATCAACGAGACAGCTAGGACAGATTACATTGACATGTCGGACATTGACATGATCGATCTGTCCTTTCTCGATGAAGGTTCTGTCGCACCTCCGTCTTCGAGTATTCCCTCCAGCTCGGCTCCGATGCCTGAGCTCGCTAAATCGGACGGACATCTGAGCGACGCGTCCGAAGATGATGATCTGGGTAATACTTCCCCATTTCGATCGGCTGATCATGAATAGGAGAAAAGAACTTCCAGTGACTCGGAGAGTCCTCCGAAAGCCTTGGAGATACCGAGTTTAAATGACTCGATTACATTTCAGTCCGTGCAACCTGTCCGGAGTGTGCTTCCCAAGGGGTTTACTTCCCATACTGTCTTGGAGAGCGACGAGGACGACGATACATTAGTAAGCCGATCGAAATGGGCCCCGAGTTCTTCTCGTGTTGGGCAGTCATTTGGGGCCATTTCCTCTGGCGGAGACGGAACCGTTCCTCGAGACTTGATTGGACCGGATCTCATCCCCGGCAATCCAGATGAGGATGAAGAAGATGATGAAGACGATGATGATGATGATGAGGCCGAGGAGGAGGAGGAAGGACCGAGACAAGATGTTCCTCCAGTAGGAGTTGAGCTCGACGCCAAAGGTCAAGTTATCAAAAGAACTAAGCGAGGGGAACTAAAAGGTACTGAGGCGAGGCGAAATAAATTCCCTCGGCCCGTTTCTGCTGTAACTCACCCGGATCCTGCCGGTGAACTGAATGAACTCGGATCCACTCCAACGTGTTCCTCGACCGTCCACGAGTCTGAGCTTAACCGGATTCGATATGAATACTCGATTCCCGACTCACTTGAGATCGTGGCCCCAGATTCCAAGTATGCCTTTTATAACCCTCCTGCCGGCTACATGTCCGTGCATCTGATGTCGCTCGAACGTGGATGGCGAGTACCCTATCATGAGGGTTTTAATGACATCTTCAATTCTCTCGGGTTCAGTCCTTACCAGCTCATCCCGAGTGCTTTGGGCACTTTAATGTATTTTGGGGTTTTCCGCCACATCCGAGGAGAGGAGATTAACTTCTGAAACTTCAACCAGGTATTCCGAGTTGCCATGAGTCCGGGCAACGATTATTTTTACTTTTTCAAGGCTTGCGCGGGATTTGCCTTTATCCTTGACGCTCCTTCCTCGGCCGGTTGCAAGTGGTGGAACCGGTATATATTTGTGAAGAAGTTAAGGACCGAAGGCATGTCAGATGCCGAGGTCGCATCTCTGTCGGATTGGGGTTTTCCCAAAAAATTCTTCAGGGGTACCTATACGGACTCGCGACCCCTTCTTAATCGGCTCGACAATTGGGTCGCAGAATTCAAAAAGGAGAATAAGGCCAACACCATCCGATATTATTATTATGGTTTGATTCTTCAACCGTTACCATATCTTGCCGGCCTGACTCCTCCGGTAAAAACTGGTGTTAGTACCAGTTTTGGTAAGTTTTAAGTTTTCTCTCTTTTTTTTATGTATGCTTCTCTGCTTTATTCTTCTCGGATCTTTTTGTATATCGGACTAACTCTTTTCTTTCTTCTACAGATTTTTGGTTGCGATATATCATGGACTGAATTGTTGTTGCTGCTCGGGCCAACCGAGAAAAACAAAGACAGATGGTGGAGGACAACCTCCTCAAGCAACAAGTCCAAACACCCGGTTTTGTTCCCGGGCTAGTCAACCACAAGAATGCGGTTGACTATTTCGAGATGGAGAAGGAGGCCGAGAGGGAGGGAACCTCGCTGCCAGTCATCCCGACTCCGAAGGCTAACGTTGACTCATCTAAGGGCCAGAAGGATCCGACTCCGGCTGCCTAGCCAAATAAAAAGAAGTCTGATCCTAAGGGAAAGAGGGTTGCCTCGAACCCGGTGGATCTGGTGGATGGTGACAACCCTCAAAGGAAAAGGGCCCGGGCCGATGAGGTTGAATTTGTCGATCTGGCGACAAAGAGGGCGGAGATGTTGAGGTCTCGCGCCTGATGTCTATGGATGAGTACGATCGTGCTCATGCTCTCGGACAGATAAGCCGACAGGTAATTGTTTTAAAAAAAAAAATTACAAGTCTTTTGCTTGTTTTCTATTCCGATTCTTACTTCTGTTTTTCCTTCTTGTAGCTGAACTGTTTCGTCCGGGCCATAAACGATCTGGCCGACAAGCGTCTCGAGTCCGAGTCTAGGACGAAGGAGTTGGAGAAGAAAGCTGAGCTTGCTGCCTCGAAGGTCGAGTCCTTAGAGGCCGAGATCCGGATGCTGAGGAGCGAACATTCGGATATGGCCAAGAAGGTGAGCACCGAGGCCACTAAGAACCGGTTGTATAATGACTCGTTCCATGCAATCGGGAGTACTCTGCTGCGCTTCCGAGAAAAGCTTGTCGAAAAGCTGAGGTTTGCTCGCGTGGAGGCTGTTGAGGATTTCTACGCCTCGGTCTCTTATCTATTCGGGAAGCAACAGGCCCGAGAGGAAGGTCGGGAAGAAGGGTTCAGGGCGTGTCTCGGACAAATGATGCGCCTTGGGTATGTTAAAGAGGGTTTGACTTGCAACCCCAACAACTTGTCAGCCTCTAAGCTTGACGATACAAAAAGGGCCGACTTTACCGACTACCCGAACCGAGACATCGCCGATGAAGAGATCGAGGAAGATGTATTCGGGGCTGTTGTTTCGAGGGATGATCCCAACTTCCTTGTGAGGCCCGTCTCTTGCCCAGCATGGTTTCCAGAAGTTTTGAGGACCGGTCTCCTCGCTCCTTTCCGCGCGAATGACGCCTGGAACTGCAACTTCCTCACTCTTCCGGGACCGGTTGTCGGGCGAGCTTGTGCCTTCGTCGAACCGGAAGTTTGCCAATACCGTGCCCGACTCATCAAGGAGGTCGAGACAATGAAAGCCAATGGGGACCAGCGTGAACTGCCCGCTATTGTCCAAGCTCTCGACTCCCGACTCTTTCCTCTTCAGACTCCGGTTGAGGCTCCGGGATCTAGCTCTGCTGCTCCTGCTGAAAATCCATGAAGGCCGGGTATTCCCGTGCGATGTTGTATTCGATACTCTTTGAAATAATTTTTCTTTTTATGCACAAGTATTTTTCATTCGGCCCCTTGTGGCACTTGTAATTCGGATAACTTTCTTGTATTTGCTCGTACCTTCTTTTATTTAAACATAATGTCGGATAACTCGTGTGCTTTATCTTTCTTAATAAAAATAACCAAGTGCTTTCATCTCGGAATATTTTACCTTGTTTAGTAATGATCTAACTCGGACAACAACTTTGTCTTATAAAGTTGAAAGTTTACAAACTAATGGTTTGCTCACTAAATGTAGTTCCGAGCAGATCATATCTCGACACTATCACGTGTTCTTGTATGTTGGTCCCTTTAAACAACAAGAAAAGACTAGAGGGGGGGTGAATAGTCTTTTCAAACTTTCATCGTTTAAAACTTTCTCAGCAAGTGCTTATTACTTTTCAGTAATGAGTTTGCTGATACTTAACTTTCTCAGCAAGCGTAAGTTACTTTTCAGTAACTAGGTTTGCTGATACTTAAAATCAGAGAGCGGAAGTCTTTGATACAATAAGTGCTCTTTCTCAGTAAATGAAGGTTTCAGCAAGTGATGTGAGTGACTGTGTACAGACAGATATGATTTGCTGAAAACTAAGTACAGTAAGTAAATCACACAAACACTTTTATAGTGGTATCTGAGAGTGGCGTAATCTCTCAACTAATCCACTTTGTCCTTTCTAGGACTGAATCCACTAAGATATGATTGAGGTTCCTTACAACTCCTATCTAGAGTGATTCAAAAAGAAACCAAAGCACACTTGATTCGTCTCCAACCTAATCTAGAGAACGCAACCTTGTTCTCCACCAAACTTGGTACTTTTAATCAGCAAAACTATGCTCGATTAAGTTCCCCCTGAATATCACGCCTGGAAGGGTGTATTTTCAGTTAGAGAGTTTTCGGGTGAGATAACTTAACTATAACTTATTCAGTTACAACAAGTAATCTAAGAAACAAAACTTTGAATACTTTGCAGTAAACAAGTTTGATTGTTTCTGGTGTCAAGACTTGTTCTTGTTTAAAAGAAAGAAAGAACACTTAACTAATTTCTTAGTCGTGTAAATTCTACTTCTTCACAAGTAGCTTTCTCAAGCTTTAAGTCTTGGAACGGATCAATGGCAGTATAGAGAGTTTGAAGGAATGTGAGTTTAAGCACAAGTGAGAGTTTGATCACGTTGTTGACACACTTCAATTCTTTGCCGGATGACCTCTATTTATAGTGAAAATAAGGAGCCGTTTGAATTTTAAATTCCAAGGCTTTTGATCCTTAAGATGTCACTATCTTGCTTTTGTACTTTCAGCAGCGTCCTTGTTTGTCTTCTAGTCTTCATGTCCTTCGCGTGCAAGCTTTGCATTTAATGCTTATTTGAATAGAATTCAAACAGTAACAATGGAGCGCAAATGTAAGTACTTTCAGCAAGAGGTCACATATGTTCCATCAGCAAGTGGTTAGTCTCAGTTTCGGCAAGCACAACCTACTCTGTCTTTCAGATTTTCACTTATGCAATGCTGTTGCTGAAGTTTCCACTTTCTGAGCAACATGTGCCTTTGTAGATACCAGTCTTCAGAAATCTTCTAGTCTTCAGATCTTCGAATTCTTCAAGTCTTCAGATCTTCAATATTCTTCAAGATTCTGAGCGGTTTCTAAATGCTTCAATAGTTTGTTTGTAAAAACAAAGTACATCGTCAGCAAATGCTTCAATAGGTTATTTTCTTTTCAGAAAACAAGATACATCATAAGCTTTAAAAACCAACCTATCTAGCACCTAATCTAAGTCTTCAGCAAACGTTCCTCTTTTACAATGTCCTTAAAATTCTAAATTCCTATGGACCTTAAGAGTACTAGTTACTGGACTTTCCTTAATTTAGCATGGTTAATTGCTCATCAAAATTACAAGTTTCCTAACAAATTTCCCCCTTTTTGATGTTAGCAATCCATGGCTAAATTAATTGTTACCCTTTTAGAGGTTTCTGATGTTGAATAAATCAAATGATTAATGCAAGCATACTTGAATAATTAAACAGTAAGCATAAGTAAATTGCATAATATAAAACCAATAAGAGTCAAAAGCTTCATTGCTGATAGTTATCTTTCAGAAGTTTACAAGAAGTAGCAGAGATAACTTTAAACAGAATCAGCAAACAAAGACTTTAACAAGAACTATTACAGAGAGTTAAGCTCTTCCAGAAGATTTCTCAAAATCTCTCTTACACTCTTCTCAGCAAGTGCAGTAAATTCAACACAGTCCTTTTCGTAGTTTTCCAGAAGCCTACGGACTTGTAGTTGAAGAATTCTTGCGTTTTTGCAGGCAGTATGATGATGCTTTTCAGCATTCATTTCCATGTAGTTAGTCACCCACAAATGCATGCCCCAATTGCTGGCATGGAGAAGCTGTGTATCTGAAATGCTTTTCGAATGAATCTTTCTTAGCCAGAGAAGATCTTCTTCTTGATCCTTAGCAGTAAGATAGAAGTACTCATAAGGAATCAATCCAAGTCTCTTCTTTGTTTTCTTTGTTACTGGGTCAGAGTAGTAAGCAATGCCAGGTGGTTCGATCAGATTTGGTTCTTGTCTATAAGTCTTACCAATGGCAATTCTTCTTACCGAGACCTCGAGATTCAACCATCTCCCAGCAATATTTCTTGGGAGGGATTCTTCCCTTTGATTTCTTTGTACCTTGAGTTCAATCCATGTGAACATTTGGTTCAATATGGCTGTAGGAAAGAACTCATTCACCAGCAAATCTTCCAGCTTTAAGATCCTGCAACCATGAATGTTTCTGATTACATTCTAAGTGGTTTCATCATTGCTGGTCTTTGTATATTCGATGTCGGAGCCAATAGCAATGCTGGCCAGCCTCTTTTCTTCCTGTCTTTGCCTTCTTCTTCTTGTTTTAGCATTGTCTTGATCTCTTGCTGAATAGTCAAACGAGAAATGCTTTGAGTGGCCAGACGGAGTCAAGGCTGTTAAGGGTCTAGCTCTTATGGCTTGAGCTATTGTTTGATTGTCATCATCTTCATCATCTTCATTCAGATTTTGATGACTTTCAGTATGGCAAAAATCTTGAGTTTCAGCAGCGGTTTTTCTCTTTTTGGTACTTGCTGAATTCAACTCAGATTCTGCTTGCCTTTTAGAACTTTGCCCTTTTTCAGCAAGCGGTTCTATGGGCAGTGGCTCATCAACAGCAGGAGGGGTTTGGTTTCTTTTTCTGGTACTTTTATTTTCCCCCTTAGACATGGATTGCAACATCGGAGTGATGTGCAGAGAATAGAACTCATTGCAATTTTCAGCAAAAGTGCTTAAACTATTATACTTCATGATGATTTGTTGCTGATCAGAAGTCATTTTTGACAACTCTCTTTGAATGCTCATCATGTTCTCTTCATGTCTTTTCTCTGTTGCGGCCTTCTCATCCATGAAAGTTTGAGCCTTCACGAGAGCGGTCGTTGCTAGCTTGAGGACTTACATCTTCTTCATAGCTCTTATGATAAAGACTGATGTCTTTGTGAGCTATTGTCAAAGTAGTAGTGTGTCTCAGCACTGTAGCCAATATTTTTCCAAAGTCAAGTGGGCTCTCAGCAAGCAATGCCTCATCTTCAGCTTTGTAGGCATCATGGACTTTCTTTAGTGCCAAAATTCTAGGAGTAAACTCCTAAACTCTTGGGAACGGCACTAGATGTGGTATTAAGGAATGAACTTTTAGTTCTGAAGCAAACTAATCATCCTTTATCAGCAATTCTCCTCTTAGACCATCGTCTAAATCATTTATGTAATCAGGAGGAGGAATTTGAACGACTTTTGGATCTCTTTTGGATTGTTCATCCTCATTTTCCGATAAGTAGTCGTCATCCTCAGATTCATCAAGTTCAGCAACCTTGGAACCTAAGTCAGCAGCTTCACTTCCTTTTTGTTGAGTGGATGCTGATGGCAACGCTTCAGACTCAGCAACTGGAGTTTCACCAGTAATTAGTTTTAATTGAGTAGTTGCTGAATGCAACGTTTGAGACTCAATGACTGGAGTTTCGCCAGTAGTTAGTTTTAATTGAGTTCGGGACTCAATTACTAGAGTTTCGCCAGTAGTAAATTGAAGGGAGGGGACTTCCTTTGATCTTACTCTTGAAGATTGACCAATTTGTAGATCCTGCGTATGCCTTGCATGGATCAAGAGACTGTTCTGTAGAGCGCGTTGGTAATCTTCATCCTGTTCATCATCATCATCAAGGTTTTCTTCAGTAACCTTGGCATCAGAAACTGGACTTTTGCCATTTTTCAAGGCAACCCTTTTCCTGGCATATTCCTCTTCAGTATCAGCACCTTGCACAGGTGCTTGATTTTCAGCAGCAGCAGGAGGAGGTTGAGATTCTTGCTGAGGTTATTGTTGTTCAGCTTGCTGATTTTCTTGTGGAGTGTTTTCATCAACTGTTAATTTTAAACCTCCAGCATCAGGACTTGGACCTTGATTGTCATCATCATCGTCTTTCTTGTCCTTGGAATCTTTCCCTTCATCATCACTTGGATCAGTGGGAATGTTCTCATCTTCTTCCTCTTCATGATCATCGGTCAGAATTACTAGCTTAAGGTGCTTGTATAAAGCAACACTTGTCACTTCCTCTTCCTCATTGATTTTGTGGGGATCAGCCACCACAGGTACAAATGAACCTTTGAGCATCACAGCTTGTTCAGCTGGAGAGGCACTCTTGAATTTTGCCTTCATATTCTCTCTGATTTGAGCAATCATATTTGAGCTCATTTGCTGAGAATATGTCATTTCTTCAGGGAGGATGGAGTGAACAAATGTTTCGAGCTTCAGCAGAGAAGATCTCTTTTTCTCGTTTGAAAGATGAAGATGGAGATCAGAGAAGTCCATTCGCCTATATCTTTGCCAGTTGCTGACGGACTTAGCAACTTGTGACAAAGTAGTTCTTTTGAAGTTCAAGTACAGTTCCTCAGAACTTACTTGATGATCTTCAGTGATGATTACCACTTCAGTGGTCTCCTTTTGAGCCTGAAAAAGAACATTATTTAGATCAGGATTGGTTTGGAAAATTGTTTTAGAGTTCAAAGCTGAAACATAAATTACCTACTGAGATTCAGAAAGCTCATGTTGTACAATTTCCATTCCTTGAGGAGCTTGAATAGCATCCTCCATTTGTTCATCCTGAAATAAATTTGAGTTAGATACAAGTACTAAGCTGTCAAACTTAGTTTTATTACCAAAAACATTAACTACCTGCTAAGCAGGGAGTGTTGGTTCTGGTGCAGAGGCTTCAGCAACCATCTGACTTGCATCTTGAGAAGTCTGTAGAGATAACATAATATTAGCAAAAGAATAAGTTTTAGAATTTGAAGTTTTACTGATGGTTGAATTAACTACCTGCTGAAGAAGGACAGGTTGTGGCTCAGTCCTTTCAGCATTAACAGTTTCTTTAGCTTCTTGGACTGTTTCTTCAGCAGACTTCTTGTCTTGCTCTATTTGAGAAGGTTGTGCGGTTTCAGCAATCTCCCTTGTCTCTGAAATGACAAGTTGAGCAGAAGCATCTTGACCCTTGAGCTCACTGCTTGTCATGAAGACATCAATGGATTTGTTGGATGATTCTTCAATCTCCAACTCCATTTGTTGGCTTATAGATTCCAGTACAAGCTGGACTTTGTCGATTGATGTCTTGGGTGAACTTGGGCCAGTATTCTCAGCATCACGAGATGCGTCGTTGAATAGTGCTTCTTGTGTTTCAGCAACTTCTGGAACTGGAACCATTGTTGTCTCAGCAACTGGTCCCTCAGCAAGCGGGGTTTCAGCAACTTGATGAGTTGCTTGTTCAGCAGCCATCTTTTCAGCAGCATCAGCAAGTGCCGCTTTTTGCAGATCAGCAGCAATGTCACTTGCTGGTTCCATAGTTGGATCATCTAAATTATCTACAATGTAGATATCTGGGACTTGGGCAGGAATTTCATTTCCACTGCCTTGTGGTCTGTTCTCAGTAGACGTATCAACGTTAAGTCGATCATTGAATGCTTCCGCAAACACTTCAATGTTGCTGACATAGGCTTCAATAACTACCTTGTCAACATCTACTGGCAAATGCGTTTCAGCATTTGTCTGGGAATTGTCTGAGAGGTCTTGGACAACGGGAACTGACTTGCGAGCCAGTGTTTTCTTCCTTGTGTTGCTGGTCCGTTTCCTCTTTGGTACGGGATTTGCTGATGACGCTGCAGTCTGAGTGTCATCATCAGCTTTCCTCTTTTTCTTGTTAGATTTCTCCAGTTTCCCAGAGGCATCAGTAGTTGCATTTTCAGCAACGGCTGTTGTACACGTACCTTGTTGATTATCTACAGCAGTTTCATTTGTGTTACCACCACCAACAACAGTTTCATCTCTAAGTTGCTGAGTGGTAACATCTGCAGCTGTTGTATACCTTTCTTGCTGGCTTATGCTGACAACATTTGCAGCTGTTGTCTTCTTTGATTTTTCGAGTTTCTTGCCAGCAGTCTTAGGTACATTCTGCTTGTAGAATGATCTTCCCACATTGCATACAGACTTCTTGATTGGCAATGGGTTTCTCAGCTGAATCCTGAAATGTTCAAGGATGTAGCATATCTTTATTCCATACATAACTGGAAAGGAAGGTGAGACCTTGTTGTCTTCTACCTTTACCTTAAACTTAGTAACACAATCAAAAAGCCTGTTGAAAATGTACTTAGCCCAGTTAAGTTTTGTTTTATTTTCATGGATATGCATCAGCAGAGACCATCTTCTCAGGCCTACTTGGTCAATTCCTCCAACTTGGGAGTCAAGAACTTTTATCAGTAGCCGAGCTACTAGACCAAGTGAATGGCAGAGATGCTTTCTCTTAATGTGCTTTGTCCAAGTCACGGGAGCAATCTCGCCTTTCTTCATTTTCTCATTTCTGACGTCACTGTAGAAAGCTTCAATTTCTTCGTCAGTGGCAGTGACGTCATCTTCAGTTCCAGTGGTTGGAATCTGAAAGATTTCCGCTAAATCAGTCCATTTCAGGACGATTTGCGTGTTCTGAACTATAGTAAAGATCACTTTTTCAGTGACTCCTTTACTATCAGTAAGGGACTGGATTTCTGCATTGTTGTAGAATTCCATTGTATCAATCATGCTCACTTGCTTAGTGCGAGCAGATATAAAGTTCATGAGGCCTTGCTGCTTGATAAACTCAAGCGCCTCTTCATTCTCGTCATCGAGTTCTTGTTCATAGAAGTACCTAATGTACTTCTCCTTAGCAAAACCTCCCCATTGCATCAACATCTCACACTTTGCAGTGTCAAGATATGACGGAGGCATAGGTTTTTCCGATATTCTATAGTTTTTCAACACAACTTTCGTTGTGTTTGTAGCCGGAGTAGTCACCGGAGCAGTGCGTATCTCAGCACTGTCAACCTTAGATGACTTTGAGGACTTAGAAGACTGTCTCTTTGGTGCCATTTCTTTTATAGAGCAGAAAAATGTGTACGAAAAGAGATAGTTTGCTTTTTGACCGGAGGTACAGTAGATTCAGGCTAAAATTTGCAGAGAAAGGAAATGTGAGTTAAAGAATTTTGTCATTTCTCTAACTCCTTCTTTATATAGTGACTCTGGTGTGTGAGAAACTCAATCGATTTGAGCTCTCAGCAAGGGTAAAACAGAGAAACATAGGCGTTAGTGGAGCCTTTGCATTAAATTCGTAGTGGCCCACTAACTTGAAACCGTCAGAGCACTCTCTCTCTTTGTTTTATTAACCGTTAGATTAGTAACTCCTTTTAATCAAGGGCCACGATTGAATTTCATGTCATGATTATTACGAGTTTATCTGTG
Source organism: Plantago ovata (assembly GCA_028274465.1). NCBI lineage: Eukaryota > Viridiplantae > Streptophyta > Magnoliopsida > Lamiales > Plantaginaceae > Plantago > Plantago ovata. Next base: position 53,844,882 of record CM051457.1, read on the forward strand.
CCCGATTAACGTCACAAATTGATTTTACCGAGTTTTAAGGGATTAGATTGCTTGGTGAAATAGACAAGAATCTTTTCAGCGAGTTTGAATTATCATCCTAGATACTTGCTGAAAGTTTCCCCTTACTCAGATATCTCATATTTTCATGATTTTAAAAGATATTTCTGATTTCCCGTATCAGTAAATTCTTTTGTGCTTGAGATATCCTTTGGTAAAATCTGAAAAATGAGTTTTGCTCTTTTTCTAAGTTCCCGTCTCAGAATATTACCTTGATACTTGAATACCTGTTTCAGTATCTTTGATTGTCTGAATGCCTGTTTCAGCAATCCTTAAGGTCTTTCTCTTACTGAGTGCCTGTCTCAGCAAGTGATCAAGTTTCCTAACAAATACCTGTTTTGAAGGAATTACTTGTTGAATGCCTGTTTCAGCAAACATGTAGTGACTTATCATTTCTTAGGAGAAATTAGTAGATGTAGGTTTTAAGTAAGAATACTTTGGCTTGTTGAATACCTGTTTCAGCATTCTGCCAAATGTATCCTTTACTGAGGTAGTTCAATCAATCCAAGGTTATACCTTAGCATTGCGAACCTATTATCTGGTAGGGCCTTGGTAAAGATGTCAGCAAGCTGATCATCAGTGCCTACTTTCACAACCTCAATATCTCCTTTTTCTACTTGATCTCTAATGAAATGATGTCTAATATCAATGTGCTTAGTCCTTGAGTGAAACTTAGGATTTTGCGTGATAGCAATAGCACTTGTATTATCACAAAAGATTGGTGTTTTCTTTGCAGAAATACCATAATCTCTTAATTGTTGCTGAATCCATAGGATTTGAGCTGTGCAACAACCAGCTGCAATGTATTCAGATTCAGTGGATGAATTGGCAACACAGGTTTGCTTCTTGCTGAACCATGATATTAATCTAGTACCCAAAAACTGACAAGTTCCAGAGGTACTTTTTCTATCAAGAGTTGATCCTCCATGATCAGCATCAGAATAACCAACCAATTCAAGTCCAGAATCTTTAGGATACCATAATCCAACATTGACTGTACCTTTGACATATTTCAGTATCTTGATTGACTTTTTGTAGTGTGATTCTCTTGGATCAGATTGGAATCTTGCACACACACAAACAACATACTGAATGTCAGGTCTACTTGCTGTTAAATACAACAAGGAACCAATGAGCTTCATATACTTGTGTTCTTCAACACTTTTATCTTCCTTAGTATAGCCCAATTTGGTACCAACACTCATAGGGATCTTTTCAGGTTTCCCATCCTCTTTGATCCTAAACTTTATGAGCATTTCTTTCGCATAATTTGCTTGATTTATGAATATTCCATCTTTGAGTTGCTTGACTTGCAATCCTAGGAAATAATTCAATTTTCCCATCATACTCATTTCAAACTTATTTGTCATGAGTTTGGCAAAATCAACACAAAGTTGCTTGTCCTTAGATCCAAAAATTATGTCATCCACATAAATTTGAACTAGGAGTATTTTACCATCATGGTTCATGGTAAATAAGGTTTTGTCAACTTCACCTTTCTTGAAACCATTTTCCAGCAAGAACTTAGCCAGGGTATCATACCATGCTCTTGGTTCTTTCTTTAGACCATATACAGCTTTCTGAAGCTTGTATACCATCTTGATTTCTGAGGGAAGTTCAAAGACAGGGGGTTGTTCTAGGTAGACTTCTTCAGCAAGTTCACCATTCAAGAATGCACTTTTAACATCCATTTGGTAAACGATGAAGTCATTGTGAGCAGCAAAGGCCAAGAAAAGCCTAATTGCATCCAATCTTGCAACTGGTGCATAAGACTCATCATAGTCCAATCCTTCAGTCTGACAGTAACCTTGAGCAACTAAACGTGCTTTATTTCTTGTTACTTCACCAGACTCACTCAGCTTGTTTCTGAACACCCACTTTGTACCAATAGCTTTCTTATTTTCAGCAAGTGGCACAAGTTTCCAGACTTTGTTTCTTTCAAATTGATCCAGTTCTTCTTGCATTGCCTTTATCCATTCAGAATGCTTTAAAGCTTCTTCTATTGTTTTAGGTTCAATTTCTGAAACAAAGCAAGAGAACAATGATTCTACTTCTACGACATTTACTTCTTCAGCAAGTCCATGAGTAGTAGATACTTTGGATCTAGTCACTTGGCGTTTGTCAATATCACCAATCATATCCGTAGAGGGATGATCTCTAATCCATTTATTAACAGGTTTTCTGCTTGTTGGATCAGGATATGTTTGCTCATCAGCATGTGACTCTTCAGTATGTACTTGTTCAGTACTACTGGGAATTTGTGTCTCTGCTGAGATTTGTTCATCAGCAACTGCTTGTTCAACATTGCTTGATTGAGGTAATTCATCAGCAGGCACTGGAGATTGCGTAATTTCAGCAACTTCCGGAGCAACCGCGTCTTTTGCTGGAAATTCTTTGTCGTGAACTATATTTATCTTGTCATGACTAGGGGGAGGAGAGTCATTGTCAGAATCATTATTTAGTTCAATTGACTTGATTTGCCTAGCATTAGATTCAGTTCTTTGCTCATGTATGATTAACTTTTTCATACATTCTGATATTTCTTCTTCAGCAGGCACTCCTTGTGACTTTTCGTAGAATACAACATGCACTGATTCTTCAATCTTTTGTGCCTTTTTGTTGTAAATTCTATAAGCTTTACTATGCAAAGAGTAGCCGAGAAATATCGCTTCGTCTGCCTTTGGTTGAAATGTTCTTAGGTATTCTCTACCATTGTTAAGAACGAAACACTTGCAACCAAATACTCTTAGATGAGTGATGTTAGGAGGTCTTCCAACAAACAATTCATAAGGAGTTTTGTTGTATTCCTTAGTAATCAAACATCTGTTTTGAGTATAACAGGCGGTATTAATCGCTTCAACCCAATAAGCCTCACTTATTTCAGTGTCAGCAAGCATTGTTCTTGCGGCTTCTGTCAGGGTACGATTCTTCCGTTGAGCAACACCGTTTTGCTATGGTGTTCTTACTGAGGATAACTGATGTTGTATTCCTTTTCAGGTACAATATTCAGTTATGTACTGGTTTACAAACTCAGTACCATGGTCTGTCCTTATGACTTTTACCTTGTCATTTTTCATGACTTCAAGCTTATTCAGCAAGTTAGGTATTTCAGTCTTGGTTTCAGATTTGTGCTTGATGAATACTACCCAAGTGAATCTTGAATAGTCATCTACCACGACTAGACCATATTTCTTACCAGCATAGCTTGTTGAAGAAGATTCAAACAAGTCCATGTGCAAGAGTTGTAAAGGTTTTGTAGTTGACGGTACTGCCTTGTTCTTGAAAGAAGATTTGGTTTGCTTTCCTTGCTGACATGCATTGCAAACACCATCCTTCTTAAAAGTAACCCTAGGTAATCCAACTACAAGTGCCTTTTTAGACAGCTTATTCAGCGTCTTGAAGTTTAGATGACTTGTTCGTTTATGCCATAACCATGCTTTTTCAGCAAGGCAATCATGATCTGAGACAAGGCATTTTTCAACAATTGCTGAAGACCAATCAACGGTGTACAAGCCTCCTGATCTTCTTGCAATCATTATTACCTTTTTAGTCTCGAAATCTATAAGTTTACATTCATCACTTTTGATTTTGATGAAGTATCCTTTGTCAGCAAAGTGACTCATGCTGAAAAGGTTAAACTTAAGATTTTTGACATAAAGAACTCCAGTAATGGTTATGCATCCTAACTTCACGTCACCATAGCCTTTTGTAGAACCGGAGCCTCCACCAGCAAACCTTATTGTTGGACCTTTAGACCACCGTCTATAGTCTATAAGGTTATTCTTGTTGCCCGTCATGTGCTTTCCACAACCACTATCAAAGTGCCAGATTGCATCGTTTGTCTCCGTGGATGAAGCCTGACCGGCCATGAGGCAGAATTCGTAGTTTGACACATCTGGATAAGATTCCATAGCTATTCCACAAACTTCTTTGCCAATCTCCACGTCTAGAGTGGCTTCTTCATCGTCAGTGTCTGAACATTCATCCTCACTGTCTTCGGAGCTAGTATCAATACACAATGCATCGATTTTTGCTTGAAGCTTCTTCTTTTCTTCAGCAATAAAAGCTCTTTTAAACTTCTTCTTCTTTTCAGCAGATTTGCCTTTCAGCAAAGGGCAATTAGCTTTGAAGTGTCCAGGCTTTTTGCAGTAAAAGCATAGATCATTTCCAACTGCTGGTTCTTCTGATGAAGTAGCTTGCTGAGCTTGCTTGTTCAGCGAGCTAGTCTCATTCTTGTACTTATGGTAGCTGTTACCAAGATGCTTTTTCAGCTTCTCTTTTGCTTTTCGCCTTTCAAGTTCCTTGCTGATAAATTTCTTCATGTTTTTGACAACCAAAGAATTTTCATCAGTAGGCTCTTTTTCATTCTTCTTTTCAGAAGATGACGGCTTTGCAGCAAGAGCAATGTTTTGCGATTTTTCAGCAAATACATTTTCTCTTTGTTTGTCTCATAGTTGACAGTAGCAAGATGAGAGAACAACTCTGTTGGTGTAATGACTGGCATTCCTTGATTGTAATAGAAATTCTGAGTGTGGATCCATTCTTGATTCAGACTTCTGATGATAGTTTTCACTTTCTCAGAATCTGAGTAAAGGTTTCCAACACCCAAGGCTGCCATTTCACTAACAAGAGTTGTGAATCTGAAATCCAAGTCTTCCAGTGACTCGTTTGTACCTTGCTTAAAGTTTTGAAACTTTAATTTAAGTACTTCAAGTTTGTTTTCCTTGTTTTTGCCAGATCCAACACAAAGATCTTGAACCATTTTCCAAGCTTCCTTTGCAGTCTTAGCACCCCACAGTTTGCACTGTATGGTATCCGGAGTTGATCGAATGATGATATTTCTTGCTTGGCCATCAAGACAGAATCTCTTAGCTTCGTCAGAAGTCCACTCCTCTCTTGGTTTTGGCACAACCGTATCCGATGGTTCGCCTAAGATAGTTTCCTTTCCAGCTTCAGTGGTCTTGTGAGGGAAACTTCTTTCAACCTTAGTGATCTTGATAGGTCCATCATTAATGACGGTGACCATCTCATCACTAATGGCCTCAAGATGTAGCATCATGTTGTTTCGCCATTTTTCGTAATTTTCCAGCTTCAGCAAGGGAGCATCTCCTAAACACATCCTGTCAGCAAAGCACTACCAAACTGATCAAGTGAGAGTGATTTACGGAAAGCACCTAAGGGGATCTAGGTTCAGTGCTGAAGGTTAAAGAACCTCCAGCTCTGATACCACTTGTTGGTCCCTTTAAACAACAAGAAAAGACTAGAGGGGGGGGGGTGAATAGTCTTTTCAAACTTTCGTCGTTTAAAACTTTCTCAGCAAGTGCTTATTACTTTTCAGTAATGAGTTTGCTGATACTTAACTTTCTCAGCAAGCGTAAGTTACTTTTCAGTAAATAGGTTTGCTGATACTTAAAATCAGAGAGCGGAAGTCTTTGATACAATAAGTGCTCTTTCTCAGTAAACGAAGGTTTCAGCAAGTGATGTGAGTGACTATGTACAGACAGATATGATTTGCTGAAAACTAAGTACAGTAAGTAAATCACACAAACACTTTTATAGTGGTATCTGAGAGTGGCGTAATCTCTCAACTAATCCACTTTGTCCTTTCTAGGACTGAATCCACTAAGATATGATTGAGGTTCCTTACAACTCCTATCTAGAGTGATTCAAACAGAAACCAAAGCACACTTGCTTCGTCTCCAACCTAATCTAGAGAACGCAACCTTGTTCTCCACCAAACATGGTACTTTTAATCAGCAAAACTATGCTCGATTAAGTTCCCCCTGAATATCACGCCTGAAAGGGTGTATTTTCAGTTAGAGAGTTTTGGGGTGAGATAACTTAATTATAACTTATTCAGTTACAACGAAGTAATCTAAGAAACAAAACTTTGAATACATTGCAGTAAACAAGTTTGATTGTTTCTGGTATCAAGACTTGTTCTTGTTTAAAAGAAAGAAAGAACACTTAACTAATTTCTTAGTCGTGTAAATTCTACTTCTTCACAAGTAGCTTTCTCAAGCTTTAAGTCTTGGAACGGATCAATGGCAGTATAGAGAGTTTGAAGGAATGTGAGTTTAAGCACAAGTGAGAGTTTGATCACGTTGTTGACACACTTCAACTCTTTGCCGGATGACCTCTATTTATAGTGAAAATAAGGAGCCGTTTGAATTTTAAATTCCAAGGCTTTTGATCCTTAAGATGTCACTATCTTGCTTTTGTACTTTCAGCAGCGTCCTTGTTTGTCTTCTAGTCTTCATGTCCTTCGCGTGCAAGCTTTGCATTTAATGCTTATTTGAATAGAATTCAAACAGTAACAATGGAGCGCAAATGTAAGTACTTTCAGCAAGAGGTCACATATGTTCCATCAGCAAGTGGTTAGTCTCAGTTTCAGCAAGCACAACCTACTCTGTCTTTCAGATTTTCACTTATGCAATGTTGTTGCTGAAGTTTCCACTTTCTGAGCAACATGTGCCTTTGTAGATATCAGTCTTCAGAAATCTTCTAGTCTTCAGATCTTCGAATTCTTCAAGTCTTCAGATCTTCAATATTCTTCAAGATTCTGAGCGGTTTCTAAATGCTTCAATAGTTTGTTTTTAAAAACAAAGTACATCGTCAGCAAATGCTTCAATAGGTTATTTTCTTTTCAGAAAACAAGATACATCATAAGCTTTAAAAACCAACCTATCTAGCACCTAATCTAAGTCTTCAGCAAACGTTCCTCTTTTACAATGTCCTTAAAATTCTAAATTCCTATGGACCTTAAGAGTACTAGTTACTAGACTTTCCTTAATTTAGCATGGTTAATTGCTCATCAAAATTACAAGTTTCCTAACATTGTAAAAATTGTTTTACAAGTTAATAACTTTTTCAACAGACTATGTTCCGAGGAAATTATATCTCAGAACTTGTCATGCGTTCTTGTAAAAATTGAAATTTTACAAGTTAATAACTTTTTCAAAAGACTATGTTCCGAGGAAATTATATTTCGGAACTCGCCATGCGTTCTTGTAAAAATTGAAATTTTACAAGTTCATAACTTTTTCAACAGACTATGTTCCGAGGAAATTATATCTCGGAACTCGTCAGGTGTTCTTGTAAAAATTGAAATTTTACAAGTTAATAACTTTTAATCTAAAAAGCTGTTCCGAGGAAATTAAATCTCAGAACTATCACGTGCTCTTGTAAATTTGAAATTTTACAAGTTAGTGACTTTATTCCCCAAGAAGCTGTTCCGAGGAGATTTTATCTCAGAAGGGTTACAAGTTCACTTTGCAAATTTGAAATCTTTACAAGTGTTAGTAACTCGCTTTTTGTGGAATGTTTTCTCGGAAGTCGATGTATCGGACGCGCCACGTGCTCTTCTTCTTGAACCTGTGAGTTGCTATTTTTTGTACTCGGATTGTCTAAGTCCGAGAACAAATTTTTGATATCTTTCCGAACTTCCAAGATGTTTGTTTCTTGGGATAAAAAGTTGAGAACGTTCGATTTTTCGACTTTTTCTCGACTTTGAACCCTTGCACTCGAGTTTTGTTGGTTCAGACTTTCCTTCCTGCCTTCTGCTTTCTGTTCTTCTTTTAGTGTTCTCTCCTTTCCCTGATCCTTTAACTCCCCTAAACCTTAGTGGTAGATTAAGTCTTACAAGAATAATAAAAAATAAATCATACGAGACTTCTGAAAACCTAGAAGAAATCTTAAGCTTCATTGTATCAATTTGACGGAAATTCAAATACAACTGCAACAACGGGCTTTATAGCCAATTACAAACAAGATAAAAGTCTTTGAACGAAATAAAACTGAATTGAAACAGTAAAAGTGGTGCCTTCCTCTGGAATTCTTGATTCTTGACCATAACATTTCTTCAAGCATAAAACTTCGGCATGTTGGTGGCGTTCCAAGTGTTCTTCAGGTCTTTCCCCTCCATATCATTGAGACGGTAGCTTCCATTGGGGTAAGCCTTTACTATCTTGTACGGTCCTTCCCACTTGCGATGGACCTTCCCGACGTTCTCTAAGATATCTGCCTTCCTCAAACCCAAATCACCTATTTGGAACTCTTTGTTCTTCACATGCTTGTTATATACTTTTGCAATGATAGCTTGATAGCGGAGAATGTTCGCTAAAGCTGTAGTTCTTGATTTTTCCAACATCCCAAGGTCATATACCCTTGCTTCATGGTTATCTCCTGGCTTATATCATTGGATCCTTATAGTTTCCACAGCGATCTCAGCTTGTATCACGGCCTCAGAGCCATATACTAGTGAAAAAGGGGTTTCCCTTGTAGCAACTTTTGAAGTGGTTCTATAGGCCCATAGGACTCCATACAATTCATCCACCCAGTCTCCCTTGCACGCCTCAAACCTTCTCTTTAAGAGATCGACGAGTGTCTTATTGACAGCTTCGGTTTGTCCATTGGCTTGTGGGTAGCCTACTGAAGTAAATCTTCTTTCAATCTTCATGGTTTCACACCATGCTTTGAACTTGGCTCCTGAAAATTGTGCGCCATTATCAGAGATCAAGATCCTTGGTAGCCCAAAACAGCAAACAATATTTTTCCATACAAAGTCCATGACTTTGTTCTCAGAGATTGTTGCTACTGCTTCAGCTTCTGCCCACTTGCTAAAATATTCCACAACTACTATTATGAATTTCTTCTGGCCTGATCCTTTCGGAAAAGGTCCCACTATGTCAATTCCCCACTGATCGAAAGGACAAGTGATTGTAGCAAGGATGAGAGGTCTTGCTGGGGCATGAGAAGTCTTGGTGAAGTATTGACAATCTTCACACTTCTTTACATAGGATGCTGCATCTTCTCTCAAGGCTAGCCAATAGTACCCTTGCCGGTAAATTTTCTGACCCAATGCTCTTCCTCCTGAATGGTTTCCACAACTCCCTTTGTGTACTTCGTCCAAGATTGCTTTTGCTTCTTCCTCATTAGCACATCTCAAGTGTGCCCCTTTGAAGGACCACTTATACAGGTAATCTCCTTGGATAAAGTATTTCAATGATCTGGCTTTTAGTCTCCTTGCTTCACCACGATCTTGCGGAAGGCTCCCCTTCAGGAGATAATCTGTCAATGGGTGCATCCAACTTGTTCCCGGAGTTGTTGAGATTGAAAAGATTGGAAGGGTTTTGAGTCCTTGGTTCATGACGGATGAACTTTCGACTCTCATCAAGATAACGTTTCTTGTGTCTATTCCCCCTGAGGCAGATGCATATTTTGACAAAGCATCTGCTCTTCCATTGAGGTCCCTTGAAAATTTTTCAATCTCGCATCTCTCGAACTTAGTCATCTCCTCTTGGATCTTAGACTTATAAATGGATAGTGCATCCTTCTTTGTACTCCATTTTCCAGAAATTTGCTTTTCTGCTAACTGAGAGTCGGTGAAGACTTTGATCCTTTTCACTTGAAGAGCTTTCGCCATGCGGAGTGCTATGAGGATAGCTTCATACTCAGCCTCATTGTTAGAAACACTAAATCCTAGAGTAACCGCATACTCAAGTTCAGCTCCTCCGGGACTTCGGATATAAATACCTATCCCTCCATTTGTCCCTGAGGACGATCCATCTACTTCTAATACCCAGATCTCTTCTTGGTTGGATGGTTCCTCTGGTTTTGGAGAGACGGTCTCCTTTTCCTTTAGGACCTCCTCAACATGTAGAATCATCTTCATTGAGTTTGGTTCTTCTTTCCTTTGCGCCTTTCCTGGTCTCTGAAGGGCGTTTTCTTCGACATCCTCCTCTGGTGTTTTCCTCGTTGCCTCTCGAAAGGCTTTTAGGGCCAACTCCAAGTCTTTGAAGCGCTGACTAACCAAGGAGTCTTGGTATTCTATTACCAGCATGTTTTCTTTTGATGATCCCTTGGGATCTTCCTCTACTGACTCCTTCCTTGGGTACTCCACTAGGAAGTCTGCTATAACCTGAGCTTTTTTGGTTGACGGAGCCTGATAGTCAATTTCAAATTCACTGAGCTCGATTGCCCACTTAGCTAGTCTTCCTGACAACTCTGGCCTTCCCAAAACTTGTTTGAGAGGCTGGCTAGTGAGTACCACCACTTTGTGAGATCCAAAATACGGTTTGAGTCTTCTTGCTGTGTATACCAAGGCAAAAGCCAACCGTTCAATATCCAAGTAGCGAGTCTCTGCTCCACTCAACGCCCTCAAGTAGTAGATGGGCAAGTGATCATTCCCTTGAATCCTTACTAGCACAGAGCTGATGGCTTCTGGAACCGCTGCCAAGTAGAGATATAGGGATTCTCCATCTTGCGGGTTGGAGAGCAGAGGTGGTGTCATCAAGTATTCTTTGAGCCTCTCAAATGCTTCCTCGCATTCCTTAGTCCATTCAAATTGACTACTATTCCTCAGCACTTTGAAGAAGGGGAGATTCTTCTCCGCTGATCTTGAAATGAATCGACTCAAGGAAATTGATTTTCCTACCAACTTTTGGACTTCATTTAGTGTCTTAGGTTGTGGGAGCTCAAGAATAGCTTTGATTTTCTCTGGATTTGCCTCAATCCCCCTTTTAGTTACCATGTAACCCAAAAACTTTCCTCCTTTGACTCCAAATGAGCATTTGGCGGGGTTCAGCTTCATGCCATACTTCCTCAAGATGGAAAAACATTTGTCCAAGTGAGCAATGTGTTGATCCTCTGTCTTGCTTTTCACCAACATGTCATCAACATATACCTCCATTGTCTTTCCAAGCTCTTGTTTGACCATCTTGTTTACCAACCTTTGGTAGGTTGCTCTAGCGTTTTTGAGGCCAAAAGGCATCACATTGAAGCAATACACATTCCCATTTGCAAAAAAGGCTGTTTTTGGAACATCTTCTTTGGCCATTTTTACTTGGTAGAATCCGTGGTATGCATCCATGAAACTCAATAGAGCGCATCCCGCGGTAGAATCAACCAACTGGTCGATCCGTGGAAGTGGGTAGGGATCTTTCGGGCAATACTTGTTGAGTTTTGTGAAATTGTTGCACATCCTCTATTTGCCAGGTCCTTTCTCCACAAGGACTACATTGCAAACCCAATCAGAGTATCTTACTTCTCTGATATGACCGGCCTTAAGCAATCTCTGTACTTCTGCTTCAATGATAGCATTGTCCTCCACACTGAAGTCTCTTCGTTTCTATCGAATATGAGTAATTGATGGATCAACGTTCAGATGGTGAACTGCGATCCTTGGATCAATTCCTTTGAGATATTCATTACTCCATGCAAAGATATCATTGTTCCTTTTGAGACACTCAATAAGTTTCATCTCAACTTCCAAGGTCATCTCAGTGCCAATCTTGGTAACTTTTTTGGTACTTCCCTCTACCACTTGAATCTCTTTCGGAGTTTCTTTCGCTTCTATCTTATTTTCTTCGAAAAACTTCTTCTTTCTGGAAGTTGCAGAGATTGCTGGTATGACCTTGTAGTCCTCAAGTTCTTTAACTTCTCCTATCAACTGTTCTTTTTCCTTCCTCTGTAAGGCTTTCCTTCTTCTTTGAATGGGGCTTGGCTTCTTGGATTTTCTTTTCGAGTGACGTACTGAAAAGAAAGTATCCATAGGTTGGTCAGTCCCTGTAGCATCTTCTCTTCTTGTGTGAGGACTTGAGACAGCCTTTGCTGAGAGACTATGGCATGCCCAAGCTTCTTGAATATTTCCTATCTCTTGACCGACTCCTCTCTTCGTGGGAAACTTCATCCTATTATGAACGGTTGACACCACCACTTTGAATTGAGACAACGCTGGTCTTCCCAATACCACGAAATAGTCAAAAGGCATGTCGACCAATACGAAGGGAACATTCTTGGTGATTCTCTGGGGGTTTTTCCCCATTGATACCTGCAAGGTCAGGCTCCCCATTGGAATGATTGGCTGTCCTCCGAATCCGACGAGCGCACTTGCAACTTCTCTGATTCCTTCCTTTCGGGGATTTATCCCGATTCTCTTCAAAGTTCCAGTGAATATTAAGTTGGCGGAACTCCCTGTATCCACTAGAACTCGTCCGATGGTGAACTTTGCAATGTCAAGCGCAACAACTAAAGGAACACAAGGGTCATGAATACCTCCCATCCCACCACTTCTCAGTGGTAACTCACTATCGTCGAAAGATATGATGTTTGATCCTGTGGAAGCGACTTCTCCGTTCTTCGAGTTGTACTCTAAGAGGTCCCTAGCCGTTTTGTCCCTCGCGCTCCTTGAGTCCCCTCCGGTTGGTCCTCCTGCTATGGTGAGGGCAAAGATTTTACCGTTCACCGGCAAGTTCTCAAAGTCCTAGTCATGATCTTCTTGTTCTTTCCATCCTCCTTGGGTAGGAGGTGGAGGAGGTAAGGAAGCCTCTCCCCTTTTTGCTTTTGTTCTCTCATGCATTGAAGGTTCATCCTTTGCCACATAGTTTGCAAGCTGTCCTCTGCGGACTAAGGTCTCAATTTCGGTTTTTAGAGTGAAGCACTCTTCCGTTGTGTGACCCTTTCCTTTGTGGAACTTGCAAAACTTATCAGAGTTCTTATATCTCCTTGTCTCTTGGATGGGAGGAGGCCATTCAATATCAATATTCCTGGTCATAATAGTATGCAAGATGTCGGATCTTGGCCTATTAAGATCAGTATATGTGTCGTACCTTTTAGGTGGTCCTCCTCTCGGAGGAGTTTTCTGATCTCTGAACTCACTCCTCTGGATACTCCCTTTGAGTAAATTGTGCCTTTGCTCAGGTTTCTTTCCCTTAGAGTGATTGTGATTCTGAGCTTGTTTCTGATTGTCTCTCTCTACTTCCTGGTGATCCTTTTCCCTTTCTCTAGAAGAGTTTGCTCTTACCTGGACCGTCTTTTGAAATTCTTCAGCCCTCAAAAAGTCCTGGAAAAATTGTTCGAGCTCTTTGTAATTCTCTGTTCGAGAATATGAAAGTTGTTTTCTGAACTCCTCGTTGGAAGTATTTCCATAGAGGTATTCCTTTCTCTCTTTTATGGTGTGCTCTTCTACCTGACAACATGCCTCATGGAATCTGTCCAAAAAAGTTCTTAAGTCTTCTTTTTGCTTCTATACTATCTCCGCTAAGTACTTTACTCCCTCCTCCTTCTAATCGCTTTTTCGAATCTTTTGGTGAACTCCTGGCTGAGTTGATTGTAGTTCTTGATGGAGCCATTCTCCAAACCTGTCCACCACACCATTGCATCTCCCGAAAGAGTAGCGGGAAAGATTAATGCCTTAGTCCTGGAATCATGCCCATATGCATCCATTTTGGTTCCAAACTTAATCAGGTAATTGGTGGGGCATCTGGTTCCATCATAGGTGTCTAGAGTAGGGAATCCTCTTTCAGTGTTAACTCGATGGCTCCGGATTTCTTCACATAAGGCACTAGGCTCTTGGTCTATCTCTTGCTCTTTAATTTTCTTTTACAGACGCTCTCAAAGCCTCTATTCGTGCCTTAAGTTCAGCTTCTTGAGCCCTCATTTATCCCAAAGTGAGCACCGTTGTCGAAGGCGGATCACTCCCCACTAGTGGAGTAGGGAGTACCACTGGACCTCCAACTTGGTTCTCCACTCGGGTTTCAGGAAAGGTTTGTGTGACCATTTGGTTCAAAGGAATTGCTTGGTTCTGAGTTACCATCTGAGTTTGTGGTAACATCTGAGTTTGTGCCACCACTTGAGTTTGAACCACTTGAGTTTGAGGGATATTTTCATTTCCTTGCGCTTGGGATGCTCTGACCCTCCGGTCTATTATCTCTCTCAAATCATCTGGAGCTCCTTGGGGACCTAATCGTGACTGGACGCGAGGAGGTCCAACTCGATCTTGTATTGGCCGAGAGTTAGCTCGAGATTGTGCTCCATCCTCTCTAGGTTGCACTCCCTTATTGCCTCTTCCTTGTGCTTGTTGCTGGACTACTTGTTGTTGTATTCTCGCAACATCATCTGGTGCAAAGCAACCTTGGATCGTTGAGAAGCAATCCAAATTGTTCCTCTCCCATACCATAGTCTCTTGGTCTCACAACTTGTCCATTGGGCAAGGTGAACTGTAGTGCAGCTGGGTCTTGAGGAACAACGGGTTGTGGTGCTGGTGCTACAGGAGCGAGTGGTGCCGGTTGAGAAGGCACTCGAAGAGCTCCAAACCCACTCCCAACGGGGATTGCATTTGCATTTGGGTTGTGATTTCCAGAACCTTCATTCCTCATTGTTACACTTGCACTTGCTCCATCCATCATTTCCATATCAACATTATCATTTCTATGTGTCCTTGCAGATGCGGTTCCTCTTCCTCCTCCCCTTCCTCCTAATGGGGGACGGCCTCGAGGTCGGGTGCGTTGAGGTTTTCTTGCCGCTTGAGCAATTCTAGTACTCTTCCTATTAACCATCTTGTAGGACTTTTGCTAGTAGGACAAAGGGTAACCTTTTGTTCAGATTCCCACAGACGGCGCCAAATGTTGATGGATAAATTATCAGGTCCTTCTAATGCGTTCTAAAGTGTTCCTCTTAACTTTAGCCTCCTTCCATTGCAAGTGATATCCTGAAATTAACTTGAGGGGGAGGTTAGTAACGGTTTTCCGGTTTGTCTAGTGATCAAACCGAATAATCAACTTTACGGTTAGAGGGTTGAAAGCCACTCTAGTGTGTGTAGTATGAAAGTAGGTGAGATATTGATTACCTTTAGGGGTGAATGGTGTCCCCTATTTATAGTGTTTCCCAAATGGTGATAGAGCTCCTGAGATTGCGTCAAGTGTAAGGCCATGAGTGAATATCACAGCTAAAAGCCCATTAGTTGGCTTAATGGGCCTGGTCCACGTACCAAATTAGGGTTTCCCCAAGGCCAAGTTGGTAATTTCACGCTTTAAGGAATGTTCCAAAGTCTTGTCCCGTTCTTGTATCTATCAAAGTGTAAGCAACGGCCATTGATTGATTTGAGCTTCAGACAGAAATTGGAGAGAGTTGCAGAGAGAAGAGTAAATAAAGTGTGGGTTTATTGATGATGAAAAAGAAAAACAATATTCAGATAGTTTCTACACACTTGCGTATTTATACAAAGCAAGAATAGTAAAAGCGTGTTTACATAAATTACACTTTCTAGTATACAAAGCAGTGCACGCTATAGACGCTCTAAACCAGAAACGAACTAGCACGAATTAACCCGGTTCCAGCCTTCTCTTGTTCATGTTATCATTCTGCACTGCTTGCTGCACATGATCAGATAATTCTTCGTCCTTGTATTCCTGATACTCCCCCTCAAGAGGTGCGTATCTATCAGTTAAGCACATCTTGGATGAAAGAAGTCTGATACGATCACTTGTAAGTGCCTTAGTGAAAATGTCTGCAAGCTGCAAACCTGTAGAAACATAAACCACTTGGATGACTCCTTCTAACACTTTTTCCCTAACAAAATGACAGTCTATCTCCAAGTGTTTTCGTTCTCTCATGGAAGACAGGATTTTTAGTCAAATGAATAGCTGACTGGTTGTCACAATACAACAACACTGGACTGCTATGTTTAATGCCAAAATCTTTGAGTAGAGATTTTAACCATACAATTTCACAACTGGTAAAAGATAAAGCTCTATACTCAGCTTCCGTAGAAGAACGACTTACAGTACTTTGCTTTTTAGTTTTCCAGCTGATCAAAGATTGGCCAAGAAAGATGCAATATCCTGATGTAGATCTCCTAGTTGATGGACAAGAAGCCAAGTCAGAATCACAGTAACCAACCAGTATGGTGTCACTTGAAGATGAGAGAAAAATCCCTTGACCAGGAGAGTTCTTGAGATACTTAACTACCCTTAAGGCTGCATTCATATGCCTTCTAGTAGGTTTGTCAAGAAATTGACTGAGAACTCCTACTGCATAAGAAATGTCAGGTCTCGTGATATTTAGGTAGATAAGTTTCCCAACCAACTTTCTATATATTGAAGAATCATGAAGAAGTTCATCTTCTTTGGTTATTTCTGTCAAACCATGAACTTCACAATTGTGTAATTGACATTTATGACTTTCAGCACTGTCAACTTGATCAGTAGAAATTCTTAACTTCAAGTTAAGTTCCATAGGTGAGAGTACTGGCTTACAATCAGTAAGACCAGTTTCAGACAACAGATCCAGTATATACATTCTCTGACAAACATACATGCCATTCTGAGTCCCACTAATTTCCAATCCCAGAAAATATTTCACTTCTCCTAAATCTCTGATCTTAAAGACTGAATGCAACTCTTGTTTTACCTTGGTCACTTCCTGATTAGAAGACCCTGTAATAATGATGTCATCTACATACACAAGTAATGATGTAAAGACACCATCCAGAGTTCTAGTGAACAAAGAATAGTCTGCAATAGACTGAACAAAGCCAAGAGCAACAAGTACTTCATTAAACTTAGCATTCCATTGTTTGGATGCTTGTTTCAAGCCATAAAGTGACTTGTGAAGTTTCAACATTGGCTTTGAATTGGATTGAAGAGCTTTAGTGGCTATCTCCCCCTGAAACAAGTAACCAGGAGGAGGATCCATATAAATCTCTTCATCCAGATCACCATTTAAGAAAGCATTGGCTACATCCATTTGCTGACAAACCCAACCATTAAGAGAAACCAAGGCTAGAAAAGTTCTCACAGTAGTAAGTTTAGCTACAGGACTAAAAGTCTCTGTATAGTCTAAACCATACTTCTGTGAGTAGCCTTTAGCGACCAACCGAGCTTTAAATTTGTCAATAGAACCATCTACTTTAAGCTTGGTTTTATAAACATATTTACAACCTATTGGTATATGGTTAGGAGGTAACAAGGTTTCAGACCAAGTACCATTATTATGTAATGCATCAAGCTCAGCTTGCATGGCATCTTGCCAATGTGAGTAAGGAGCTGCTTGAGCATAAGCTTTAGGATCATCATGAATCATAATGTTCAGAGCATAAGCTCTTTCAGCAGGGAACAAATGATCAATGAACAAACTTGTGAATAGGATACCTAGTTCCAGAATGTGTAACAAGCACATTTGCCAATAAATTGCAATAAAAATCTTTCATTCTGGAATTGGGCATCTTATCTCTTGTATATATCCTAAGAGAAATAGATGGACTAGGTGGTACAGATGCCAACCTAGCTGATCTTCTCAATGGAATAGGAGAAAGATTTGAATTCTCTAAAGAAACAGGTGAAGAACCTGTATCTAAATTAGTATCCTGTGATCCTGAATAGGAAGAACCAGGTGAATCAAGAGGTGTAGGAAGATCATCTCCAGATAAAGAAAGATGTGCATCATCATCTTTATCTGAAGAAATGTCTACTACAGGTGAATCCTTTCAGTAAAATCAGAATTGAAACCAGTTTCAGAAACTGGTTCAACAACTGGATTTAGCTGTAAAGGAGAAGACAAAGAATTGTCTGAAATTGCTTCTGATGATGACAAAGATTGATCATGATGTAATTTACTGACTTCATCATAAGACATAGAAGGTGCAAAATCATGAGAAGAAGATGAAGAACTATCATGTGCAACTGGAGAAGTATTTTTCTGGAAAGGAAAAACATGTTCAATGAAGTGCACATCTCTAGAAATGACCACTTTATGAGTGGTGAGATTATACAATCTGTATCCCTTAATATGAGGAGGATAACCAATAAAAATGCATGCATCACTATGTGGAGTAAACTTTGTCCTGTGAACTTTATGAATAAAACTATAACATAAGCAGCCAAAAGTTTTAAGATCATCATAACTAGGCACCTTGTTATATGATGAATGTGTATTTTACACTTTCATTCGAGTCTTTTTCACCTATTTTAGCTATCCTCTATGTTAATTTAGCTATATTTTATTACATTTTATTACAATAGTGTCACGTTTCCCTTTAGATTTTATTTTACAGGTTTTGGTTGAAATTCGAAGATTTCTGAGCAATTATATTGAAGTTGACAAGGAATTGGTGTTCCAGAAGCCTATTTGGAGTATCTGAAGGTTTCCGGATAGGATTTGGAGTCTAGGGGTCGAATCTGGAGGTTAGAAGGCCACTAGAAGTCAGAAACCGAGTCCGAAAAGGTGAAGAAATCCAATTCCGCATCGAAAAACGCGGAATTCCGCAAAAAAGACGGGGGGCGAACCGCCCCAGAGTTTATTCGGGGCCTATATATAGTGCTCAGTTTTCTCTCCGAAAATCATATCTTTCCAGAGCTTCTCTCTCACCTCTCTCTATAGTTTTAGGTAGGAACTTCCCAGGGCCTGTCCTGGGAGTTCTGTAGCTTAAGGGACACTTTTTCATAGCAGTTTGGAGCTCGTAGGACCGCAATCATCCGGAGATTGACAACCTTCGGTAACTTTGTATATTACAGTTTTATTCTACTTATTTTATATTCTTTCAACATGTTTTCTTCTATGATATCTGTTGATTGCATGCTTATTATGAGTAGCTAAACTTATCGTTGGTGGTAGTATGTGAATTCTTAGCGAAGGGAAGATAATCATGCTAATGGCTATATCGCGCATTATACACCGTGTCATTGCTTTATTTCGTTGATCAGTTGTAACCAAAATTCTCGTATGTTGTATTGATTATTATGCACAATTGGACACTAGTCGACCATCATACCAATTATCTTCGTAGTGTTGAATAATTACGGAACACATTAGGACAATCGTGATTGACTAGTCAGACCAAATTATCTTCGTAGTGCTTAATACTTGCAACAGGACACTAGATTGATTCAAAGATCTCTATGCAAGACCGAGGAATTTATGCATGATTATCGACCCGTTATGTTAAGAAGGACCATACTATCACCAATCTCCATTATCTGCTAGAAACCCCTCTGCTATCTGTTTGATGTTTTTATATTCTAAATTAGGTTTGATAAAGCTAGTTATAGTCCTGAGAGAACGACACTCGAGTCATTCTACTGCTACACTACGGTTTTCGTTGTAGTTGTGGATTGTCTTTGGCTAAATAACAAATTTATTTGATCAATTGGAATCCGACAAATTCCCGTTCATCAAATTGGCGCCGTTGCCGGGGACTATACTCCTTTTTTCTGTTTAATTTGTTTATATTTACAGCTTTAGATTCCTAATTCTATTAGATTTAGTTTTCCTTTTTAATCTCTCTTTGATACTGCTTTCCTAGTTTGTTTCTAATCACCTTTCCTAGTCTGTTACAGATTGTGTATGCCGCATACACGTTCTGCAGGAACACCGCTTGCTGATTCAATTGCTGAGATCGATAGAGTCTACCACCAAAGAAGGTGACTACTTGAAAGGCGCGCACTAGAGGAAATAGAGAAAACCGATTTCTCTGAATCTCTACTTAGTCTTTTCAAGGAAATCGACGGAATGGCAGAAGCTAGACCACTGAAGGCATGGGTTCAACCCACCAAAGATCGTATGAGGGGACCGACGATTGTTCTTTCGTCTGCAAGCCGAGATCTGGAGATCAAGAACCACGCATTCCAACAACTTCCGAGGTTCTATGGCTTATCAAGGGAAGATGTGATGGGGTACTTGCACGATATCGATGATTTCGTCAACAAACTCCCACGACCCGGAGCTGACATAACAACGGATGAGTTGAGGATGAAGGTTTTTGCTATGGGACTTGGCGACGGAGCCAAGTCATGGCTGAGTTCTCTACCAGCCGGCTCGCTGGACACTTGGGAAAAGGTTTTTTCAGCTTTCATGGATAAATACTTCCCTCACACCTTGACTACCGCGCTAAAGGCGCAGATCACTGGATTCAAACAGGACTATGATGAGACCATCTACACCGCATTCGAGAGGTTCCAAGATCTCACGAACAAGTGTCCTCACCATGGTTTTGAACTTTCTGACCTAGTCCAACACTTCTACAATGGACTAACCTTCGAGAACCAACAAGTGGTGGATTTCCAATGCCGAGGCAATATTTGGGAGGAAACCGCAGAAGCCGTCTGAGCTGTTTTCGAAAGGCTTGCTAAGGGTTCGCAGTTCAAGGACCCAAGATCAATGGTTAGGAGACGTGGACCTGAAGCTCCACCGACTCAAGAAGCCCCTATGTACAGGGGGAATGGGGATCAATTCGAGTGCTTTACCAACGAATTGAAGCAAGTCCTCAAGAGCGCCACCGGAACAACTGTTTCGAACGAAGTATGCCGAATATGCAAGAACTATGGGCACCGGGCTCATATGTGTAGATCGGAGCTGGCATACGATGATGGCAACTGGGCTCGAGGAGGCGAAGAAGAAGCCTTTGCTACGGAGTTTGGTACTCAAGAAGTTAGCTACGGACAAGACGGTAGGAATCCTCGTGGTGGATTCTGGAGAAGAGGATACCGTAACAATCAAGGATATGCACCAGCTAACATAACTTATGGACCTAACCAAGACCGTAGTAGGCTGCACTATGGTAATGATCATTGTGAAAACCCCGCTCCGAAAGAGACACCGAAGTCGAAGACGGCTCAACTGATAGAGAACTTGCAAAAGATGGTCGATCATACACAAATCTTTCTCAAACGGTATGAAGAAGATTCCGAGAAGACTAGGGCAAGGCTCGATAGGTTGGAAGAGAGCACTAGGCTTGCCCATCAAAAGATGCAAGAGTTGATCGACCGAGGAGCAAGTAGGGAGCAAGGCAAACTGCCTAGCAACACTGTGAAGACGAATGCCATTACATTGGCTGGTGATGTACCTGACGGAATCACCATCAAGAAGGTTGTTAGGTGCGAGTGTTGCATGAAGGAAGAACTTCTACAGGCTGAGGAAGAAGAGAAGGGCCTTGGTTCTGACACAAGTGATGAGGAACAAGAGGATCCCGAACCACTCCCTAAAAGTTTCGATGTAAAGGTAGGGATTGGTGAGCTTGAAGATGTCCGTGCCACACTAGATACGGGATCCTACTCAAACATAATTCCTTTGAATGTGTTTGAAAAGAGAAACATTGGAAAACTATCTGAGCAAAGGGCTATTGTGCAACTGGCGGATGGATCCTTTATGAGACCCGAGGGCGTTGTGAAAAATGTGTTGGTCAAGATTGGTGAAGCATCTATATACACCAATTTCGTAGTTATGCCGGCATCTGCACCTGGGACGGGGGATGTCATACTCTTAGGGCAAACATTCTTGACCAAGCTACGCTCCGTGATGGACATCTACCAAAGAACTTGCACCATCGAAGTGGATGGCAAGCGACACGTATTGCAAGCCATACCAGAACCGCCTAATATTACTACTCACTACTGTGGTCTTGCAGCCTATATTCTTTCTTATTCACAGGTTCGTGGCATGGAGAGGAGATCAATGAAGGGGAAGCCTAGTACCCGCAAAAAGAGGAGATAGGCGTAGACAGGAGTCGAGTCAAAGACTTTAAACAATGACGCTATCCGGGAGGCAACCCGGAATTTTTATCGCTTTCTTTATTGCTTTTCTGCATGCATTCATTCTTGAACTATTTGCTTCTCGTATGCGAATTTGTTCTTATGTGTGTCGTATGTGGCTTTTGTTTGAGTGATATTTTTCGAGTGGTTTTTTGAAAAAATTGATTTCGGGGATTAAACCGCATTTTCTGACTTCGGGAACCGTCTCCCCGCATTGGGGAGCACGGGGCGAACCGCCCCGTGTGGGACGAACCGCCCCACGGTTCCAGAACTTCAAAAACGCGGATTTCTTCCCCAAAACCTCATTTTCTTCATTCTTCTTCATTCATCCTCCCAAAAAACCCGAAAAACGCGATTTCATCTTTAAATCTTCATAACTTCTTCATTTCTTGACCAAATTGAGTGTTCTTTAGCTTAATTCGAAGCCTATTACATGATCTATCATCCTATCCGATCAGATTTCATCCTTATGCGTTAGATTTACAGATCTGAGGTATCATCCTTAGAACCCTAATTTTCGAATTTGGGGGTTTTCTAATTTGAACTTCAATTATGCTTGTTTGATGCATGGGTATGTTGTTTGTGTGATTAGACATGTTATTTACTATCAATTGCATGCTCAATTTTTCTTGAATTGTTGATTTGGGTATTTTGCTATTAGATGATATATATCTTGTTATGCATTATGTCTTTATCTTTGATTTCTAGCATATGGATGTGTTTATTGAAGTAATGTGGGTAGATTTGACGATAGAATGCTTAATTGTTAAGTATGAAGATTTATGATGATTGGATTTTTTCGCTGCTATGGTATGAATTGAGCCTTGTTATCAAGGATATTGGTTGTCTAGTAAGAGCATGATGTGATGTATTGCATGAAGTAGTTTCGTTGGTATGTTGCATGATGAAGAAGCTAGGCTAGACATTGCGGTTTGGGGAGTTCGATTGTCGATTTTATCACTTGTGTGTTTCGCTTTTACTCTAGTATGTATTTGAGTCAGTTTTGTGTCGTACGAGGTGCTAACAGCTATTTGTAGGTACCATACCAAGGGAAAGGAGCATTCCCGTATGATTGATGTGAAGAACCATGTCAAGGAAGGTGACCTCGCTAGATGTGCGTTCGAGCCAAGGGGTTTTGCAACAACGTCGTGGATTATCCACGAGGAGGAGCTAGAGTATACCTGGAGTAAGGAGTCCTATGCCTATTCATGCACCACCGAAGGGACAAAAACCACTATTACGTCAGCACTCCATCACGAGGACTGCAGAGTTCGAGTGAACAGGAAGGCACCAGGACAGTCTTGCCGCAACGGATTCGATCTTGAGTCCGATGTTGCTCGAAGGTTCCGAAGCGCTAGCTTGGTTCCAAAACGTAATGACATGGGTACCCAGCACCTTGTTGGGGTGCCCCTTGCCTGCCTCTAAAGTGAGCATCATATAGACATCGGTCGGATTCACGGTAGAGAATGTGGAAAAAATTGGAGAAATAGGTAGAAGACTTCTGAGTATCCAAGCAGCTTACTGAAACCTTCTCGAGGTGTAAAACATTGGAGGGGGAGGTCCTGATACCATTGCCCTTTCCCCTTCAACAGTTCACATCCTATTGGAGGGCTCCAGGACGGAGGATTCCATAACAGCGGCGGCTACTCTTGAGAATTCTACCTGCCACTACAACTCTACTAGTGAGGATGTGCGTGACAGTAGTGACAATGAAGGCCATACGGGCAATGATGATCCTGATAGGGGAGTTGTTCCTGTCCAGCCTATAAATGGAACTACCGCACCTACCTGAAGACCTGATGACACCCTATAAAGCTCACAGAGGAGGCCCAATAACCCACAAGCAGCATACTCAGCCGACCGAGGCCAAACCATGGGGTAACATCTAGTATCACATCTTAATTCCTCATTTTCTTACTGCTAGGGACTAGCGTTAATTTCATGAGGGGGGATGGGATTTAAGTGATCTGATGTTGTTAGTGTGGAGCTTGGTATTGGTAGGATGAGTATAGTACCTCGCATGCTTTATCCGTCTGCATTTGCATTTGCACGTTTACCGCTTTCTTAGATTTTTTAGGTTGCATTTCACTACATTCATCCGAGGATAGTCTTGCATGTTTTTTATGGAGTTTATTGCCGAATTTTTTGAACTTTTTTATTGGGTAGATCAACTAGCTATGCCATTAATCGTATGCTTCATCTCTATGAATTTGTTTGAGGTTTTTCTCGCTTGGCTTGTCACATTTATGTATTGCACTTAGTTGAACTAGGTAGTCTCGACATCACTTAGTGGTGTTTTCTCTACTGCGGTTCACGAAGGCCTTTATAATAGGATGATGCATGTTAGGGTCTTATGGTTGTTTTCCCGAGTAATTATGTACCTAAGAGGCAACAAGTCTTCACCATGCTTTGAGATTGCTAAATGCCTAGGAAGGAGGTAGTGTGAGGTTGTGTGATCCTTTGTTTATAACCTATTCTTCCGAATAGGTTTGGAGAAGGGGTTACACCGTCATAGACTTGTTTGTGTTTTTCATTTTCGTATCGTGAGTTTGTTTTTCTTTTCGTAAATTTTGTACTCCAACCTATTCTTTCGAATAGGTTTGGGGAAGTCGTGTGAGTCATTTTGTTTCTCTTTTTTTATGCTACTGCTGGCTAGAAACACCGAAAAAAAAGAAAGAAAAATTCCAGAAAAAAAGAGAAAAAGGAAAAAGAAAAAAAGAATCTGGAAAGAAAAAAAATAAAAAAAAAAAGAAAAGACCCCAAAAAAGCAAAGAATGGTCCAAAAAAGAAAGCCAAATAGCTGTTTAGCAAAGTTTGAGTCTTTTCCATTTTTGTAATGTTCGTAATCGTGTTTTTCTATTTTTTATCTTTTTTGTCTTAAGTGTCATCTGTTCTAGACCACCCTCGTCCTGCCATTCAGGAAGTGGTGAATAGCTTAAGACTTTACTTGAGAGATGGATAGAATAGGAGAGTGTTATCTTTTATAGGGAACCCTCCTTCGTTTGATGAGAGCCAGTACTGGTTCGACCTCTTTTGAGGGAAAGTCTTAACATGGTGGACCAGCAGTAAGTCCTCAGTTTCATAGGCACGGGGCAACCATTCGTATCTTAGCATGCATCATTACGTCGTCACTGACTAGGTCCAGGTAGAGAATGTTACGGGAGACTATCTTGTCTTGACATAAGTGCTTATGTGGATGTGTGTAAGTCAATCGAGGTATTCTTCAAACTATATTCATGGTTTGATTCGTATGGTTTTGTTCATATGTTTTTTGGTTTATTCAGTAGATTAGTTCATTTTATTTGGCATGAAACTCCATTTTGTGTCTTGCATGTTTTTTGTATTTGAGTCTAGCTTAGTTGCTTGAGGACAAACAAAGGTTCGGTTTGGGGAGTTTAATGAATGTGTATTTTACACTTTCATTCGAGTCTTTTTCACCTATTTTAGCTATCCTCTATGTTAATTTAGCTATATTTTAGTACATTTTATTACAATAGTGTCACGTTTCCCTTTAGATTTTATTTTACAGGTTTTGGTTGAAATTCGAAGATTTCTGAGCAATTATATTGAAGTTGACAAGGAATTGGTGTTCCAGAAGCCTATTTGGAGTATCTAAAGGTTTCCGGATAGGATTTGGAGTCCAGGGGTCGAATCTGGAGGTTAGAAGGCCACTAGAAGTCAGAAACCGAGTCCGAAAAGGTGAAGAAATCCAAATCCGCGTCGAAAAATGCGGAATTCCGCGAAAAAGACGGGGGGCGAACCGCCCTAGAGTTTATTCGGGGCCTATATATAGTGCTCAGTTTTCTATCCGAAAATCATATCTTTCCAGACCTTCTCTCTCACCTCTCTCTATAGTTTTAGGTAGGAACTTCCCAGGGCCTGTCCTGGGAGTTCTGTAGCTTAGGGGACACTTTTTCATAGCAGTTTGTAGCTCGTAGGACCGCAATCATCCGGAGATTGACAACCTTCGGTAACTTTGTATCTTACAGTTTTATTCTACATATTTTATATTCTTTCAACATGTTTTCTTCTATGATATCTGTTGATTGCATGCTTATTATTAGTAGCTAAACTTATCGTTGGTGGTAGTATGTGAATTCTTAGCGAAGGGAAGATAATCATGCTAATGGCTATATCGCGCATTATACTCCGTGTCATTGCTTTATTTTGTTGATCAGTTGTAACCAAAATTCTCGTATGTTGTATTGATTATTATGCACAATTGGACACTAGTCGACCATCAGACCAATTATCTTCGTAGTGTTGAATAATTACGGAACACATTAGGACAATTGTGATTGACTAGTCAGACCAAATTATCTTCGTAGTGCTTAATACTTGCAATAGGACACTAGATTGATTCAAAGATCTCTATGCAAGACCGAGGAATTTATGCATGATTATCGACCCGTTATGTTAAGAAGGACCATACTATCACCAATCTCCATTATCTGCTAGAAACCCCTCTGCTATCTGTTTGCTGTTTTTATATTCTAAATTAGGTTTGATAAAGCTAGTTATAGTCCTGAGAGAACGACACTCGAGTCATTCTACTGCTACACTACGGTTTTCGTTGTAGTTGTGGATTGCCTTTGGCTAAATAACAAATTTATTTGATCAATTGGAATCCGACAAATTCCCGTTCATCATTATAAAATTTTTCATAAGGACTGACATTGTTCAGATTTGGTGCAGCATTCTATTAATTAGAAAAGCAGCTGTAAGAACAACATCCCCCCAGAATTTCAAGGGAACATAAGACTGAAACATTAAAGATCTGGCTACATTCAAAAGATGTTGATGTTTGCGCTCCACAACACCATTTTGTTGTGGAGTGTAAACACAACTTTTCTGATGTATGATGCCATGAGGTTTAAGTACATCATCCAGAAAGAACTCTGTACCATTATCAGTTCTAATGGTCTTGATACAAACATTGTATTGAGTTTTGACAAGGTGAATAAAATCTTGTATAATGTTCTTAACCTCAGACTTGTATTGAAACAGATGAATCCACAAGTATCTACTGTAATCATCAACAATAGTCAAGAAATAATGTTTTCCATTCAAAGAACTTTGGGCATAAGGACCCCAAACATCAAAATGTACAAGATTGAACATGGAATCTGAACTAGTAACACTATCAGGAATTGCAGTCCTTCTCATCTTAGCTTCTAAACAAAGAGTACATTCATGAGTATTAGAACTAGAAATTACAGGTGACTTGATAAGTTTCATCCTCTGTAAAGATGGATGGCCTCACCTATTATGACACAGAGTAGTACTATTTGCAGAAACAGTCTCAATGAGAGGAGACATCCTTTTATTGAAAGAAGTAAAATGAATGCTGGCAGGAATTTGCATGATAAACAAAGACTTGAATCTCTTAGCAAGACCAATCTTTGTCCCTGAAGAAATTTCCTGTAAATAACATTCATCATGAGTAAAAAGGAAATTATAGTACCCTTGATCAGTAATCTTACTAACAGATAGTAAATTTACTTGGAAAGAAGGCACTAAAAGAACATTCTCAAGAGTGAGCTTATCAGATAACCTAATATTACCAGTTTGAGTAACATGTATTCTAGACTTATCAGGTAACTGAACATAGTCATTCACACAAGAAATATTAGAGGTGAACCAGTGTGAATCATAAATGACATGGTCAGTAGCACCAGTGTCAACAACAAAATAATTCTTAAGACTAGTTAAAATGCTTGGAACATGTAGACTAGTGGAAAAAGCAAGAGATGTACCTGCCATCTTGGTGTGAATCTGATCAGAATCATCCTCATAAGGGATGATAGCATTGTGATCTCCAGCTTGACTACCACCAGAACTACTTGGCTGTGATTTCTCTATATAGCTCATCATGTCAAAGAGACTTGACATTTGCTGCTTCATCTGAGCCAATTGTTGTTGAATACTGACTTGCTGAGATTGACCTTGAACTGAAGAATTCATGCCTTGAGACCCAACTTGATTAGCAAAATGTGGAGCTGCAGCTGCTTGGTACTTGTTTTGTCCCTGAAATTGACCTTTCTGTGATGCAGCTTTCTTAATGAACTTGTAGCCAGGAGGATATCCTATAAGCTGGTAACAGTTATCCTTAAAATGACCATCCTTCTTACAATGATCACAATAAGGCCTCCCAGTACCTGAATACCCTTTCCTCTTTGTACTAACAACATAAGTAGCAGAATCTCTTGCTTCTTATGCCTAGAAGACCTTTGACTCTCATCCTGAGCTACAATCCTGAAGGCTCTATCAACATATGGAACTGGAACTTTATTAAGCACTTGTCCTCTGATGTTGTCAAACTCTAGATTGAGTCCCATGAGAAACTGCAGCATCCTATCCTCTTCCAGGTTACAACCAACACATTCAATTGTCCTCACTCCTTTCACACAGATGCACTTGGGAATAGGCCTGAACATCCTCAACTCTTCCCATTTGCCTCGAAGGTGAGTATAGTACTGCTTGTCAGTCATGGTACCTTGTGCCATGGTTGAAATATCAGGCTGCATATCATAAACTCTCACCACATCAGAGTGTGAATGCATATCAATGACTCTATCCCAAACATCCTTTGCAGTGTCATAGAATATGACTGTTGCCTTAATGTCCTCTGTGAGTGAATGCAGTAACCATGAGAGTACAACATTGTTACACCTTACCCAAGGCATATACATAGGATCCTCTAGCTTAGGCATCACTATGTCACCAGTAATGAATCCTAATTTGTTCTTAAAAGTCACATTCCTTATGAACTCACGCTTCCAAGTAACAAAGTTCGATCCATTCAACAACACCTTAGTAGCACCAGAAGTCATAGTCTCAGCTGGAGTTAAGTAATAGACACTATTTGGATCTGAAGCATCCTGTTCTACCACTGACTCCTTAGTTTCACAATTTTTCCACCAGTATCCTTCAACTCATCGTCAATCAACAACTTACCATCATCATCCTTGTTCTCCATTTCGAATCAACAACAATAAGACCTAATACTCCAGAAATGACTCAAACAGTAAAGCAACAACCAATTTTGCCAACACACTTCTCAGATTCAACTCACCACCAACAAAAATACTCAAAGCAAAGTAAACTAGAAACCAAACTAGCTTAGAAATGACAGTAGAACTTCCGTAAACTCACAAATCAGCAAACAAAGAGAGATGTAACTAACCGAGCTTGACAATCGATCGATTAGACACCGAGAATGAACTTGTGAATGAATAAACCGGATAATACTACCAAACAGCAATCAAAAGCGTTGGCCCAACCTGAGCTCGTGATACCATATCAAAGTGTAAGCAGCGGCCATTGATTGATTTGAGCTTGAGACAGAAATTGGAGAGAGTTGCAGAGAGAAGAGTAAATAAAGTGTGGGTTTATTGATGATGAAAAAGAAAAACAATATTCAGATAGTTTCTACACATTTGCGTATTTATACAAAGCAAGAATAGTAAAAGCGTGTTTACATAAATTACACTTTCTAGTATACAAAGCAGTGCACGCTCTAGACGCTCTAAACCAGAAACGAACTAGCACGAATTAACCCGGTTCCGGCCTTCTCTTGTTCACGTTATCATTCGGCACTGCTTGGTGCACATGATCAGATAATTCTTCGTCCTTGTATTCCTGATAGTATCCGACATGGTGTCCGATACACGGTCCGAGGTCCGAGGTAACGTCCGATATACGTTCCGAGATCCCGCGGCCATTCGTATCACAGCTGAGCTGTGTAAGTCTTTCTTAGGGTCCGACTCCGTAGTATATCGCGCGAAAAGTCCGATACCAAGAAGTTTGTCGGACATCTTTCTTGAGGTATTGGCCTTGAGATTTCGCCCGTGGTCCTTGAAAACATACTACTAGCGCTGTATGTCGGGCCGTTGTCCGAGTAGAGCATTTCTGGGACTAAGCTCTTTGACGGACTAGGGATCAAGTGTCGGACATGTGTGCCCTAGACGTCGGACTTTGTAACGAGATAAGTCGTCCCTTAGTTCGTACAGCGAACCGGACATATTCCAACATTAACAAATATATCACACTATCAAGGTTCAAATCAGGTTCGTTCAGTAGTTGCGTACACATCAACTGGTGTTTCTCAGTCTCGGGACAATGATGTTATGACAAATGAGATGTATAATCCATTGCTACAGTTTAAAAGGTTCCAGTCTCAAATGAATGCTACAAATACTCCTTATTCAGCTGCAATAGGAATTTCTAAGCACACTTTCAACTCTCAGGCACAAAATGCTAACTATGCAGGTATGATGACAGGTTGTGCTCTCACTGTATCTTCTAATCATAATCATGTTAAGTGGATTTTAAATACTGGAGCAACTGACCATATGGCTTGTAGTCTCAAGTACTTTAAC
The DNA here is from genome assembly GCA_028274465.1 of Plantago ovata. Lineage (NCBI taxonomy): Eukaryota > Viridiplantae > Streptophyta > Magnoliopsida > Lamiales > Plantaginaceae > Plantago > Plantago ovata. The sequence continues at coordinate 53,874,622 of CM051457.1, forward strand.
TCCCCTTTACATGATATCAATGACAATATTCAGTTGCCTACATGGAGCACAATCACACCTGCTAAATGTGGTGATATCAAACTGATCAATAATTTAAGTCTTCACAATGTTCTCTATGTGCCTAGCTTTTCTTTTAATTCAGTATAGAAAAAAAAGTATGTTGCCGGCAAATCTTTTTTAAAAGTTGCATTTTACCTGAATATCTTTTTAAAATGTCATGATACCACCAAATGTTGCACTTTACCCGGATATCTTTTTAAAATGTCATGCTACCACCAAACTTTTGTAAAAGTGGCAATTTATCCGATTTTACTCAAATCGTTGGTATTTCCGTTAAATATTTACAAAATACTAATCATTACTTATGATCGTTATTTTATTAACATAATAAAAAAATTAGCCTTTTAAAATAAATAAATTTACGGACTATAGTTCTCTCGAACAATTTCATAACTCCATGTTTTCTCTTCTTATTTATTCCTCCTCCTCCTCCTCTCTCTCTCTCATACACACACTCTCTCTCCCCACATTAAACATTAGACAAGAAGATTAAACACCTATTCTTCTATAATTCTTCTATAATGGATTATTTTCATTGCCCTACACAAACTTGCAAGTTTGTGGTATCAGACAACCACAATTTAGATTCACTTGCATAACATACACATCAATTAGCCTAAGGTCAAAATTTGTATTGCAGAAAGTTTTTTACAAAATTCTATGCCCAAATTGCCCCTATTATTGAAAAAAAACAAGAATGACACAATCTGACAATAGTACTTCATTTTCCGAGCAATTAAAACCAAGGATCCTACTGTAACTACACTGAACAAAACTAAAAATATGGGGATCATTTGTTTTTCGTTCTTTTGTTTCTTTTCATTCATCATAAAATTGGGGTTCAGATTCATCAGACATGAGACTTGCAGTGTATGGTTTTGGTTCTATAATTATTTTAACTCCCCTTTACATGATATCAATGACAATATTCAGTCTCAAGTATTTTAACTGCCCTCATCTATATCCCAAACCAAAAAAAAGATAAAATTGCTAAACGCATAAAACAATCCCTATAAACGAGTGAACTAACTAAATAATAATAATTAACTAATGGTAAGGTTTTAATTAAAAAAAGGACTTAATTATATTTAATATCAAGAATCTTTGTGCGTATTCTGTAAACAATACCCAGAAAGCTTGAATCACATGTTCTTTGAATGTTCTGTTACTCAACAAGTATGGAAGAGCCTACTGGAGTGGTGCGGTATTTCTGCAAGATCGGGAGATTGCGAATCGTCTGTTTCTCTGGCGTGCAAATGTTCGAAAGGAAAAGGAGCAAAAAACAGATTGTTCAAAGTCTTCTTCACTGAGCTGCTGTACAGTCTGTGGATAGAACGTAATGGACGCATTTTTCGGCTCAAGGAGAAGGATATGAACATTATACTTAGAGAGTCTGTTTGTAAAAGCTTTGGTAGATGTTTTGAGGATAAGAAGTTGGGGATAGCATGTAAATATTTTTCGAACTATCCCAGATTTTGATTGTTCTAGCTGAACTAGAACTAGATTAGGAAATTTTGATCTTTAAGATTGCTTAGGAGCTTTGTATTGAGATGTTGTTATTCTTTGCTATGGAATGGAAACTATCTTTCGTTCCAAAAAAAGAATCTTTCTTGGGGCTTTCTATTCTCAGGTCGGCTTCGTACCGACCTAAATGTAGGTTTTTATTATATATTTCATTCTAATTTATTAAATTTTGATAAAAATATATAAATGTGCAGTTATACCCCTACTTTCAAAAAATTCATTTAAATAATTTAAATAAGTTCTTACTATTTTATAAGTATTAAATTAAAAATAAAAATTTACTTTAACTAAAATTAAAATTAACCAATATATATCAAATTAATTTCAACAACAATTCAATGGAATATTCGTTTTCCATAATCTAATTGCACTAGTTATCAACATTTGTAGAGGACAATAACAGAGACTTATTTTTTTAGCTACGAAGTATATTATTTAGAAGTGTTCGATAGTTTATGTATCATTAAATGGATAAATTAATTGTGATCAATTAACTTTGATTTGTGATTAAGATTAATTAATAAGGTTTATGTATATGTAATCATATAAATTGAAATTAAGGGCATTATAGTTAATTTGTATTTTTTTGGTGATTTTTAATGTTAAAGAAAATTAATTATAATCCATCGTACCAAAAATGACTTTGAACCGAAATGAATGGATGGGATTAAATTAAACGCCACATGGCAACTATTAAATGAAGACCTGAGTTTAGGTCGGTACAGAGCCGACCTGAGAATAGAAAGCCCCAATAAACTATACGTTCGAGTGGCATTCAAAATATGAGAAGTTTGGATGTCAAAATAGAATGAACCAAATTGTAGGAGTAATTATATAGTAAGGCTGTCCTTTCCTATTAACATGGAAAGGCCTGGTTTTTATGGCAAAAACCAGAAACCAAAACCGCTAGGCGGTTTCTCGCGGTTCAGATAAAAACCGGTTCATTAAAAAAAACCGCTGCACTATATAAACCCTTCAATTAACAGAAAAACCCTAAAAAATTAGAAAAACACAGTAAACGTGAAAACTGCGTGTTTCAGCTGAAAATCTCTCGCCGGAAAAACGCGAATATCTCTCGCCGGAAAAAGCTACCGATCAACGCTATTTCGAACGCGAATCGTCTGAAAAAGCTCGCATGATCTCCGATGGACGCAAATCAGGTACAAACACGCACAATTCTCTGATTTTTTTTCAAATTCATTGATTTATGCTCTGTTTTCCTAATCTAAACTCTTTTCCGATGAATTTACCGTCCGATCAAGCTCGTTCAATACACAAATCAGAGAAACACCGACGATGATGGAGGAATGCTCTCAGATGTGGAAATAATTGAGGAAATCCAACCGGAACAACAAATACGTAAGTTCCTAAATACTTTTAAGCGTTCCTGTTATAGTTTCCAGTTTAGATTTTATGCTTCCTAGTATTTTGATGCCATGTTGCTCTCTTATGGTTTTTAATAACACATTTGTGCTTTTAATAGACGTAATTTTATGGTTTTTAGGAATGATGGTATAGTTATAAAGATGGTACTGATAATAGAAGAATATGAACGTAATTATACAACATAAGAACTTTTAAAAAGAATCTGTTGTGGTTTTAAGATCACCTAAAATAACCGGTATGTGTGATTAATCACTAAAATAACTCTTAAGACTACTTGTTGTAGTTTTAAAATTATTTTTAAGCGTTCCTGGTATAATTTCCAGTTTAGATTTTATGCATCGTAGTATTTTCATGCCATGTTGCTCTCTTATGGTTTTTAATAACCCACTTGTGCTTTTAATGGACGTAATGTTATGGTTTTTAGGAATGATGGTATAGTTATAAGACTAGTACTGATAATAGAAGAATATGAGCGTAATTATACAACATATGAAGTTTTAAAAGAAGGTGTTGTGATTTTAAGATCACCTAAATAACCTGTGTATGTGATTATTCACTAAAATAACTCTTAAGGCTACTTGTTGTAGTTTTAAAATTATTTTTAAGCGTTCCTGGTATAGTTTCCAGTATAGATTTTATGCATCGTAGTATTTTCATGCCATGTTGCACTCTTATGGTTTTTAATAACCCACTTGTGCTTTTAATGGACGCAATGTTATGGTTTTTAGGAATGATGTTATAGCTATAAGGCTAGTACTGCTAATAGAAGAATATGAGCGTAATTATACAACATATGAACTTTTAAAAGAAGGTGTTGTGTTTTTAAGATCACCTAAATAACATGCGTGTGTGATTATTCACTATAATAACTCTTAAGATTACTTGTTGTAGTTTTAAAATTATTTTTAAGCGTTCATGGTATAGTTTCCAGTTTAGATTTTATGCATCATAGTATTTCCATGCCATGTTGCTCTCTTATAGTTTTTAATAACCCACTTGTGCTTTTAATGGACGCAATGTTATGGTTTTTAGGAATGATGGTATAGTTATAAGACTAGTACTGCTAATACAACATATGAACTTTTAAAAGAACGTGTTGTGGTTGTAAGATCACCTAAATAACCTGTGTGTGTGATTATTCACTATAATAACTCTTAAGATTACTTGTTGTAGTTTTAAAATTATTTTTAAGCGTTCATGGTATAGTTTCCAGTTTAGATTTTATGCATCGTATTATTTCCATGCCATGTTGCTCTCTTATAGTTTTTAATAACCCATTTGTGCTTTTAATGGACGTAATGTTATGGTTTTTAGGAATGATGGTATAGTTATAAAACTAGTACTGCTAATACAACATATGAACTTTTAAAAGAAGGTGTTGTGGTTGTAAGATCACCTAAATAACCAGTGAATGTGATTAATCACTAAAATAACTCTTAAGATTACTTGTTGTGGTTTTAAAATTACTTTTAACCGTTGATGTTATAGCTTCCAGTTTAACTTTTTTATTTCATCATATATTCATGTCACCATGCTTTGTTATGCTCTGTTATGCTTTTAAATTACTAGTGTTATACTTTTAAAAACTATTGGGGTAGTTTTAAGAATATGATGCACAGTTAATAAGTACCAGAAATTAAAAAATAAAAACCTTCAAATTCCAATAACAAACCATACCTTACATTAAATTTCTTACAGACTTCAAAAATACAGAAACCCAAATAAACATAGATAGAAACCTAGAAAAATAAAAAAGACTTAATATACAATAACATAGATGTCCCAACATAGATTAGACTAACACAAAAGAGCCCTAGTCTAAGACCAGTTACTAGAGCAACTTGTTTAATTCACTGGGTTGTCCCTGTGAAGGGTGTTCACAAATGTACGAACACAACGGATGTAAGGCATGAGATCATGCTCTTCCACACGAACTTCCTTGAGTTGGTTGTAGATAGCCCGGGCATGTGGCTCCATCTCTGGGTGTTGAGCACTCATATGCCTCAATTGGGCTGCAATCCTCATCGCATGATGAAGTGGACTTGCTTGATTGAAGTCCAACTCATTTGGCATAACCATCCGAGCCAAAACTTCAAGCTTTTGTGCAACAGTGGTGTGCCTATGTAGAACACCATTGGCATCCCTGTACCTAATAAATAAAAAAAAAAAAAATTAAAAAACTGAAAACAGAGGAAGAAAACCTTAACAAAAAAATAAATAAATAAATAAATAAATAATATAAGAAAACTTACTGCACCCCATCAACCAAATGATCATTGAAAGCATTGTTGAAGAGAGTCCTCACTCTCTCCGGGTGAGCAGCATAAACTCCATTCTGGCTCAGAGTTTGTGAAGCAGCCATTTTTCCTCTGAATTTTTTTTTCTTCTTTACTTTCTTCTGATTACATTGTTTGTGTGTTTGTACTGTGTGTTTGCATGAACGAATTAGGCTAAGAGAGAGGCTATTTATAGGCAAATGAAGGTGTGTGACTGTTAGATGAAAAGACATGAATTGAATGGATGCAACTTTTCAATTAAAAAAAAAGCTGTAATTTTCGAATTCACATTAAAAACCTGAATTACTTTATCTGAAAATTTGTTATAGTTTCAAGACAGTCAGTTACATTTTTAAGTTGTATTAATTATTTATTTTTAAGAGACCTCATATGCATATTCATATAACAGGAAAACGTTAAAATTTCAAAACTTATTATTACACTTTTAAGACCAATCTTGTTATGATTTTAAAGTAACTATATTTTGGTTATAGTAAAGATTGTTATATTTTTTAAAATTGATTGTGAAATTTACTTGAAAAGACAAGTCTATAACCACTTTTTCAGAATAAAAAAAAAAAAATTACTGCATGCTTGTAATCATTACATCTAGTCTACACACTCTACATCATCCCTGCATGTCTGACTCAATCAATTTCAAAAATTTAACTTCAAAGATTGATGTAATGACATCATAAGATTTGTTCAGAGATAAAAAAGATCTAAGAATCTAATAATTCAGAGATAAAAATATCGGTTTATGGTTTTAAGGTCACGTACTAAGGTTATAAGAAACAATGTTATACTCTATTAGACTTATAATAAAAACTGAAATTGTTAAGAATTAGACTTCTATTAGACTTATAAGATCTACTGTTCAGTTTACAAAAAAATATAATATTATGATTTACATCTGTTTATCAAAATTAAATCATATACTACCTTTAATTGTTATTATTGTGCTTATAACATTTTTTTTTTCTATTATACAAAACAGCTGGTAATGATGATGCAAGTGATGACATTGAGGATGAAGAAGATGAGGATGATGGTGATCCCAGATCCATGAAAGGATACACAGCTGAAACATGGGAAGAGTTGTATGTGCTATACAAGAAACACTCAAATGACCTCGGCTTCTCTGTCAAAAAATGCTCAAAAAAATACATCAAGTCGCACAAGAAGGTAAACCAGATATACTTCATGTGCTCATGTGAAGGAAAATCAAGGGCAAAAAAATCAAAGAATGTGAATCCTTCACTAGTGGCAATGAACCAGATAGTAATGCCTTCCCCTGTTGTCATTGGAGATAAACCACAAGTAAAGACCAGGGGATGTAAAGTGAAGAGGTCAGGTTGTCTTGCACGTGTTAGAGTTAAATACGACAGAAAACATGACCTCTACAGGATTGTACGTCACCACATTCAGCATAATCATGAGATGGTGCCGCTTCCGTTAAATCATCTGAAACGTAGTGAGCGTCACATCAATGATGAGACCAAGAAAATAATTCAGCAATTGGAAGACTGTCATATTAAGCCTGCAGACGCGTATAGTTTGTTAGCAGCTCAAGCTGGAGGAGAGGAACTTGTTGGATACACAAAGAAAGACCTTATCAACCTTGTTGGAAAAATAAGATCAAAAAGCATATAAGGTGGAGATGCTCACACACTGGTCGAGAAAATGGAGGTAATCTACTCTTCATAATGATATCTAGTTTTGTCAATTTTTTGTCTGCTAATATGTTGAGATTTTAAAGACATACTGTTATGATTATAAGACTATATCACATGAATTTAAGGATGAACTGCTATAATTCTAAAACAAATGAATTTAAAATTTGTTCTTTCCAGAAAGAAAGGGATAAAGATCCAACATATTATCATCGCTATTTGTACGGTGACGATGCTAAGCTGACTGCAATTTTCTGGAGAGATGGCATGATGAAGGAGGACTACAAATTGTTTGGTGATGTAGTAATATTTGACACAACGTACTGCACCAACAAATACAACCTCATCTGTGCTCCAATTGTTGGTGTAAACAACCATTGGAACACAGTTATGTTCGGTTGCGCTTTCATGGAAAAGGAAAAAGCAAATAACTTTGTTTGGCTACTCAACACATTTAAGGAATCGATGGATGGAAAAGAACCTGTCACCATTTTCACTGATCAGGACAAGGCAATGTCCAATGCTATAGAGGAGGTATTATTTTTTCCAGCTTATACGAAAACTTGTTATGACGTGTACCCTCTATAAATATTCTCTTATACTTATAATGATTACTTCTATGGCTGTAAAAGTTCATTTCATATATTTAAAGAACATTCTAGTGAGTTTTGTTTTTAAAAAATACTGGATATCAACTCTGTCATATATTTAAAAACACTCTTAAGAAAAAAAGAGCTCTATTATATTTTTAAGATTTTTTGTTGTAGTTTTAAACATTTATGCTATACTTTTAACAAAGGTTTTTGGTGGGAGAACAAGATATAGACTCTGTTTGTGGCACATCCAGCAGAACGCTATCACGCATTTCGGAGAGCTTAAAACAAACATCAACTTCAAGCAGGAGTTTGATTACTGTCTGAAAGGCTGTAATGACTTGGAAGAATTCGACAATTGCTGGAGCAGCATGCTTGTCAAGTACAATGTTGCTGATTCCACGTGGTTTGAGAATTTGTATGCAATTCGCGAAAAATGGTGCACAGCACTAAGCAAAGACTTCTTCTCCGCGGGATTCCTATCATCTCAGCACAGTGAAAGCACCAACAACGCCGTTTGCTTCAAGGCAAATAGGACAACAACTCTGACTAAATTCCATGCCATTTTTTCGGACACGGTGAAAAGATGGAGAAGTGCTGAACAGAAAAAGGAATTTGAAGCTTCATCTTCAAAGCCAAACATTCCAATTCCATCTGGTCTGCTAGTCCATGCATCTGAAGTGTACACCATTGAGGTTTATGAATTTTTCCAAGGAGAATTTTTTCAATCACTTGCTACAACATGGTCTCTGGTCAAGAAAACAAACAAGTAAGTATGCAGTGAACATTTAATTTGCGAGTGTATGGTTTTAATACTATTTTATTGGATGTTTAAGATTACTTATTATGATTTAAGTAGAATTGGATTATTTTATTTCTTAAGTCATCTTTCTGCTATCCAGGAATAATATGGTTCTGAAAGTACACCCAGAAGATGAAAGGATGAAAACACATGAAGTCCATTATGTTAAAAAAGGCGGTGATGTAACAGTTGAATGTTCATGCAAACAATTCTCTGTTGTTGGCTGGTTGTGCTTCCATGCACTTAAGGTACTGACCCATGTCAATGAAACAAGAATACCAGAGAAATACATTAACAAAAGGTGGACAAAAGTGGTGAAGCAAGAAGTATGGGATAGAATTCATCAAGGCAGAAGCGATGTCCTCAGGATAGCTGATGACTCACTACCATGGCGCCAGCAAATGGCAAGGAAATACTATGACTTACTGCTCACATGCTCATCAAGTGATGATCTCAGAAGGTAAGGAAATTACAGTACTCCATTATATATCTTCTATGCTTTTAAAAATTTATGTTGCAGTATTAATAATTATTGTTATGGTTTTAACAATATTTATTAATATCTTCTTTTCAATTTGATTTTCACAAGGGTACTCGAAGACAGTTACAATAGAGATCTAGCACATGCCAGGACTATCCTCTCAATCGAAGAAGGCACAAGCAACAACACCAACCAAGAGAATACAGAAACAACAACAACAAACTCGGACAAGCCACCACGCCTTTTGGATCCTGATCGTGCAGTCACAAAGGGCAGAAAACCAAAGATAAAAAAACAAGTTCAACCGAAGGAAACCACTCGCAAAGGCGGCCCAGATTACATTTTCAATAGAGATACCGGAACGCTTGTTATAACTTTTTGAAATTTCTCTATTTTTTTGTAATATTATGTAATGATATTACAAAAAGCTCGCTATGGATAACAACACAAAAGACACAAAAAAAAATGTTATACTTTTATATAAACAAGTGCTTTTATAGTGCTTGTTTTATAGTGATTGTTTTGACACATTACTTGATGGTTTCTATAGTTACATGTAATGAATATATGAATGATTGTGTTGTGTTACAACTATCACATCAACTCTTAAAACCACAACAAAAATAGAAATAAACCACAAAAGTTATTCTAACAAAAAATCTTTGAACATTGCAAGTTCAAAAAACATTTCATATATATAAAATAAAAAGACCAACATAAGGTGTGAGAAAAAGTACCACATAAACTCTTAGAAAAAACAACAGAACAAATACTAAAAAAAAGGTGTTACATAAAAACACGACATACGGCCTTAAAAAAGCCCAACATAAGATGTTCCAAAAACAGTACCATAAACTCTCAGAACAATACCAAAACAGTACTAAAAAAGGTGTTCCATGTAACACCACACATAAGATCTTAAACAGAGTGTACAGAAAAAGATCCAAATTATAAATCCATACAGACCACCATTTGTTTAAATTGAAAAGACAAGTCTAATTGTTCACATTGAAACATCCATCCAAAAATGAAACTACTTGTCAGGATTTATCCCTCTGAGCTTCATGTTAAATCTATTCAAAGAAATTTTGACCTCTTCCAGTTTAATTTCCCTAGCGGTTTTAGGAACTGCACCACTGGCTTCATCTTCCCTATTCTTGCATCTTTTCTCTCTTTCAGTGACTTCATTTTCTTCGTGCTCTTTTTCTTGCATCTTCTTTCGACCCTAAAAATGCAATTAAAAACACAAAAAAATGATGAGTACAAATAGAAAAGTAACAAAACGTCAAAACTTCACTTCTATAAACTATAATATATATATTTAACTCAACCAATCGTAAAAAAAATAAGAGTTTTACCTTATTCGCCTTTCCCTGATCCTTGCCCTTATCTTTTACATGCTCCTTGACCTTCTCATTTTCAAGCTCCTTCGACATCTCTTTTTCCTAAAGAACATATCCCAAAAAATCATAATAAATAAGAGTAAAACCACAAGATATATCTTAAAAACTAAAAAAGCATAAAAATTGAGACATTCATCCCTTCAATTTACCTTATCACCGTCCTGCTCATTGACATTTGCTTTTTCCAGGTCCTTGGCCTTCTCTTTTTCCTGCACCTTGGCCTTCTCTTTATTCACCTTCTCCTTCTCTTTAATCTGTTTGTCCTTCTCTTTAAGATGCTTTTCCTTCTCTTTCAACACCTTCTCCTTCTCTTTAATCTGTTTATCCTTGTCAGAAATGTCCTTCAATTGCTGCTCAGCATCAATCTTCTCCTTCTCTTTAATCTTGTCCTGCAACAGCTTCTCCTTCTCTTTCTCCAACTTCTCCTTCTCCTTCAACAACTTCTCCTTCTCCTTCAACTGTTTCTCCTTCTCCTTCAACTGTCTCTCCTTCTCTTTTTCCAACATCAACCTCTCTTTCTCCTGCTTCTCCTTTTCTTTCTCCTTTTCTTTCTCCAGCTTCTCTCTCTTTTTCCTTCTTCTCCTTTTCTTTCTCAATTTCTTTTTCCATCTTCTTCTTCGCATTTCTTTCAGCCTTAATCTTTCTAGCATAAGCAAGTTTTTCCTTCCTTGCAGCAGCTTGTTCAGCAGCTTTCTTCTCTGCTCGAATCTTCAACTCCTCATTCAACAACTCTATCATATAATCCTTATCTTTGGAAAACTTGCCAACTAAATCCAAAATACGACTTCTATTCTTGTTGATGTCAGCAAGAACAAGAGAGGCCAACATTTTTGCTCTAAATAATATACGCCAAGACACCTAAATAAAAAATTCGTTAAAACCATATCATATAGCCTTTAAAACCACATCAATGAAATCTAAAAAAGCACAAAGCATACTAAAAATAAAAGTATTCATACCTGTCTCAAATCAGGACAATCATAAGCACTCCCCTGGAAATCTTTCATCAGGTGCATCACATAAACCCCACAATCATTCAGATCATCAAGTTCTTCAAGATCATGCGGCATGACAACATGAATGAACTCGAACGATTCAACCTCATGAGCCCGACTGTGTCCCTCCATTTTTAAAAAAGTTGAAAATCCCTTCTTCTGTACAATAAAACAGTAATATATAGTCTTAAAATAATAACATGGGCTCCTATAAAAGTAATAAAAATAACTTCAGAAAAAAAAAAGAGAAAAAAAATCATACCAAAGCTTCACAATACAACACAGCTTCAGGAAGCCTCTCCTCAGTCAATTTCAAATTGTCCATTAGCTGAACAGACTTTAACTCCATATTAACACTATACAAAGTATAGTGTTCATGTTTATTGCACGGAAAGATGAACTAGAAAACACAAATAGAGACAAAAAACAAATCAACATAAAAACCATAAGCTCAAAAACTTAAAAAGCATAACAAAATGAACAAAAAAAAAAGAAGTAGAATTACCAATTTAACTTCTTCCAACTGATCTTGGGTAACTGAACCCAATGTCATTTTTATCCAAATAGACAACACCTCAACAAACTTCCCAGAATCATCAGCAGTCCAATAAGCAGAAGAATTAAGACCAAAAACAACTCGGTCAATACGTCTCTTAGTCCTCTCGATATCATTAAGAATCATTGCCCAATGATCAATTACATCACTTCTGATCATGTTTTTTGGCTTCAAACTACTTAGATCATCTTGAAAAACATAATTGTTGTCAAAGTATTGGACAACAGAATCATTCCTGGAAGAAAAAATAAAAATAAGAATAAAACAAAAACATCAATCTAAATCCTATAACATAATCACTTAAAAAGCATAACATTATTCATTAGAAGCAGAACAAAAAAATGTACCCATCTACTATCTCAGCAACGTCTGACCAATAATACTCAACAACTTGTTTCCTCAAAAGCTTCATCCCAGAAACAAAAGACTTGTTTTCCTTCATAAACTGTGAAACACAGTCTATGTCAACCCCAGCCACCCCACATTCATAAGTACATCCACGACCATCATTGCGATCAAATGTGGACAAGTAATCATGGATATGTGCCAGTTTTCCACAACCATCAATTGACGACAATGACAAATCTCCATAAGGGCAAGGGCCAAAAATAATACCGTCATTGTTTAAAAGTGAATCTTCTTCCATGAATTGATCTTCAGAATTGTCAACAGGGTCAGCAATCTGACTTTTGTTCTTCAAATCCTCAACAGGAACCTCACGAGAACTTCCAATCGGTTGAAAAAAATCATCAAACTTTGGAGTACAGAAACCAAGATCAAACGAAGGCATAGGGAAATCATCCAACTGGGTTCCATCCACCACATGAGTTACATTCACCACCGGCACAGGTTGTGGAGCATTCACAATCGCTTCCTTCTTCTCCAAAGAAGCTTGACAAGCATAATCAAGATAAGCAATCACCTGGCTAGTAAAAACAATACCATTATCAAAGTCATCATCTATGCTATCATCAAGGATATCTGCAGTGGCATTGGCATGAGCAGGTGGAACTGTTGCACTGGGGACACCACCAATATGAGCATCAGGAACTGTGGAAGTGGGAACATCTGCAGCAACACCACAATCAACTGATTGGCTGTCTCCCTTGCTTGCTGGTTGACTAGTTGGCTGGCTGCAACGCTGGCTTGCCGGCTGGCTAGGTCCCTCGCTTCCAACAGAGAGCAAATCAATGTGATGATTAACAAATAAATGAAAGTTCCGCTTCCACATTACGAATTTCTTGTGGTCTTCCTGCAAAACAAGGAGAGTAAAAAAAAATACATTACAAGATATCTTAAAATCTCACTAAATTTATAAAACAAAACACAAAAGGATCCATCAAAAGATAAAAAAATGGTAATTAAAACCATATTGCACAGTATATTTATTAAAAACATAACAACTAATATTAAAACAATAATAACATTAATTAAAACACCAAAAGACTACAACCCAAAAAAAATTTATAAGCTGTTAAATGCACAATAATGGAAATTAAAAACAAAAGGAATTCATTAAAAACTTTACAGCTGAACACATCTTGTTAATGTCACTATTCTTTGGGACACCAGGAGGGATACGTATCCTCAGGTTCAAAAAATTCTCATCATTATCATCATAATAACCAGTGCCTGCTTTACAAGTTTCATTCAAGGAAGCCATCGCTACATGACCTTCAGCATCCTTCATAGAATCAACTACAGCCACAACATCATCTTCATCTTTACTGATCGGATACACACCCCTCAACTGCATACCCTTGAAGTAATGACCAAACTCTTGATTAACTCGATTACTCAGTCTCTTGTTTGGCCAATGCTTAATCAAAGGAAGACTACATGGCTCTTTCTCACCCTTCCATTGATACCTGTTCAAATGAATAATATAATAAAAACCTTAACATGATATACTATAACCATAACGTAAATACTTAAAAGATCAACAAAAAAATACCTATGCAAATAACAAATCAGCAACACCAGAACACACCCACTAACAGACCATGCCGTGTCACAATTAATATAGTTACTTATGCCTTTGCTCAGCCTCTCCATAAGACCACCAGCATTGGTGCCATGCCATGCCATGGCACCATGCACTATTTTGCCTCCATGCCGCGGCATCGTGGCTTGTTTCTGCATTGGTGGCCACGATGCCGCGGCATGGTGGTTTTTTTTTTTTTTTTAATTGTTTTTTTTTTTTTTGATAATTATAATATGATAAGATGAACTAAAATTAAAACAAAATATATTTAATAGTTTATTTGAAATAACTTACATCAAATTTAAACACATAACACAGAATCATACTCATTATAGAACGAGTTCACATCAAATTTAAAACACAAAATCTAACGAATTGAGATGCAACAACCACACAACACACAAACATAAAATGCATGAAACTTAAAACAAATAAGACACACGATTGATGAAGCTCGCACAATCAATCACTAACACCTCCAGATATGTTCCATGAGGTCTGAAGTTAGTCGTTCATGCGTGTTGATGCTATGCATCTGTCGGTTAATATTCATGTACTCATTCAGAGAGTTTATTGTTGATGTCGTCCTTCGAATATGAATTCCACGATCGAAATCCTCAACGTAAGACCTTGTGTCGTCCTCAAACTCTTTCCTCAGGCTTTCCATTTCACTTTCATAGTTTTTGTATGTGTGGCGTTCATCCTCAACTATCATATTGTGGAGTGTGATGCAGCAATCCATGATCTTACGGAGTATGGACTTGTTGTGAGCAAGAGCCGGGTTTCGTATTATTGCAAACCGTGCTTGCATAACTCCAAAAGCCCGTTCCACATCCTTACGGCAAGACTCCTGGAGCTGAGAGAACTTTGATTCTTTATGAGTTATGGGATTGGGGATGGCACTCACAAACGTAGCCCATGCTGGATAGATACCGTCAGTTAGGTAGTACGGCATGCTGTATTGATGGCCATTCACCGTAAATTCCACAGGAGGTGCAGTGCCGTTGAGAAGATCCTCGAACACTGGTGAACGCTGCACGATTGATAAGTCATTGAATTTTCCGGAAACTCCAAAGAATGAATGCCATATCCAAGTGTCTTGGGATGCCACAGCTTCTAACACAAGGGTAGGACTTCCACATTTCCCTTGGAATTGACCGTGCCACGCCGTCGGACAATTCTTCCAAATCCAATGCATACAGTCGATACTCCCAATCATGCCCGGAAAGCCTCTTGCCTTGTTGATTGCTAGAAGTCGCCGTAAGTCATCTTCATTGGCCCTCCTCATGTAGGTTGCGCCAAACTCTGCAACCACAGCGTCACAAAAACGCGAGAGACATTTCAAAGTCGTACTTTCACCAAGGCGACAATACTCATCAACCGAGTCAGCACAACACCCATAAGCTAGCATTCGAATGGCTGCGGTACATTTTTGGAGTGTGGATAACCCTTGACGGCCAGCAGCATCTAGCTTGCAGACAAAGTAATCATCTTGATGCACAACACCAACAACTACTCGTTCAAACAAGGCCCTACGCATTCTGTATCTGCGTCGGAACTTATCTGCATAAGGAGCGACCTGACCAAAGTAATCACGCTCGAGTAGCACGGCACGTGAAACTCTTTCCCTGTCAATATATTTTCGCTTCTTCTTTGAAGTGTTTTTTGGTTGTTCTTGTTGTTGATGTTGTTGGATGGAGTGCATCATATGGGGTATGTTGTTCATTATGAACTTTTGAGCTTGTTTGAAGGTATTCGAGGAAGAGGCGGAGGATGCAAAATTCAAACTTTCATCAGACGATGACGAGCTTGATGATGAAGAGCTTGATGACATGATTATTTTAAACTTAAGAAGTGGATGAAGGGTTGGTGTATCTAAATTAAGTTCCAGAGTTGCATTATATAGACATGGATGAGACACATTGCCTCGGATATGATAAGATTTTTGAAGATAAGATTTTTGGAGATAAGATTTCAAAAGATAAGATAACATGCTTAGTCATGGCTGAGTCAGATTGCATAGGATGCCTCAAGTAGTGTTATGATTCCTGCCGAATTCAAATTCATGATATCTGACAAAGTAAAGTTCTGATTCCTGACAAAGCAAATTAAAAAGTTGTTTGACTAAAAGTAAACTTTTGATTCCTGACAAATTCAAATTCAAATTCAAAGCAAATTCATTTCATTGCAACGGATACATGGGAAATGAAAATACAAACAAGTCACACTTACGGAGTTGAAATAACACAATGCGAAAATTAAAGTACAAACACGCCACACTTAAATGCCTAAACAAACACACTTAAACACTTAACAAACACACTTAAACAAGTTTCACCACTCAATTGTTCGGAAACAATTCGGCTCTGAGTGCATCTGCCACTGCTCTCTGCTCGGCATTCAAATTATCGTAGTGAGGCAACAGATCCATCAGGAATTTCATCCGCTCATTCCTCAACTTCTCCTCTTTCAAGTACTGGTCCTTCAGTTTCCTGGCCTCCCTCTTTTCCTCCTTCTCCCTTTCAAAGGCGAGCCTGCTGTTATGAGCTTCCTTGTCCCACTCAATCCTCTGTCTTTCATACTCAAGAGCCTGGGGATAATTACCATTGAATTGCACCCATCCCTCACCTATCGTCTCCATTGCGGAGTTGCAAGAACTTCCACCTTGTGCCATCCTTTTCGCCTTGTCCCGACCCATAGGGCGTTTCGGACTCGAGACACTGTCATCAACTAAGTGGTATCGCTTCGTCCCACTACTGCCACCTCCCGTTGACTCCATTCGTTCATCCCCATCTACATCAACATCCACAGTGACATTGTTTGGATCTTGCTTCTTCTTCAAGTGAGTCTCCCAATTCAAGTACATTTCATACATCGGGTACGACTTCACAACATCCCACTGTTTAAACAGATGAAAACCAGAGCTGTACAGTGTGTTTTCCTTGTGAAATTCCTGAGCCGTGTTGATCACATTGTCGTTGTTGAATCCACTACGCTGGCCAACTGCACTCACAGCCCTCTCATAACAGCCAAGCCAATTATTAATTTCCTTCTTCATACGGTCGACTCTTTTGCGCATTGAATCTGGAGTGCGGTGGATAAGTCCGGCGTGCAACCCGTCCGCCCTAGCCTCCTCATACATTTCATGAACCTTTTTGAATAAAGTAGCATACCTCTGGTTCGTACCGACGATAGGATCTGAGCAAACATCCATATAGCAACGAAGGAGAACCAAATCTTCCTTCTCGGTCCATTGCACGTTCCGTGGTGGAGCCTTGGCGTTTGTCGCATCAGTGGCGGCCTCCTTCCCTTTTCGACTACGACCCGTTGGCTTTGGCTGATTTTGGGGCTGAGTCTCTGCAACGAACTCAGGAGTTTGGGAGAACATTCCCGGTATTTGAGACTGAGGAGATGGGAAATTTTGGGTGTTTGGCTCTTCGGGCTCATTTTGAAACAAAGGGCGAACGACATTCGGGGAGGTAGAGTTCAACAACGGTTTGCGAAGTTGGCTCATGAGCTCTGCGTACAACTCTTTCTCATATTCCTTCATATATGCAAGAGTTTCACGAGTGTAAAGCTGACCGTTGAACTCCATCTCACCGGACAAAAAAATGGAGGGTTAAGGGGGGTTTTGATGTTAAGAGTGTATTTTGAGTTTAATTAAGAGAGAAATGGGAGCTGGAGATGGGGTGCTCCAAACATAGCCGAGATTGGTCTCTATTTATAGATCTCGAAAAAATAGAGCTGTTGGTGATTTTTATTTATTTTTTGCATTTTTATTTTTCGAGTTATAGCCGTTTTTGTCCGTTGGAGTATAAAAGCAAATAAAGAAAAAAAACAACAAAAAAAAATTAAAAGGGACCATTGAGGGGCTGCCAAGTGGCAGCCCCTCACTATTTCAACACCGCGTCGTCTCACGACGCGGTGCTGAAATAGCACAGACGCCGGGGTTGTTGCCCCGGCGTCCCTGCATCGGTGCGGCGGGGTGCCGCGGCGTGGGACGCCGTGCACCCACGCCGGCACCGATGCAGCGAGTCTAACATAACCGCACCAGTCCAAATTCTTTATCCCAGAGACATCCTCCAACAAAGGCAGCAAAACATAATCTATGGTATGGTTGCGATTTGGAGCCAGGATACAACCACAAGCATAGAGTACAAAGAGCCTCTTGAATTCATCACCACCATCCACCATTTCACTCAAGTAGTGACCAATAGATGAGCAATAAGTAATATCTGGAGCACTCACAGCCTTATCATTCCCATCCTTATCCTTCCTCTTTGTGACATGAGGATACTTCTCACGGAATTCAATCTTCAATTCCACATCAATATAAGGACATACCTTTTTTCCAACACACCGTGGGATAAGAAAAAGGTCCTTCACATCTAAACTGCAGACCTGATAAGAGGTAAACTCACTTTTCACATCACCAATATGCTGAACATTACATAACGGATCAAACTTGTTGATCAACGCCGGTAAAAGGCCACTAGGAAGTCTCTTGATGTCTATATCCAGCAAACCACCGAAACCTATATCTCGGATATCTATCTTTTGCTGCTCGGACCACTGAATTTTACAGAAGTCAAAAGACATAGAATGTGCGAAATCAATCACTGAACCATCCTTCAACAGAACAACATTCTTCTTTTCACGGTTCCTGCGTTTGACTTCCTTCACAAGCGAAACACTAGCCGAAGAAGCAACACCCTGCTGGGTTGCTGTACCAATTACTTCAGTTGCTGTAGGAATTACTTCTGTTGGTGTAGGAATTACTTCAGTCGGTGTAGGAAGAGCTTGTGCACACTGCACATGCACTTCAGATGGATCACCTGCACCTAAAATTCACAACAAAACACATCTTAAACCATAACAAATATCACATAAAACCCCAATAAGACATCTTTAGAAAAAAATAACAGAAACATGCACACAAAAACACATAATTAAGCAAAAAAGCCCCCAAAAACTAAAACCACAACAAAAAGAAAAATTCAAAAGAATAGACAACTTAAAAGTCGCACATATAACCTGTTACCTAAAAACCATAACATAAATCCCCTAAAACCACAACAAGACATCTTAAAAAAATAACACAACAAATGTACAGAACAAATAAAAACCCAACAAGACATGGAATAATAAAAAGATAAAAAATCCCGCCCAAAGATAATTAAGCATAAAACCACCACAAAGAACGAAAAAACCATAAATAATATCAAACACACAAACACATAACATTTAACAACATAATAAGCTACGAGTTTATTTTCCTCAATAAAAAATGGTACGAGTCTATCCAAAACTTTAAATCCACAACAACAATGAAACGAACCAAAACAAACAAACAACGAATTAGAAAAATAACAGAAACATGCACACAAAAACACATAATTAAGCAAAAAAGCCCCAAAAACTAAAACCACAACAAAAAGAAAATTCAAAAGAATAGACAACTTAAAAGTCGCACATATAACCTGTTACCTAAAACCATAACATAAATCACCTAAAACCAAAACAAGACATCTTAAAAAAAATAACACAACAAATGTACAGAACAAATAAAAAACCAACAAGACATGGAGTAATAAAAAGAAAAAAATTCCCGCGCAAAGATAATTAAACATAAAACCACCACAAATAACGAAAAAACCATAAATAATATCAGACACACAAACACATGACATTTAACAAACATAATAATGCTATGAGTTTATGAACCATATAATACAGCCGCCAGTTTATCCCCAAGCATTTAATACCATAAAATAGCAGTGCATATTTAAAAACCACAACATAAAACCAAAAACCACAACAACCGAAACTACACTTACTATTAGCAGTCGAAGCCGTATTACGGCGACGGCGAGTCCTCCTCACCGGAGCGTCCGGAACATCACCCTCCCTCTTCGTCATACTCTGTCAAAAGAAAACGAAGAAAAAACTGAGTGAAAAACCCTAGATAGCGAAGAAAAAAAGGAAAAATCAAAGGAGCAACAGTAATCAGGAAACGAAACCGAATCGGAGAGACCAAATCGGAAAACGAAAAGCAACGACGAAGAAGATCTGAAAAGGACCTCTCAAACCTAGAGCATTAGACTGAGGAAGAAGAGAATGAGACTTTCAGAGAGAAATCGCAGAATCACGCAGTACACCTCGAACTATGTGTTTCTCTGTCTGAGAATGTGTATTTATGTAATAAGAAAAACCGGGTTTATAATGAAAACCGGTCAACCAATCGGTCCAACTCAAAACCACCGACCAAAAATAGAAAACCAGCGAGTTTTCTATAAAACCAGGCCTTTCCATTTTTTTAGGAAAGGCTGGCCTCCCCATAAACTTTAGCAAATTGTAGTCTAATAACTAAAAAAAAACAAGTATATGTATGAACTGAATTATTGCAGTTTGGTTATGGGATTATTGAAGGACTATATATGAGAACCTGCAATTTGAAGCAAAAGAAATTGGGATCCTGCTTTGTGAAGAAGGGTTTAATTTCAAATTGAGATAGGATCAAATGTTCATTTAAGTCTGAAATCAGAGAAATGAAATATTCGAATTATTATTACCAGTGTGGTATCTACTATCCAATATGTGAACAATAGGATCATGAACTCTATTGAATAACATTTGCTGAAATAGGTGCAGAATAGGTTGTCATAAATCTGACTGGGGCATATAGGTCTTTTCCAACTCAGTTGTATGTCATCTGTGATCGGGACATTTTATGATAACCAGAAAAAAACCATGTACTTCAGACCACAGTGGTGTATAATGAAACCAACGGACCATTCTATAATTCAATAATTCAATGGGACAACAACACTTTCGCTTATATAATCTCTTTCTTGTACATAATTTTTTTTTTTTTTTTTTAACTTTTTTATCGAACTCCCATGTACAATTTCTAACTACATTTGTGCCGCAGGATCATGCCAAAATAGAAACTCCATCCGGAAATGTTGTATGCCTATTAATGTTCCATTAGTCTTTTTTAAATATTTAACGGAAATACTAATGGTGTTAGTAAAATTGGGTAAATTGTCACTTTCTAAAAAATGTTTGATGGTACCATGACATTTTAAAAAGATATCCGGGTAATGTGCAACATTTTAGAAAAGGTTTAGTGGTATCATGACATTTTAAAAAGATATTAGGGTAAAGTGCAACTTTTAAAAAAGGTTGGGGGCAACATACTTTTTTTTCTTTAGTATATGTAACCCATCTAGTGCTGCATGAGAATCTTGAATGTAATTTTTATGCAACATTGTGAATTGCAGGACCTAGTAACGAGAGAAATGTTTGGTTATGCTGAACTTAGAGAGGGCCTTTATCATTTGAAGAATGAACACTATCAATCTAATGCAACTGCATTTGGTGCTAAGTGTAAGAATCAAGAGATGAAACAAGCTACAGGCATCATATGATGGGTCACATATCTCTAAACAACCTTCATTCTATAGGATAAAGATGTATTCGTGACATTTGTCACTTTGTTTAAACAAAAGAAGCTTCCATTTAATGAAAGTGTTTCAGTTTCAAAAAATGTTTTTAATTTAGTCCATGTTGATATATGAGTACCTTTTCATGCTGCATCATACAATAAGCAACATATATTTTTTAATCAACAACAAAAAATGTTTTTGATTTAATCCATGTTGATATATGAGTACCTTTTCATGCTGCATCATACAATAAGCAACATATATTTTTTAACCATTGTTGATGATAAATCCAGGTGCACATGTCTTTATTTAAAGAAAACAAATATGGAACAAAACTTACTCTTAAATTATAATAATAAAATATTTAACAAAATTATTTCATGAAAAGATAGACCTTATATTTGCATAATATAATTTTATTATATATTTTATCATTATAATTATAGTTTGAGAGTAATTTGTAGTTAAAGTTGAACAATGTTGACAAAAAAATAATTAAAATGGGTTAATTATAGATAGATGGAGGGAGTAATATACGTACAAAGTGTCATGACAAGCAAATTTATGTGATTTATAACTTATGAGCTTGAGCATGTAATAATTTATTGTGGTTTAGCTTGACTTACATGCGGCCAATATAATATATCCGGTGTGCGTTATCTCAAACTTCATTAAAAATAAAAATACATAGGTATCAATCTAAAAGATTTCAATAGACACATATGGCTTTCCTTTTATAAAGAGGACAGGATTTCCGAGGTGAAGATGACCCTCTTGTCACACATAAATTCATGACCCACGGCCCATACCAACTTTAAACTTAAACAGCATTGGACCATGGGTTGGGTTATTTGCGGACAAAACTGTATGACTTCCATGTGAAATGGTCTCTATGACTAGCTAATAGAAATCATTAGAGACCAATTCACTTCCAACTGTTCGGTTCCTCTTCGGGCAAAAGTCAATTTGGGTAGGGTGTTACTTGGGTACTCCAAAATGGTGTTGTTCAATTTGGATACTCTACAAATACACAATATCCATTTTTGTTCTCCAATCCATTTTCCGCCAATTTTGCTTATCTGGCTGCCGGAATACGGTGACATGTTAATTTTGACCCTTAACTCATATTTGAACTTTAAACCTAAACAAAAACATTTAAGTAGATGACACGTGTCGCGTTCATATTTAATCTAGCAATTTTTTATTTCAAAAAACTTACTTAATTTTTTAATTTCAAAAATATATATATAATTCAGAAAAATATTATTTTTTTAAGATGTAGAAAAATAATAAAAAATTAATTTTATAAAAAAGGTAAATTGTGTTTCTTAAATTAATATATATATATATATATATATATATATATATGTATATATATATATATATATATACTAGAAAACACGTCACACTCTACTTTTCTACGCGTGTGAAAAGTTGCGTGTGGAACGTGTTTCTTAGTGCGGTTTATTTAATTATTATAATCAAACTTGCATAAGATGTAGTGCGAAGTGTATTGTTTAATGCAGTTGAATTTAATTGTTATAATCAAAATCGCATAACATGTATGGGTAAACTGTTCATGACAGGGACTGAGAAAAAAAATCACCCTATTTAATTACAAATATTACAAAATATAAAGAATTTTTTTTTTTAAAAAGGCTAACATAAAAATAATCAAAATTTTAACACTACAAAATTTCTAAAATTATCACCGATGGGAGCCAGCCCAACCATAAAGGTGGGTCTGCACCTAGGGCTGTGCATAAAAACCGAAATTGAAAAACCGATCCAAAAATCCGCAAAACCGATCCGAACCAATCCGATCCGGTAATTTCGGTTCGGATTGCGGATCACTAGATTTGCCATTTTCGGTTTTCGGATCGGATTAAAATCCGCGGATTATCGGATTAATCCGATCCGATCAAGTAATTATTATTATTATTTTTTTAATAAATAACCCACGACCTAATATAAAGACAGGAAGAAACGGAAAACCTAATCCTCATTTCTTCTTCCGCCCCCTTCTCTCGTTTTCAACTTTTCCCCTTTCTGCCTCATTCGCGTAACCTAATCTGCCGATTTCGATTCACGTAACATCATCAATTCATCAATTCATCTTCCTAATCTGCCGATTTCGCAAATTCAAAGTGGTAATTCATTGATTTCGATTGAATTACTAAGTTTCTTACTTGTTTCGTTCTCAATTCACGTAACCTAACATCGTTTTTTGGTCTCAGGTGGCGATGGTTTGAACTTGAGGTCGTCTCCGCCTCTCCGCCGGTGTCTCTAGTCGTCTCCCTCTCTGGCCATTGTCGGGTAAATGTTCATTCCATACCCATTGACTCCCTTTTTTACTTCTCTGCTGGTCGTCTGCTCGTCTGTTGGTCGTCTCGTCTGCGTCTGTTGGTCGCCGCGTCTGTTGGTCGTCTATTGGTGTCTCTGGTCGTACTCGTCTGTTGGTCGTCGCGTGTCTTACTATGCTTGTCTATGTCTGAACTCTGAACCGATACCCCTAGTGAACGAGACATTGAACAGAGGACCTGTAATATTACTACTACAGTTACTTTATTTAGAGCAAAAGATAACTTATACCATATACAGAGCATTCAATTTTCGACCTAACCTAGATAATAGTAGTAACTAGTAAACACCTTATGCAGTTATACAATTTATCAATGCATATTGATGATGATCAGAGGACTACCACTAAACAAAACTTGCACCATTACATTTTATTATATTATGCATTGAAGTTATAATTGCTCTCAGTGTAGTATTTTTCTGATTCTGGTTATATTTTCCTGTTATACAGAGTTTGCTAGGATGGCTACCCCGTTTGCAAGTGTTGAAGTTGATATGATTGATCTGGATGAGTTGCAG
This sequence comes from Plantago ovata, assembly GCA_028274465.1. Classification (NCBI taxonomy): domain Eukaryota; kingdom Viridiplantae; phylum Streptophyta; class Magnoliopsida; order Lamiales; family Plantaginaceae; genus Plantago; species Plantago ovata. The sequence goes on from CM051457.1 coordinate 53,898,683, forward strand.
AGCAATGAACCTGATCCTGCTGTATCTGGAAGTGAAGCTAGGCCCTTCAAAGGCAGGTCCATTGTATGGAACCACTACACTGAGTATCCTGATCCAGAAGATCCCAAACTGAAGAGGTACAGATGCAACTATTGTCCTAAAAATTACGCTTACCATCCAAGATCCGGAACAACTACTATGTTGAATCACTTTAAGAATTGCATGAGTAACCCTGATAATAAAAACAACCGTGTCATTGAAAATTATTGTCGGGCTAGTGGTGCTACAACTGTTGATGGGGATGGGAATTCACAAAGAGATATGGGTCAGTTAATTGTTTTTGATCAAGCTGTTGTTAGAGAGGCCCTTGTTAGCATGATAATTATTGATGAGTTACCATTTTAATTCATTGAGAATGAAGATTTTAGGAAGTTTATGGCTGTTGCTTGTCCACTGTTTATGATCCCATCGAGGACCACTATTGGTAGAGATTGTTTGGCAATGTATAAGGATGAGCGTGAAAAGTTGAGAACCTTTTTTAGATTAACCAAGCAGCGAATCTCAATCACCACAGACTTGTGGACATCTAACCAAAAACTCTCTTATATGGTTATCACTGCACACTTTGTTGATGATGATTGGAAGTTGCAAAAGAGGATTTTAAACTTTGTTACTTGTCCTAAGCATAGAGGGGATGAAGTTGGTTTGTTAATTGAAGAGTGTTTGAATGATTGGGGCATTGATAATATTTTCTGCATAACAGTAGATAATGCATCAGCAAATGAAGTTACTGTTAATTATTTGAGGAGAAAATTTGTGAACAAGGGTACAACTGTGGTTGGGGGAAAATGCATGCATGTTAGATGTACTGCACACATTATTAATCTCATTGTCCATTCTGGTTTGACTGAGTATAGTGAATCTATTGATCGAGTTCGACATGTGGTTAAGTATGTAAGGAGTTCCCCAGCTAGGTGTTACAAATTTGATGAATATGCTGCCAAAGAAAAGGTGTCCACTAAAAAGCATTTAGCTTTAGATGTCGTCACTAGATGGAATTCTTCTTACTTGATGTTGGAAAGAGCTATAATTTTCAAAGATGTTTTTGAGAGGTATAAAATTGAAGATTCTTCTATACGTTCTGATTTTCCTAAAGATGGACCGAAAGCTTTTCCAACTGATGATGATTGGCATGTTGCATCTTTCATGGAGACTGTTTTAGAAAACTTTCATGACTCTACAGTTCGAGTGTCGGGTACTTATTATGTTACAACAAACTTGTTCTTGGATGAAGTTGGAACCATTTATACTTTGTTTAAGGAGTGGATTGAGGGTCCAAACAAATATTTGAATGCTGTTGCTGTGAAGATGAAGGATAAGTTTGATAAGTATTGGGGTATAGGGACTGAAAGAGCCAATGTGATTTTCTATGTTGCTAGTTTGCTTGATCCTCGTTACAAATTGAACTTTTTGAAAGCAAGTTTGGTACACATGTTTAGTGAAGAAACTGGTGGGAATTTGGCTAAGGCATCCATGGATGCGTTGAAAGAACTTTACGAAGAATATAAGGGCTGCTCTACTACTGCCCCTAAGTCGTCGCGCACAACTTCCAAGAATCAAACTACAATTGGGTTAGGTGTTCTTGGCAGACCAATTAAGAAAGCATTGAAACCCAACAGAGACTTTTATAATAGGATTCAAGCAAGTATTGGGAATGTCGAGGCACAAACTGAATTGGAAAAGGACCTTGCTGCGGATCAGATTTCACAAGATGATTATGATTCCATAGAGTGTAACATTCTCCAATGGTGGAATGACCATAAGAGAGATTATCCTGTTTTAGCAAGGGTTGCTCGAGATGTCTTCGTTGTACCTCTCTCCACAGTTGCATCGGAGTCTGCGTTTGACGATTTCAGATCTTCGTTGACCCCTGAAAATGCACAAGCATTGATTTGCACACAAGATTGGATACGTCAAGGTCGTGTCTTAACTTCCGAGGAGGAATATTCTCTAGTTCAAGAGATTGAAAATGGTATAATTATTTATTTCTTTTTTTGTTTGCTGTTTATTTTTTAATGTTTATACTAAATTTTGTATTTTGTATTATTCCAGATTTGAGAATCACCGATGAAGAATCTGCTGCTGAAGCCTAGTTGATGTGCACCTCTAAAAGGTATTTAAGACTTTAAGTAGTTAGTTTCCAGATTTGACTCTTGTTGATGTGCACCTCTTAAAGGTATTTAAGACTTTAAGTAGTTAGTTTCCAGATTTGACTCTTATTGCTGCTGCTGTGCTGACTATTGTATTATTCCATGTTTACTAATCATGTTTATTTGAAGAATCTGTTCATGACTCCATGCTTGTTTAATAATTTTGTTCATGTGTTCACTATTCAGGTTCAAGAATCACGGAATCAGGACTCTGTACTTATCGAAGTTTTTGGGAAGGGCTAATATTATGTTTTGTAATGGTTGATATTAGTATTCGAAGTATTGTTGTCTTTTCAATTTGATCAATGTAATAACTTTGAACTTGTTACTTGGAACTGGTAGTTTGAAAGACATTTAGATTTTTGCTGAAAGTTGAGCTTTATTCATATTGAATGAAGTCTATCTGTGTATTAAATCCTTTTGTATAGCTGTGTTAGCTATATATATATGTATATATTTTTTTTTTTAATTTTTTTTAATAATTTTCGGATTAATATGGATTAATCCGAACCGATCCGATTATTTTCGGATTAATTCGAAATCCGATCCGAAACTTCGGATCGGATTTCGGATCGAGCAAATCCAGCATTTTCGGATCGGATTTGATCCGATCCGCAACATGCACAGCCCTATCTGCACCTGTTCCTCATTGAATTTCGAGAGTCTTGTGTTTCAATTATAATCAGTTAGTCTCTGTTCTCCTAGTCTAAACAGTTGTGAACGGAGCTGAACTAAATAAAGCTGAGCTGAACTGAATGAAGCTGGACTGAACTTATTTCTAGTATAAAATATTATTAAGCAAATCTGAACCGAACTTAATATATCTGAACTGAACTGAACTTAATATATCTGAACTGAACTTAATACATATGAACTGAACTTCTAAACTTAATACATCTAAACTGAACTTAAAATAATCAATTTTCAGACGAAGATAACAGACCCTTACTAATAAGGGAGTCCCACAAGTAAAAATCACGAGAGTAAAGTTGCTCGAAAGAATTTTGCATTGGAGAACATGGTTGACAGCAGTTTAGACAAACTTTTTTTTCATTTGCTTTCACATACCCAACATTTTTACAGTTTTACATATATACATATGAGGTTGGTTGACGATTCGTTGTCTCAGCTGCAACGTAGACCGACTCTCACTCTACATAGGAGTAGTTTATAAAGAAATAGAGAGTAAGAAAGGAAAAAATAGATTTTATTATATGTAGTTTGAGTGTGGAACTTCAGGTCCACACAAAACGAACAATACATTAGTTAGGCAATTTGTAAATAAAAATAACCAATACAGAAATATGTGAAAACCTACAGCTTCCGTGGCTCTTGTCTACAGCTTCTGACCAAACAGCTCCAGCAATTCTAGCGTATAACAACGCTGCAGCTTCTTGTCCCAGTTCATGATCCATCAAGAAGCCACTGAATTGCCATAACACCATTCCATTGACAGTTAGATCTCTGATCTAACTAATCACACAACGAAGCAATAACATTAATCAAGCATCCGTAATGAAACCAACATCTGTAATAAAAAACTGAAACTTTCTCAGTTCGGCACTTGTATCAAAGCTTAAGCTTGGATATCAGTTATCTGATGAAGTGATAACAAGTGGCTGCAGCATTAACTGAAACTTTGTTCTATTGAATGGAACCAAATTGATACCCTTTGCCTTAATCTTTTGAATTCATCCATATAACAAGCCTGATGCTAGATAGATGCTTTACATCTGCTACCAATTTAAGTCACAAGTTTGGATTTGCGAAAAAACCACAATTTAAAGACCACATTTTTTTGAAGTTTTTAGCATCTTCTCTTTTATACACATACACAGAGCCAGAATCAGCTTGAACAGTTTCTCTGTCAAGCCATAAATGAACGCATACATGGGAAGATTGGCTACAGAGCATTAAAGACATTGTTCGGAGATATTTATGCAACACATCCTCACCAAAATAAAAAAAAAGGAATTCTAGACTATTTAGTTCAAATCAACCGCTAATTATCATCATCAGGATTCATAAATTTTTAGACATCTGCAAATTTACACCTAAAAGGCTCAAACCAATTCAGTGAGAGTCCAGATGGACAAGTCGTAGTTGACTTGTACTGCGGTTTTCCCGATTTATGTTTAGTGTGGCAAATAAAGCACATTAGTTGGTGTAAGCAGCTTAATTAATTATCATGTTTTCTCAGAAAATCCGCAGCTGCTAAAGGAGATGGGATATGAACAAGTAATATTGGAGGGTGACTTGAGAGCTGGCTTCCTGCAAATAGCATGTACGCCACATAACAGTAGGGGTTTAGAGAACGACAAAATGATCTCCCTATATATAACTCAAGAAGAAGCAATCAACAATCTCTAATCTAAGTGGACAACATACTCTCTGATTCTACCGTTTTCAAAATTATAGAAGATCTCAATAAAGATAACAAAATCTGTTACTCTACAATTACAAATATTGCAAAGTATTCCACACAGAGACAAACATGTAATCCAAAGAAATAGTTCAAACAAATAAAAGCCACAAAAGCTTCCCATTACATAGTGATTCATACCAAGATACAGCAACCGAGAAGATTAACCAAAAAGACCAGAAAAGCTTATTGTAAGTGTTGTTGTTTTAGGGAGGTTCACCTATAGGTTTACCTATGTTAGGTAACTTGTAATTTTGATGAGCAATTAACCATGCTAAATTAAGAACAGTCCAGTAACTAGTACTCTTAACGTCCATAGGATTTTAGATTTTTAAGGACATTGTAAAAGAGAAACGTTTGCTGATGATTTAGATAGGTGTTAGATAAGTTATTTCTTTTAGTGTATGACGTATTTTGTTTTCTGAGAAGAAAATAATTTATTGACACTTTAGCGTATGATGTATTTTATTTTCTGAAAAGAAAATATCTTATTGATGCTTAGCTTTAATTAATCTTATTTTCTGAAAAGAAAATGACCTATTGAAGCATTTGCTGAAGATGTATTTTGTTTATTACAAACAAATTATTGAAGCAAATAAGAAACCGGTCAGAATCTTGAAGACTTTTGAAGATCTGAAGACTTGAAGACTTGAAGACTTGAAGATTGCTGAAGACTGGTAAGGCACGTGTTGCTCAGAAAGTGAAATTTTCAGCAACAGCATTGCATAAGTGAAAATCTGAAAGACAGAGTAGGTTGTGCTTGCTGAAACTGAGAATGAACACTTGCTGATGAACATATGTGACCTCTTGCTGAATGTACGTGATTTTGCGCTCCAATGTTACTGTTTGAATTCTATTCAAATGTGCATTTAATGCAAAGCTTACACGCGAAGGACATGAAGACTAGAAGACAAACAAAGGTTGCTGCTGAAAGTACAAAAGCAAGATAGTGACATGTTAAGGAACAAAAGCCTTAGGATTTGAAATTCAAACGGCTCCTTACTTGCACTATAAATAGAGGTCATCCGGCAAAGAGTTGAAGTGTGTCAACAACGTGATCAAACTCTCACTTGTGCTTAAAAACTCACAAACCTTCAAACACTCTTACTGCCATTGATCCGTTCCAAGACTTAAAGCTTGAAAAAGCTACTTGTGAAGAAGTAGAACAAACTCGGCTAAGAAATTAGTTAAGTGTTCTTTCTTTCGAACAAGAACAAGTCTTGACACCAGAAACAATCAAACTTGTTTACTGCAAAGTATTCCAAGTTGTGTTTCTTAGATTACTTGTTGTAACTGAATAAGTTATAATTAAGTCATCTCACCCCAAAACTCTCTAACTGATTTCAGGCGTGATATTCAGGGGGAACTTAATCGAGCAAAGTTTTGCTGATTAAAAGTACCAAGTTTGGTGGAGAACAAGGTTGAAGTTCTCTAGTTTAGGTTGGAGACAAAGCAAGTGTGCTTTGGTTTCTGTTGAATCGCTTTAGATAGGAGATTGTAAGGAACCTCAATCACATCTTAGTGGATTCAGTCCTAGAAAGGACAAAGTGGATTAGTTGAGAGATTACGCCACTCTCAGATACCACTATAAAAGCGTTTGTGTGATTTACTTACTGCATTTAGCTTTCAGCAAATTATATCTGTTTGTACAGAGTCACTCACTTCACTTGCTGAAACTCTTTACTTGCTGAAAAAGCACTTATTGTTTCAAAGACTTCCGCTCTCTGATTTAAGTACCAGCAAACCAAGTTACTGGAAAGTAACTTACGCTTGCTGAGAAAGTTAAGTATCAGCAACCTCATTACTTAAAAGTAATAAGTACTTGCTGAGAAAGTTTTAAACGACAAAAGTTTGAAAAGACTATTCACCCCCCCCCATCTAGTCTTTTCTTGTTGTTTAAAGGGACCAACAAGTGGTATCAGAGCCAAGTTTCTTTAGCCTTCTGCACTGAACCTAGATCTCCTTAAGTGCTTTCCGTAAATCACTTTCACTTGATCAGTTTGGTAGTGCTTTGCTGACAGGATGTCTTTAGGAGATGCTCCCTTGCTGAAGCTGGAAAATTACGAGAAATGGCGAAACAACATGATGTTACATCTTGAGGCCATTAGTGATGAGATGGTCACCGTCATTAATGATGGACCTATCAAGATCACCAAGGTTGAAAGAAGTTTCCCTCATAGAACCACTGAAGCTGGAAAGGAAACTATCCAAGGCGAACCATCAGATACGGTTGTGCCAAAACCAAGAGAGGAATGGACTTCTGACGAAGCTAAGAGATTCCGTCTTGATGGCCAAGCAAGAAATATCATCATCAGATGAACTCCGGATACCATACAGTGCAAACTGTGGGGTGCTAAGACTGCTAAGGAGGCTTGGAAAATGGTTCAAGATCTTTGTGCTGGATCTGACAAGACCAAGGAAAACAAACTTGAAGTACTTAAGCTGAAGTTTCAAAACTTTAAGCAAGGTGCTAACGAGTCACTGGAAGACTTGGACTTCAGATTCACAACTCTTGTTAGTGAAATGGCAGCGCTGGGTGTTGGAAATCTTTATTCAGATTCTGAGAAAGTGAAAACTATCATCAGAAGTTTGAATCAAGAATGGATCCATACTCAGAATTTCTATTATAATCAAGGAATGCCTGACATTACACCAACTGAGTTGTTCTCTCATTTTGCTACTGTCAATTATGAGACAAAGCAAAGAGAAAATGTGTTTGCTGAAAAATCGCAAAACATTGCTCTTGCTGCAAAGCCGTCATCTTCTGAAAAGAAGAATGATAAAGAGCCTGCTGATGAAAATGCTTTAGTTGTTAAAAACATGAAGAAATTCATCAGTAAGGAACTTGAAAGGCGAAAAGCAAAAGAGAAGCTGAAAAAGCATCTTGGTAATAACTACCATAAGTACAAGAATGATACTAGCTCGCTGAACAAGCAAGCTCAGCAAGCTACATCATCAGAAGAACCAGCAGTTGGAAATGATCTATGTTTTTACTGCAAAAAGCCTGGACACTTCAAAGCTAATTGCCCTCTGCTGAAAGGCAAATCTGCTGAAAAGAAGAAGAAGTTCAAAAGAGCTTTCATTGCTGAAGAAAAGAAGAAGCTTCAAGCAAAAATCGATGCATTGTGCATTGAGACAAGCTCCGAAGACAGTGAGGATGAAAGTTCAGACACCGACGATGAAGAAGCCACTCTAGACGTGGAGATTGGCAAAGAAGTGTGTGGAATAGCTATGGAAGCTTATCCAGATGTGTCGAACTACGAATTCTGCCTCATGGCCGGTCAGATAAATAATTCTACCTCTGACTCAGACTCAGAAACTGAAGACGAGATTGACCTTGACAAGATTCAAGGAGAAATCGAAAGATTTGAGAAAACTCTCAGCAAACAGCAAGAAAAACTTCAACTTGCTGAAACTCTGACCAAGCAAACTACTGAAAAGTATGTTTTGCTGAAAGAAGAAACAGAAGAAAAGGATGCTGAAATAAGGCGTCTTAAGAAGTTGATTGCTGAGGCTGCTGAGAAAAATTCTTAAATGGCATTAGAATTAGAAGAGTATCAGTCCTCAATTCTAAAGTTACTTGCTGAAATCCAAGAAATGAAAAAGATGAAAACCAATTTCAAATCCTATGTGGAAGCAAGTAATACGCTGACTGAACTAAACTCTTATTTGAGAGATCCATCTCAGAAAGAAGGTTTAGGAGCAACGTGTGAAGGTGATAACGTAGAAATCTTGAGAAAAGATAAATCACCTATCTCCTTTGTACGTGCTACTGATAGTAGTCCACCAGAAATCTATCAGTTTGGTCAAACTAAGGTTGCTGAAACATGCAATCAAGTACCTATGACCATAAAGCCCGCTGTTGCTACTCAAAGTAACAAGACTTTAAAAGGAAAACAGGTTGCTGAGAAGCAAACTGGAAAGAAAAAGAATGCCGTGAAGCATTCCGCCAAACAAATTGCTGAAAAGCAAGTTGTTAAGTCTAAAGGCAAGATTACCAAAAGTAATCAGAAGTCCTTTGCTGACAAACCTGAATCAAGTAAAGTTGTTGAAGCTAAAGCTCAGCATTCTCCAAAGAGCGGACTCGGTTTCAAAACCAAGCAAAGTCAACTCTTTCATGAGTATAAGCAAACTCAGCAAAGATACTTCAAAGAGATGAAGAAAACCAAGCCTAAGAGTTCTGAAAAGACTCTCAATGCTAGGACTAGAAGGAACCTTGCTAGAAAAGAACTTACTGAAAAGTATGTTCAGCAAAAAGGTCAACAGAGCAAGAAACCACATCAGAAAGTGGATTTGACCAGCACGAGTCAAAAGTCTTTCAGCTCAAAACCTCCTAGTTCCTCAGCAAGTAGAAAACAAGTCAAAGTTGAAAAACTTCAGACTTGGGTTTCCACTGGACGCATTCTTGAACATGTTAATGGACATCCATCATTGGATAATTAACTTGTTTGCTCTTGATTGTGCAGACTACAGCCACGGAGACAAATGATGCAATCTGGCACTTTGATAGTGGTTGTGGAAAGCACATGACGGGCAACAAGAATAACCTTATAAACTATAGACGGTGGTCTAAAGGTCCAACAATAAGGTTTGCTGGTGGAGGCTCCGGATCTACAAAAGGCTATGGTGATGTGAAGTTGGGATGCATAACCATTTCTGGAGTTCTTTATGTCAAAAATCTTAAGTTTAACCTTTTCAGCATGAGTCAATTTGCTGACAAAGGATACTTCATCGAAATTAAAAGTGATGAATGTAAACTTGTAGATTTTGAGACTAAAAAGGTTATAATGATTGCAAGAAGATCAGGAGGCTTGTACACCGTTGATTGGTCTTCAGCAAACGTTGAAAAATGCCTTGTCTCAGATCATGATTGCCTTGCTGAAAAAGCATGGTTCTGGCATAAACGAACAAGTCATCTAAACTTCAAGACGCTGAATAAGCTGTCTAAAAAGGCACTTGTAGTTGGATTACCTAGGGTTACTTTTAAGAAGGATGGTGTTTGCAATGCATGTCAGCAAGGAAAGCAAACCAAATCTTCTTTCAAGAACAAGGTAGTACCGTCAACTACAAAACCTTTACAACTCTTACACATGGACTTGTTTGAATCTTCTTCAACAAGCTATGCTGGTAAGAAGTATGGTCTAGTCGTGGTAGATGACTATTCAAGATTCACTTGGGTAGTATTCATCAAGCACAAATCTGAAACCAAGACTGAAATACCTAACTTGCTGAATAAGCTTGAAGTCATGAAAAATGACAAGGTAAGAGTCATAAGGACAGACCATGGTACTGAGTTTGTAAACCAGTACATAACTGAATATTGTACCTCCAAAGGTATTCAACATCAGTTATCCTCAGTAAGGACACCACAGCAAAATGGTGTTGCTGAACGGAAGAATCGTACCCTGAAAGAAGCCGCAAGAACAATGCTTGCTGACACTGAGATAAGTGAGGCTTACTGGGTTGAAGCGATTAATACCGCCTGCTATACTCAGAATAGATGTTTGATTACTAAGGAATACAACAAAACTCCTTATGAATTGTTTGTTGGAAGACCTCCTAACATCACTCATCTAAGAGTATTTGGTTGCAAGTGTTTCGTTCTTAACAATGGTAGAGAATACCTAAGAACATTTCAACCAAAGGCAGACGAAGCGATATTTCTTGGCTACTCCTTGCATAGTAAAGCTTACGGAGTTTACAACAAAAAGGCACAAAAGATTGAAGAATCAATGCATGTTGTATTCTACGAAAAGACACAAGGTGTGCCTGCTGAAGAAGAAATATCAGAATGTATGAAAAAGCTAATCATACATGAGCAAAGAACTGAATCTGATGCTAGGCAAATCAAGTCAATTGAACTAAATGATGATTCTGACAATGATTCTCCTCCCCCGAGTCATGACAAGATAAATATAGTTCACGACAAAGAATTTCCAGCAAAAGATGCGGTTGCTCCGGAAGTTGCTGAAATTACGCAATCTCCAATGCCTGCTTATGAAGTATCTCAACCCAGCAATGCTGAGCAAGCAGTTGCTGACGATCAAATCTCAGCAGAGACACAAATTCCCAGTAGTACTGAACAAGTACATACTGAAGAGTCACATGCTGATGAGCAAACGTATCCTGATCCAACAAACAGGAAACCTGTTAATAAATGGATTAGAGATCATCCCTCTACGGATATGATTGGCGATATTAATAAACTCCAAGTGACTAGATCCAAAGCTACTCAAGGACTTGCTGAAGAAGCAACTGTCGTAGAAGTAGAATCTTTATTCTCTTGCTTTGTTGCCGAAATTGAACCTAAAACCATAGAAGAAGCTTTGAAGCATTCTGAATGGATAAAGGCAATGCAAGAAGAATTGGATCAATTTGAAAGAAACAAAGTCTGGAAACTTGTGCCACTTGCTGAAAATAAGAAAGCTATTGGTACAAAGTGGGTGTTCAGAAACAAGCTGAGCGAGTCTGGTGAAGTAACAAGAAACAAAGCACGCTTAGTTGCTCAAGGTTACTGTCAGACTGAAGGATTGGACTATGATGAGTCTTACGCTCCAGTTGCAAGATTGGATGCAATTAGGCTTTTCTTGGCCTTTGCTGCTCACAATGACTTCATTGTTTGCCAAATGGATGTTAAGAGTGCATTCTTAAATGGTGAACTTGCTGAAGAAGTCTACCTAGAACAACCCCCTGGCTTTGAACTTCCCTCAGAAACCAAGATGGTATATAAGCTTCAGAAAGCTGTATATGGTCTAAAGCAAGCACCAAGAGCATGGTATGATACCTTAGCTAAGTTCTTGCTGGAAAATGGTTTCAAAAAAGGTGAAGTTGACAAAACTCTTTTTACCATGAACCATGATGGTAAATTAATCTTAGTTCAAATTTATGTGGATGACATAATTTTTGGATCTAAGCACAAGCAACTTTGTGATGATTTTGCCAAACTCATGACAAATAAGTTTGAAATGAGTATGATGGGAAAATTGAATTATTTCCTAGGGTTGCAAGTCAAGCAACTCAAAGATGGAATATTCATAAATCAAGCAAAGTATGCGAAAGAAATGCTCATAAAGTTTAGGATCAAAGAGGATGAAAAACCTGAAAAGATCTTTGTGAGTGTTGGTACCAAATTGGGCTATACTAAAGAGGACAAAAGTGTTGAAGAACACAAGTATAGGAAGCTCATTGGTTCCTTGTTGTATTTAACAGCAAGTAGACCTGACATTCAGTATGATGTTTGTGTGTGTGCAAGATTCCAATCGGATCCAAAAGAATCACACTACAAAAAGGCAATTAAAATACTGAAATATGTTAAAGGTACAGTCATTGTTGGATTATGGTATCCAAAAGATGCTGGACTTGAATTGGTTGGCTATTCTGATGCTGATCATGGTGGATCAACTCTTGATAGAAAAAGTACCTCTGGAACTTGTCAGCTTTTGGGTACTAGATTAATATCATGGTTCAGCAAGAAGCAAACGTGTGTCGCCAATTCATCTACTGAATCTGAATACATTGCAGCTGGTTGTTGCACAGCTCAAATCCTATGGATTCAGCAACAATTAAGAGATTATGGTATTTCTGCAAAGAAAACACCAATCTTTTGTGATAATACAAGTGCTATTGCAATCACGCAAAATCCTAAGTTTCACTCTAGGACCAAGCACATTGATATTAGACATCATTTCATTAGAGATCATGTGGAAAAAGGTGATATTGAGGTTGTGAAAGTAGGTACTGAAGATCAGCTTGCTGACATCTTTACCAAGCCCCTACCGGATAATAGGTTCGCAATGCTAAGGTATAACCTTGGATTGATTGAACTACCTCAATAAAGGATACACTTGGCGGAATGCTGAAACAGGTATTCAGCAAGCCAAAGTATTCCTGTCCAAAAGACCAAGTCACTGATTTCTTCTAAGAAATGATAAGTCACAACATGATTGCTGAAACAGGCATTCAGCAAGTAATTCCTTCAAAACAGGTATTTGTTAGGAAACTTGATCACTTGCTGAGACAGGAACTCAGTAAGTGAAAGAACTTAAGGATTGCTGAGACGGGTACTTAGACAATCAAAAGATACTGAAACAGGTATTCAAGTATCAAAGGAATTTTTTGAAACGGGAATTCAGAAAAAGAGCAAAATCTCATCTCTCAGATTTTACCAAAGGATGTGTCAAAGTGCAAAAAGAATTTACTGATACGGGAAATCAGAAATATCTTTTAAACTTAGAAAATATGAGATATCTAAGTAAGGGGGAACTTTCAGCAAGTATCTAGATTGTTAATTCAAACTCGCTGAAAAGATTCTTGTCTATTTCAGCAAGCAATCTATCCCTTATTACTCGGTAAAATCAATTTGTGACGTTAAGCTGGCACAGATAAACTCGCAATAAATCATGACATGAAATTCAATCGTGGCCATTGATTAAAAGGAGTTATTAATCTAACGGCTAACAAAACAAAGAGAGAGAGTGCTCTGACGGTTTTAGTTAGTGGGCCACTACGCATTCAATGCAAAGGCTCCACTATCTCCAGTGTTTCTCTGTTTTACCCTTGCTGAGAGCTCAAATCGATTGAGTTTCTCACACACCAGAGACACTATATAAAGAAGGAGTTAGAGAAATAACAAAATTCTTTAACTCACATTTCCTTTCTCTGCAATTTCTAGCCAGAAACTACTGTACCTCCGGTCAAAAAGCAAACTATCTCTTTTCGTACAATTTCTTGCTCTATATAAGAAATGGCTCCCAAGAGACAGTCATCTAAGTCCTCAAAATCGTCAAAGGTTGACAGTGCTGAAACACGCATTGCTCCGGTGACTGCTCCGGTGACTACTCTGGCCCCAGACACAACGAAAGTTGTGTTGAAAAACGACCGAATCACTGTAAAACCTATGCCTCCGTCATATCTTGACACTGCAAAGTGTGAGATGTTGATGCAATGGGGAGGGTTTGCAAAAGAAAAGTACATTAGGTACTTTTATGAACAAGAACTTGATGACCAGAATGAAGAGGCGCTTGAGTTCATCAAGCAGCAAGCCTCATGAACTTTATCTCTGCTCGCACTAAGCAAGTGAGCATGATTGATACCATGGAATTCTACAACAATGTAGAAATCCAGTCCCTTACAGACAGTAATGGAGTCACTGAAAAAGTGATCCTTACTTATGTCAGAACACGCAAATCGTCCTGAAATGGACTGATTTAGCGGAGATTTTTCAGATTCCAACCACTGGAACTGAAGATGACATCACTGCTTCTGACGAAGAAATTGAAGCTTTCTACAGTGACGTCAGAAATGCAAAGATGAAGAAAGGCGAGATAGCTCCCGTGACTTGGATAAAGCACGTTAAGAGAAAGCATCTCTGCCATTCACTTGGTCTAGTAGCTCTGCTAGTAATAAAGTTCTTGACTCCCAAGTTGGAGGAATTGACCAAGTAGGCCTGAGAAGATGGCCATTGCTGATGCATATCTATGAAAATAAATCGGAACTTAACTGGGCTAAGTACATTTTCAACAGGCTTGTTGATTGTGTTACTAAGTTTAAAGTAAAGGTAGAAGACAACAAGGTCTCACCTTCCTTTCCAGTTATGTATGGAATCAAGATATGCTATATCCTTGAACATTTCAGGATTCAGCTAAGAAACCCATTGCCAATCAAGAAATCTGTGTGCAATGTGGGAAGATCTTTCTACAAGCAGAATGTACCTAAGATTGCTGGTAAGAAACCAAGAAGACAACAACTGCAAATGTTGTCAGCACAAGCCAGCAAGAAAGGTATACAACAGCTGCAGATGTTACCACTCAGCAACTTAGAGATGAAACTGCTGTTGGAGGTGGTAACACAAATGAAACTGCTGTAGAAAATCAACAAGGTACGTGTACAACAGCCGTTGCTGAAAATGCAACAATAGATGACTCTGGGAAACTGGAGAAATCTAAAGAAAAAGAGGAAAGCTGATGATGACACTCAGACTGCAGCGTCATCAGCAAATCCCGTACCTAAGAGGAAACGACAAGTAACAAAAGAAAGAAGACACTGGCTTCTCAGTCAGTCCCCAATGTCCAAGACTCCTCAGTCAATTCCCAGACAAATGCTGAAACGCATTTGCCAGTAGATGTTGCTGAAATAATTACTGAAACATACATCAGCAATGTTGAAGTGTTTGCGGAAGCCTTCAACAATCAACTTAACGTTGATAACTCTACTGAGAATAGACCACAAGGCAGTGGAATGAAATCCTGCCCAAGTCCCAGATATCTACATTGTAGATAATCTAGATGATCAAACCATGGAACCAGTAAGCGACATTGCTGCTGATCTGCAAAGAGCGGCACTTGCTGATGCTGCTGAACAGATGGTTGCTGAACAAGCAACTCATCAAGTTGCTGAAACCCAGCTTGCTGATGGACCAGTTGCTGAGATAGCAATGGTTCCAGTTCCTGAAGTTGCTGAAAACTCAGAAGCATTATTCAAAGACGCATCTCTTGATGCTGAGAATACTGGCCCAGTTCACCCAAGACTTCAATTGACAAAGTCCAGCTTGTACTGGAAGATTTAAGCAAACAAATGGAGTTGGAGATTGAAGAATCATCCAACAAGTCAATTGATCTCTTCATGACAAGCAGTGAGCTTAAAGGTCAGATTGCTTCTGCTCAACTTGTCAATTCAGAGACAAGGGAGATTGCTGAAACCGCACAGCTTTCTCAGTTAGAGCAAAATCAGAAGTCTGCTGAAGAAACAGTCCAAGAAGCTGAAGAAACTGTTAATGCTGAAAGGACTGAGCCACAACCTGTCCTTCTCAGCAGGTAGTTAATTCAACCATCAGTAAAACTTCAAATTCTGAAAATTGTTCTTTTGCTAAATTTTCTTTCTCTACAGACTTCTCAAGATACAAGTCAGATGGTTGCTGAAGCCTCTGCACCAGAACCAACACTCCCTGCTCAGCAGGTAGTTAATAATTTTGGTATAAAAACTAAGTTTGACAGCTTAGTACTTGTGTCTAATTTTAATTTATTTCAGGATGAACAAATGGAGATGCTACTCAAGCTCCTCATGGAATGGAATTGTACACTACATGAGCTTGCTGACTCTCAGCAGGTAAATCATGTTTCAGATTTAAACTCTAAAACAATTCTCCAAACCAATCCTGATCTAAATAAAATTCTTTTTCAGGCTCAAAAGGAGACCATGAAGTGGTACTCATCACTGAAGATCAGCAAGTAAGTTCTGAAGAACTTTACTTGAGCTTCAAGAGGACAATTTTGTCAAAGTTGCTAAGTCCGTCAGCAACTGGCAAAGATATAGGAGAATGGACTTCTCAGATCTTCACCTTCATCTCTCAAATGAGAAAAAGAGATCTTCACTGCTGAAGCTCGAAACATTTGTCCACTCCATCCTTCCTGAAGAAATGACATATTCTCAGCAATGAGTTCAAATCTGATTGCTCAAATCAGAGAGAATATGAAGGCCAAATTTAAGAGTGCCTCTCCAGCTGAACAAGCTGTGATGCTCAAAGGTCTTTTTGTTCCGTGGTGGCGATCCCCACAAATAACTGAGGAAGAGGAGATGACAAGTGTTGCTTTTACAAGCACATGTTGCTAGTCATCTGACAATGATGAGAAGAAAGAAGAAGATGAGAACATTCCACTGATCCCAGTGATGATGAGGGAAAGATTCTAAGGACAAAAAGGATGACGATGATGACAATCAAGGTCCAAGTCCTGGTGCTGGTGGATTGAAGTTAACATTGCTGAAACTACTCAATCTGACAATCAGCAAGCTGAACAACAACAATCTCAGCAAGATCTCAACTCCTCCTGCTGCTGCTGAAAATCAACACCTGTACAAGGTGCTGATACTGAAGAAGAATACGCCAGAAAAAAGGGGCTGCCTTGAAAAATGGCAAAGTCCAGTTTCTGATGCCAAGGTTACTGAAGAAACCTTGAAGATGAGGATGAAGAAGATGAAGATTACCAACGAGCTTACAAAATAGTCTCGTGATCCATGCAAGGCATACGCAGGATCTGGTTGGTGAATCTTCAAGACCAAAATCGAAGGAAGTTCCATCCCTTCCACTTACTACTGGCGCAACTCCAGTTATTGAGTCTCAAACGCAATTCAAAAAACTAACTACTGGCGAACTCCAGTAATTGAGCCCCAAACTCAATTGAAACAACTATCTACTGGTGAAACTCCAGTCGTTGAGTCGAAGTGTTGCCATCAGCAACCACTCAACAAAAGGAAGTGAAGCTACTGACAAAGGCTCAAAGTCGCTCAACTTGATGAATCTGAGGATGATGACGACTTGTCGAAAATGATGATGATCAATCCAAGAAGACCCAAAAGTCGTTCAGATTCCTCCTCCTAATTATCTCAGCTTATGAAGGATTCATAAGGGCGAGTTGCTTTTACAAGATGATCAGTTTCCACTGAACTTAAGGCTCACTCCTTGACACCTAATTTAGTGCCGTTCCCAAGAGTTGAGGAGTTTACTCCCAGAATTCTCGCACTAAAGCAAGTCCATGAAGCCTGCAAAGCTGAAGATGAGCATTGCTTGAGAGCCCACTTGACATTGGAAAGATATGGGCTACATGCTGAGACGCACTACAACTTAACCATAGCTCAGAAAGACATCAGTCTTTATCACAAGAGCTATGAAGAAGATGTAAGTCAAGCTCTCTTGCTGCAAAGAATGCTCTCCAAGGCTCAGAATATTATGGATGAGAAGGCCGCAACGAGAAGACATGAAGAGAACATGATGAATATTCAAAAAGAGTTAGCAACAATGAACTCTGACCAACAGAAATCATCATGAAGTATAACAGTCTCACACTCTTGCTGAAAATTGCAATGAGTTTTATTCTTGCACATCACTCCGATGTTGCAATCCATGTCTAAGGGGAAAAGAAGACTAGAAAAAGAATCAAACCCCTCCTACTCCTGCTGCGAATGGTGCCACTTCCACTAGAACCTCTTGCTGAAAGAGAGCAAAGTTCTAAAAGACAAGCAGAAACTGAGTTAAATTCAGCAAGTACCAAAAAGAAAAACCGCTGCTGAAACGCAGATTTCTGTCAAATGAAAGTCATCACAATCGGATGAAGATGATGAAGAAGATGATGACAATCAAACATAGCTCAAGCCATAAGAGCTAGACCTTAACACCATAACTCCGTCTGGCCACTCAAGGCATTTTTTCGTCTGACTCTTCGCAAGAGATCAAGACAATGCTAAACAAGAAGAAGAAGGCAAAGACAGGAAGAGAAAAGCTGGCCAACATTGCTATGGGCCTCCGGCATTGAATATACAAAGACAGCAATGATGAAACCACTCAGAATGTGATCAGAACATTCATGGTTCTGGATCCTAAAGCTGGAAGATTTGGTGGTAAATGAGTTCTTTCCTACAGCTGTTTGATCAGATGTTCAAATGGATTGAACTCAAGTCCAAAGAAGCAAAGGAAAATCCTCCCAAGAAATATTGCTGGGAGAAATGGTTGAATCTTGAGGTCCATGTAAGAAGAGTTGCCATTGGTAAGACATTTAGACAAGAACCAGATTTGAAAACCACCTGGCATCGCTTTCTATGCGGACCCGGTAACAAAGAAACCTAAGAAGAAACTTGGATTGATTCCTTATAGTACTTCTATCTGACTGCTCAGGATCAAGAAGAGATCTTCTCTGGTAAGAAAGATTCATCCAGAAACATTTCAGAGACACAGCTTCTCCATGCCAGCAATTGGGGTATGGCATTTGTGGGTAATTAACTACATGGAAATGAATGCTGAAAAGCATCATCATACTTGCCTGCAAAAATGCAAGAATGTCTTCACTACATCCGTAGGCTTCTGGAAAAACTTACGAGAAGGATTGTGTTGAATTCACTGCTCTTCTGGAGGAAGAGTGTAAGAGAGATTTTTGAGAAAATCTCTGAACGAGGTTAAGTCCCTGCAATAGTTTTTGTTAAAGTTTGTTGTTACTGATTCCTTTTATCTATGCTAA
>CM051457.1:53917396-53972416 GCA_028274465.1 Plantago ovata
TAATGTGCCACTTCCACTAGAACCTCTTGCTGAAAGAGAGCAAAGTTCTAAAAGACAAGCAGAAACTGAGTTAAATTCAGCAAGTACCAAAAAGAGAAAAACCGCTGCTGAAACTCAAGATTTCTGTCACATTGAAAGTCATCACAATCTGAATGAAGATGATGAAGAAGATGATGACAATCAAACAATAGCTCAAGCCATAAGAGCTAGACCCTTAACAGCCATAACTCCGTCTGGCCACTCAAGGCATTTTTCGTCTGACTCTTCAGCAAGAGATCAAGACAATGCTAAGACAAGAAGAAGAAGCCAAAGACAGGAAGAGAAAAGCCTGGCCAGCATTGCTATTGTCTCCGGCATTGAATATACAAAGACCAGCAATGATGAAACCACTCAGAATGTGACCAGAAACATTCATGGTTGCTGGATCCTAAAGCTGGAAGACTTGCTGGTAAATGAGTTCTTTCCTACAGCCATTTTGAATCAGATGTTCAAATGGATTGAACTCAAGGTCCAAAGAAAGCAAAGGGAA
This sequence comes from Plantago ovata, assembly GCA_028274465.1. NCBI lineage: Eukaryota > Viridiplantae > Streptophyta > Magnoliopsida > Lamiales > Plantaginaceae > Plantago > Plantago ovata. Next base: position 53,917,926 of record CM051457.1, read on the forward strand.
GAATCCCTCCCAAGAAATATTGCTGGGAGATGGTTGAATCTTGAGGTCCATATAAGAAGAGTTGCCATTGGTAAGACATATAGACAAGAACCAGATTTGATAAAACCACCTGGCATCGCTTACTATGCTGACCCGGTAACAAAGAAACCTAAGAAGAAACTTGGATTGATTCCTTATGAGTACTTCTATCTCACTGCTAAGAATCAAGAAGAAGATCTTCTCTGGTTAAGAAAGATTCATCCGAGAAACATTTCAGATACACAGCTTCTCCATGCAAGCAATTGGGGCATGCATTTGTGGGTAATTAACTACATGGAAATGAATGCTGAAAAGCATCATCATACTGCCTGCAAAAATGCAAGAATTCTTCAACTACAAGTCCGTAGGCTTCTGGAAAACTACGAGAAGGATTGTGTTGAATTCACTGCTCTTGCTGAGAAGAGTGTAAGAGAGATTTTGAGAAAATCCTCTGAAAGAGTTTAAGTCCCTGCAATAGTTTTTGTTAAAGTTTTTGTTTGCTGATTCCTTGTTATCTATGCTAAATTAACCATGCTAAATTAAGAACAGTCCAGTAACTAGTACTCTTAAGGTCCATAGAATTTTAGATTTTTAAGGACATTGTAAAAGAGGAACGTTTGCTGATGACTTAGATAGGTGTTAGATAAGTTATTTCTTTTAGTGTATGACGTATTTTGTTTTCTGAGAAGAAAATAATTTATTGACACTTTAGCGTATGATGTATTTTATTTTCTGAAATGAAAATATCTTATTGATGCTTAGCTTTAATTAATCTTATTTTCTGAAAAGAAAATGACCTATTGAAGCATTTGCTGAAGATGTATTTTGTTTATTACAAACAAATTATTGAAGCAAATAAGAAACCGGTCAGAATCTTGAAGACTTTTGAAGATCTGAAGACTTGAAGACTTGAAGACGTGAAGATTGCTGAAGACTGGTAAGGCACGTGTTGCTCAGAAAGTGAAATTTTCAGCAACAGCATTGCATAAGTGAAAATCTGAAAGACAGAGTAGGTTGTGCTTGCTGAAACTGAGAATGAACACTTGATGATGAACATATGTGACCACTTGCTGAATGTACGTGATTTTGCGCTCCAATGTTACTGTTTGAATTCTATTCAAATGTGCATTTAATGCAAAGCTTACACGCGAAGGACATGAAGACTAGAAGACAAACAAAGGTTGCTGCTGAAAGTACAAAAGCAAGATAGTGACATGTTAAGGAACAAAAGCCTTAGGATTTAAAATTCAAACGGCTCCTTACTTGCACTATAAATAGAGGTCATCCGGCAAAGAGTTGAAGTGTGTCAACAACGTGATCAAACTCTCACTTGTGCTTAAAAACTCACAAACCTTCAAACACTCTTACTGCCATTGATCCGTTCCAAGACTTAAAGCTTGAAAAAGCTACTTGTGAAGAAGTAGAACAAACTCGGCTAAGAAATTAGTTAAGTGTTCTTTCTTTCGAACAAGAACAAGTCTTGACACCCAGAAACAATCAAACTTGTTTACTGCAAAGTATTCCAAGTTGTGTTTCTTAGATTACTTGTTGTAACTGAATAAGTTATAATTAAGTCATCTCACCCCAAAACTCTCTAACTGATTTCAGGCGTGATATTCAGCGGGAACTTAATCGAGCAAAGTTTTGCTGATTAAAAGTACCAAGTTTGGTGGAGAACAAGGTTGAAGTTCTCTAGTTTAGGTTGGAGACAAAGCAAGTGTGCTTTGGTTTCTGTTGAATCGCTTTAGATAGGAGATTGTAAGGAACCTCAATCACATCTTAGTGGATTCAGTCCTAGAAAGGACAAAGTGGATTCGTTGAGAGATTACGCCACTCTCAGATACCACTATAAAAGCGTTTGTGTGATTTACTTACTGCATTTTGCTTTCAACAAATTATATCTGTTTGTACACAGTCACTCACTTCACTTGCTGAAACTCTTTACGTGCTGAAAAAGCACTTATTGTTTCAAAGACTTCCGCTCTCTGATTTAAGTACCAGCAAACCAAGTTACTGGAAAGTAACTTACGCTTGCTGAGAAAGTTAAGTATCAGCAACCTCATTACTGAAAAGTAATAAGTACTTGCTGAGAAAGTTTTAAACGACAAAAGTTTGAAAAGACTATTCACCCCCCCCCCTCTAGTCTTTTCTTGTTGTTTAAAGGGACCAACAACCTAGAGGTTCACTCAACCCCGTATTACTGGAAACAACATAGCACTTTACCGCCTTTTATTGTTTTACCTATTCTAACACTAATTGTTCCACAGCTGTAGTTGTTTTACTTGTGCATGAAGTTTATTAGAACGTGGGAACTATCAGAATTCAAGAAGGAAGAGACTTATTCAAGGAAGAACTCTAAAAGGAAATCAAGTTCTAAAAGGACAAGGAGTCTTACATGAAGAAGGCGTTTCCTAGTAGAAGACTGAAGATCAAAACGTCCAGATTCATTCACACGTTTCCTAAAGGATTTCGAACTAAGCCTTATCTACCACTATATATATGGAGCATCGACAGAAGAGAGATAACGACACAAGAGCAGAAAGTTCAGTTTATAGAGTTATAGTTTTATAGTTTTATTTGTGTCTTTTACATTAGTTTATATTCTAGACTTCTCTAACAACGTATTGAAGGTAGAATAGATAGATTGGTTTCTATATCATCTTATAGGTGACTAGTGTTGTTTTTCTAGAATAGATATTGAGAGTATACAGCGTTGTACGAACAAGATCTTTTCTAGTTGATTTTCTGCCTTGACTGGGCATTCAAGCAAGCTTGCCAAAGCTGCTTGAAAAATTCCAAACACAGGTTTTTCTTTACATTCCGCTGTGCTTTACTTTATATATATTATCTGTGTTTGTTAATCTGCAGGTTGACGTAGGTGTTCACTGAACCCCATAGTCAATCTAGGACCTACTGGCTGGTAATTTGTATCTAAAGCAAGTTATACCGATCCTACATTCTTTCAATTGGCATCTAGAGCTTGTTACTTTTCTTAAAGTAATTGTTTTAGGTACTTACGATGGATTCAGCCAATCCTAACCTTGGAAGGTTACCTGTACTTGATGGAGCTAACTATGGTTACTGGTCATTAAGGTTGCGGACATATCTTAAGTCTTTGGATGTAGGTGTTTGGAGAGCTTGTGAAGTAGCTTATGTGCCTCCCATGAAAGAAAAGGACAAGAATAATGACGTTCTACCTAAGGATTTCAAAGACTATACTGATGATGAGAAAACTAATGCTACTAACAATGAAAAAGCTCTCAATGTTATTTTCTCTTGGATCGATTTGCATATGTTTAAACTTGTGCAGAATTGTGCTAATGCTAATGCAGCCTGGGAGACTCTTCAAAGCCACTGTGAAGGTGACACTACTGTGAAGGCAACCAGGGTTAGACTTTTGCAAAGCAAGTTTGAATTACTGCGCATGGAGGAAGATGAGGACATAGGTACTTATTTTACTAAAATTCTGGATATTGCTAATGAATCTCATAACCTTGGTGAACCCATGGCCAGCAAAGTCCTAGTAAATAAAGCCCTTAGATCACTACCTCCTAGGTTCAATATCAAGATATCTGCTATTGAAGAAAGTCATAATTTAGCTACGATGAGCTTAGATTCTCTAATGAACATCTTGAAAAATTTTGAACTTCATCTCCAGAGTCAGGAAGAAAACTATGGTAGGAAATCCAATGTTGTTAAAATTTCTGACATAGCTAGTGATCAGGAGATAAATATCAATGATTTTGACCCTGAACATTCCAAAGCCTATATCATCCAAAAGTCTCATGCCTTGCTTAAGAAACTGTCTAAGTATAGCAATGCCAAACCAAACTACAAGTCCGAAAGCTCCACATCCAAATATCCCTCCAAAGATAGTTACTCCAGCTCTTCCCACAACAAAGATACATCCACATCTTCCAACTCAAACTCCAGAGACCGTGACTCTATCCAATGTAGGGAGTGTAAATGATGGGGTCACTATAAGAATGAATGCCCCAATTTTAGGAGACAAAGGGGTTTAAAGGTGAACTGGGTTACGACTGATTCAGATGATGAAAAAGAAGATGCGGAACCTGAAGAAGCAGAACAGGAAACAGATGTTATAGCACTAAGAGCTGAAATTTGTGAGTCGCTTGAAGAGGTTGCACCAGAGGTTGACACAATCCCGGCCTCAACACCCTCTCAGGTATCTGATAACTCACATTATATTTTTTGTCTACATAGCTCTGTTAGTTCTGATGCAGGGGAAGAGGATGTTAATGATGATGTGAAGAGATTTGGTCTGGAAAGTGCAAAGCCGTTAAAAACTCCAATGGGCTCTACAGTGAAAATCAGCAGAGACGGGGTTGAGGAGAGTGTTGTCCCAACCCTCTACAGATCCATGATTGGTAGCCTCCTATATCTTTCAGCCTCTCGCCCAGATATCATGTATGCAGTATGTGTGTGTGCTCGGTATCAGTCTGATCCCAAAATCACCAACTTGAATGATGTCAAGAGAATCCTAAGGTATGTTTCTGGAACCATAGAACTTGGTATATGGTATACTAGAGATACTACTTTAAATCTTTGTGGTTTTTCTGATTCTGATTGGGCTGGTGATTTAGATGATAGGAAGTCTACTAGTGGAGGATGTTTCTATCTAGGAAATAATTTAGTTTCTTGGTTTAGTAAAAAACAAAACTGTGTTTCTTTGTCAACGGCTGAAGCAGAATATGTTGCAGCTGGTAGTGGGGCTACTCAACTTTTGTGGTTGAAATCTATGTTATTCGACTATGGTCTTAAGTGTGATTCGGTGTTACTTTTATGTGATAATTTGAGTGCTATTCATTTGTCGCATAACCCTGTTCATCATGCTAGGTCTAAGCATATAGATATTCGACACCATTTTCTGAGGGAACTTGTTGAGGCTCATGTTTTAGACATTGAACATATAGAAACTACCAACCAACTTGCTGATTTGTTCATAAAGCCTTTGGATACTGAGCGATTTCTTAGTCTTAGGAGGTCTCTTGGTCTCTACACTGTCTAAGTCATAGGGCTGTTCCAGGGGTTGACTTAACACCACAGTCAACACCTGTAGTCTGCATGTGGTGCGTGTGTCTGCATTTTTTTTTTCTTTTGTGTGTCTCTTGCTACATGTATATTTCGCGTCAGTCTACGTACTATGTTGCAAGTAAGTTTGTTTGTAAGATTTCTTGGAATGCATGAGAAAGAGGAACTCTTTGAAAATTTCTAGTCCCTGTTGACCCTTGTTTTGCTCACTTATTGGAAGCCCTCTCCTGGAGCTTGAGCAGCTCAAATTTTTGTGATTGACAAACATAGTCTTTCATATCTAGGAACCTTGAATTTCCTATGAGCATATCTAATGCCTTATTAACAGGAGAAAGAGCACATTAGGGGCCTTGAATTCTCTAATTGTAGCTAAACAAGTGCCGCAAAGGCCCGAAAGGCAAGGAAGGTAAAACTTGTCTCCGGTTTTTTGGCAATCTTTGGGTCTCAAGTCTATGAAGGTTTGAAAAAAAAAAATGCAAAAAGCTGCATTAAAAATTAATGAACAACATTTAAAAATATATTTTTTGCAAAAACACCCATGGACATTGCACTGAGATTTAAACAAAGACCAGAGAACATCTTGTTTCAAACGTCTTCAAAACTTAAAAAGGGAAAAATACAGGTGAGGCTTTTGATGATTACTGAGTTTCTTGATCGAGTGTTGCCCAGGGGGTTGAACAACCCATTAGCCAACACTTCTGGACAGTCTTGCGAAATTATGTGATTTCAATTTTTGTTAATGTGTTTTGTTTTTTGTTCTTTTGAGTCTAGGTACAATCTGGGAGCGGTATAGGTGGGTGTGTTTTAGTAGGTCTGTGTTAAGGGGGAGTGCACATATACATTGGGGACTATACAGGAACGTCTCTTTGTCTTTTATTAAAGTGACAACTTGAGTTATTTTCTCGATAGACGGTTCCTCCATTAGTTTAATTCCTAAAGTTTATTTTGCTATCTTGATCTTGAATCTTTTATAAAATTGTTTTTCATATTTTTGGTATACCATATATCTTGTGCTTTGGTTCTCACCTTTTTACAAATATAAAATTTGGAGCATACCAAAACAATTTTCTGGAGGATCTTGACAGTTATTCATGTGTGGCCCTGCCTTTACCAAACGATCCAAACATGCCCTTAAACGGTTAGTTTACTTTAAACAAAACCGTCCACCTTTCCCACAAACTCCAAAACTCTTGCTTCTCTTGTTGTCTCTCAAATCTGACCAAAGCTAGTGCGTCTGCTACCCACTTCCTACAGTTCCTGGTTCTTCTACTACTGATGTTTCTCGTACTCATTATGGTTCTCTATTGAGGTTTACTTTTTGATATGGCTACCTTCTAGCTTACTTACTTTGTTAGGATGATATCTCTCCGGGATGTTGAGATTGAAACTAAGCGAGCTAGGGTAATAGAACTTTTTTAGGATGATATCTCTCCGGATGTTGAGATTGACACTACGGTCAGAGTTTCTTTTTGCCGAATCCACACCTCAAGGGGGAGAAGTGCACAGTTCATCATGAAGAAGAAGGGGTTCTGATCAAGGGGGAGAAGATGAAAAGTCGTGCTAGGTTTGCTTGATGTGTTGTGATGATTTCGAATCTAACATTTTGATCCTTATTTTGTTTTTTCATTGAATTCTTATTCTGACAATTGATTTACTCCTAACGTCTAAGTAGTATTTTTTGCATGTGTTTAAGTACTAAGCTATAGTTAGTTTTGTTGCATTAGTTATGTTTCATTGATCTAACTGTGCAGGTTTAGTGATGTGTAGAATAGGCAAAAAGGGGGAGATTGTAAGTGTTGTTGTTTTACGGAGGTTGACCTATAGGTTTACCTAGAGGTTCACTCAACCCCGTATTACTCGAAACAGAGCACTTTACCGCCTTTTATTGTTTTACCTATTCTAACACTAATTGTTCCACAACTGTAGTTGTTTTAATTGTGCAGGAAGTTTATTAGAACGTGGGAACTATCAGAATTCAAGAAGGAAGAGACTTATTCAAGGAAGAACTCTAAAAGGAAATCAAGTTCTAAAAGGACAAGGAGTCTTACATGAAGAAGGCGTTTCCTAGTAGAAGACTGAAGATCAAAACGTCCAGATTCATTCACACGTTTCCTAAAGGATTTCGAACTAAGCCTTATCTACCACTATATATATGGAGCATCGACAGAAGAGAGATAACGACACAAGAGCAGAAAGTTCAGTTTATAGAGTTATAGTTTATAGTTTTATTTGTGTCTTTTACACTAGTTTATATTCTAGACTTCTCTAACAACGTATTGAAGGTAGAATAGATAGATTGGTTTCTATATCATCTTATAGGTGACTAGTGTTGTTTTTCTAGAATAGATATTGAGAGTATACAGCGTTGTACGAATAAGATCTTTTCTAGTTGATTTTCTGCCTTGACTGGGCATTCAAGCAAGCTTGCCAAAGCTGCTTGAAAAATTCCAAACACAGGTTTTTCTTTACATTCCGCTGTGTTTTACTTTATATATATTATCTGTGTTTGTTAATCTGCAGGTTGACGTAGGTGTTCACTGAACCCCATAGTCAATCTAGGACCTACTGGCTGGTAATTTGTATCTAAAGCAAGTTATACCGATCCTACATTCTTTCACTTATGCTTATCTGACTTCATGAATGAACTAATGAAACATCAGAGCTCACAATACTGACGCTAGTATTTCTGCAATAGATATTACTGCCTCCACATTTAGGTTTCTTCTCAGTTTAGAAAAACCAGACATGTAGAATGTATCATGATTAATTAGTGATGAGAAACATGCAAAAATTCATATTCTTGATATAAAAACACTACTAAACATATGTTTTGGAAAGCTCCATAAGTCCATAACTGCATTATATTGTCATTTATGGCTTATATATATAATGCATTTTGAATAAGACTGCAAAATATCAACGAACAGGTCAGTGCAACCATCGAAATTAAACTCTAAACTCATGTTTTGACTCTTCAAATTGAGTTTTCTACACTAAATGTAAGCTTAACAAACAATTGCATCAACTACCGCGTTTAGCGCGGGGCCTCAAAATCTAGTGGCTTTATATAATGCATTTTGAATAAGACTGCAAAATCTCAACGAAAAACAGGTCAGTGCAACCATCGAAATTAAACTCTAAACTCATGTTTTGACTCTTCAAATTGAGTTTTCTACACTAAATGTGAGCTTAACAAACAATTGCATCAACTTTAAATTGATACAGAAAGTCCACGGATTGCCACAAGCTTGCCTATACTTCTATGCTTGCAGAATAGTTGTCATTTTAATTTCTCATTTTTTTAGAGGGTAGTAAGAACCATGGAAAAGAAATATATGAGCTATGAGAGGGGAAAATTGCAGTTTTAGTCACTTATCTCTTGGTCCTCTGCGGTTTTGGTCAACTACAAAAGATATATGGTCCTCTATTTTTATACGTACGTGAATTAAGGTGAGCTGGCATGGAGATCTCTACCTTGACTTTCAGCAGATCCGCCAGGCAACTTCTTGGAGTTTTTAAAGGTTTTACATTAAACATGCATGTCACTGTTACTTAATCTAATTATTCTGTATTATCAACTTGCTAATAAACAAGTCTAGATAAGCCTAAAATGTAGTAATCAGGAGTGAGTAACAACTAATAAGTACTACTAATTCAACAACTCTTTAAGAACACATAGGTCAAGAAATTTTCTAATTCAGAACATCAAGCTTCATAAACTAAAAGGTGAGAAAAAAGAAAAACCAACATGCTAGTTGTAAAACCATTTTGCTGCTCAATATCTGTTTACACTTTACAGAGCTTAATAGCTCCGTTTACACAGCTTTAACAGCTCTGTAAAACAGAGATTATTAAGCTCTGTTTACAGAGCTTCATAGCTCCGTTTACAGAGCTTAAAAGCTCTGTTTACAGAACTTAATAGCTCCATTTACAGAGCTATTAAGCTCTGTAAAACAGAGCTTATTAAGCTCTGTTTACAGAACTTAATAGCTCTGTAAAACAGAGGTTAATAATTGTAAAACATAATGAATCAAAAATACATATAATTAGCTTGTACAAAATAGGAAATGCAAAGAAATAACGACATAAAAAGAACTCTCTTCCTGTTTCACAAAACACATTTGCATGAAGATTGAATTCGAGGCCTGCACGGACGCAGTCTCCTTAAAGCAAAATACGCCCTCTCACTACGGTGCTTGAGACGTTGAGCGGCTGCTTCCCAAGATACAACGAATTCCGAGATCACTTAGCCGCACAAGCTAGCAATCTCCAGCGAACGAGAACTAATGCCTGAATTATGCATAAGGGGAGAAGAAGATAATAGAATAGGGAGGTTTTTTCTCTTCTTCTATTTCTTTGGATATTTTTCTTACATGTCTTACATCTCATATATCTTGTATATGTTCTATCTCTTTACATGTATGTGAGACCTCTTTATATATGTGAGCATGGAGTATGTAACTCCCAAGTCCTTAAGTGCCTTTCATGTCATCTCATAAGTGTCCATCAATATAAAATATTTGGAGCATTATGGATGACAACAAATGTCATGTAAATGACAACAAATGTCATGTTAAATATTTGTAACTCCCATGAGTTACAAAAGCTAACATGGGTCAACATCCTTCTAGAAGGTCTTGAGAGGTTGAACCAGCAAAAACTCGGTTTGGTTCACATTCCATGTTCGAGGGTCGCGATCCACTCGTACACAAGTCCTCTAGTTTCGTGTACCAATCTGATCAGGATTGTACTCAACTCATCTAGCTACACCACTTGGACACCAAGTAGTAACTAGTAGATTATAAACTAGAGACTTCACTTTATCTCAAGCAATGTGGGGCACACCCACACAACATTCTTACTTTAAGAACTTATTTCTCACTAACCCAAAGTCCATTATGGGTATCTAATATATCCATTTGAAGCTCATACGAAGTAGTTTTCGGATATATATTACTTTATCTTAATTACTCAATAATTAAGAAATGGTCTCCAAATAAATAAACCACAAAAGGTATTATTTATTTATCATTTTTCTTCATAATTTCCAACAATCCCCCACATGAAGAAAACTTCATGGCATAATCCAACGATTGATCCCTGCATAGGATAGGTAGGTGTCGCCACCTTTGAACCTTCCCTTTTAAAATATACACCTTCTTTACTGGCTAACAGTAGACAGCGATGTCCTTGAACTGATCTGCCGTTTGTGTAAATGATAGTGCATACTACACAGATACATCTCTAGCATCATTCCGTTCTCATGGTTGTGTTCATTTTGGCCGTGAAACACCGTTTTGGTTCTGCGAGAGTTTACAAGAATTTGGGATCTAATTCTTGTTGAAGCGGCCCTCACTTCACTCTAACATAGGTGATTCTCTTTTCCATGTAACTATATTACCAATAGGAACCATTAAAACCCTTGCGGTTAACCTCTTTACCTTGAGTCTCTATATAGGTGAAACCCACACAGTGAACTCCTTCCTTGATGCAATTAGGTTGTCCCTTTTGAACCTAGATCTTGGGATCTCCAGTCAACTAGGTTGGGTTTTTCCTTCGCATCAACAGTTGGTCAACGTCTTCAATCCCATTCCAAGAAGACTTTGCCACCATCTCATGACATAAAACTATAGTTAGTGTACGGATCCGCTTTATTATCTTTAGACCTCACAAGCCTAGCAAGATAATTTCAGTGATGAGAATTTGTGTAACGGGCTTATGTCTAGACTTACCGTTATACAAATTACTTTGATCTCTACCAATTACAAAATTGGTTGTACAATGCAAACTTGTTGCTTGGCACAAGTTTAGGCCAACATGGAAGACTCATATAAATAGCAACTCGGCTTTCTTTGCACCTAAATCCAACACAATGGACTTTACTTCCATCATGGATCTTCTATAACATCTTGTTCATAGAATTTTCAAGAAATTTCTCACCCCCACAGGTGAAGACATTATCCATTAGTGGATTTACAATTCTTGGAACTCGTGATCCAGTTTGCATCTACATATCTTTATCGCACAACTTGCTATTTTGAACACTTTAGCCCACAAGCCCGATAAAATATCTAGTACTTTGGTACTTCTCGTTATAGTCTTTCGCAACTCACTTCGGGATTTTTCATGTGACAGCTTAGTTCACTCACAACAAAGGCCAAACCATGCCTTGTGCAATTTTATCAAGTCCAATAGGCTTTCACATTTTCTAAAGTATTCAACACATGAGATACTCCTTGACCAATGTTCTTAGCAAAATATACATTTTAACCAAAGATATTCTAGTCACTTCATGACTATCCTTGTTAAAATTCTCCATAACCTCAACCACATGGTGAGATTAGCTCAACAACACCCATCGGTTGTTTATAGAATATCAATCCCCAAGGATTGCTTCAACTAGACCGAAGTCCTACATATAAAATCTAGATATCAACGTATCCTTCGTAGATTTGATCATCATGTCATTACTAATGATAGTCAAATCGTTTACATAAAGGTATAAAATGGGATAGCCACTTTTCAACTCTTTCATGTAAAATTACTTATCATTTTCATAAATGACAAACTCCTTTCCATCATGGCATTAGGGTTTCATATGCCACTAATTTTGTTTCAAGCCACATAAAGACTTTACCAATTTACAAATCTTATTTTCAAGTTCACGTACAAGAAAAGTCTATGGTCTTGCCATACAAATCTCTTCTTCTAAATTATCATTTAGAGAAACCATCTATACATCCAATTCAATTGCCCAAAGTAGCAATTATCTTTCATATGGATGTTACTCTTGACACAATCAAATTGAGTCACTATGGTCTCAACCATCTTTAGCGGTAAACTAGTATTGCTTTATGTTTATCAATAGTTCAACTTGTTTCAATTTCCCTTGAAAGACATACTTGAAAACTAGTAGTTTTCTTCCTTGATGAAGATCCAATAGCCTTCGAGTATGAATTTCTCAAAATTGAATTACTTCCACTATTGATAGTTTTTTACAACAAAGTTTTTCAACCAAGGTCTCAACCTTTTTCGCAACTTTGAGGTTCACTCTCTAGCATGTAAGTCAAGAACTTAGGATCAAACCACTGTTTCAATTCTTGCTTATTTTCTATGTTTCATTCTAACCATGTATGTCACACCATGTGACCATTTAGAAAAATATTTTGTAACATCTTCTAATTTCATGTGGAACCACATCCACCAAGAATGAAACTTTATTCATTATCATATTCTTGTGCACATCTATAACCATAGATTTCACCACCAAGAACTGATAAACAATATTTCTATATGCATATCCAAGTAAAATGCACTCAACAATTTCAAGTCCTTACTTAACCTTTAAAGGTAAAGGAACCACACATCCCTACACTCACAAGTGTATCTCAAAGTGATTTTATCTTTTCATGCCTTGGCATGTAACTTACCCCCACATTTCTCGAATCATGGGAGAAGTATGGCATTTCATAATTCTTTCAAGACATTATTTCTTTCAAATGCCATTTTGGATGAAGGGGCTAAGGAGCATTAGTCTCATATTTTATGCAACTAAGTGCATAAATATAATCAAATGGCGAATCAACTTCCAAACCACGATTACTCCTATCACTTAACCTTATTGTTAAGTTTCTCAACATCCTTTTTATGGAGAACAATTTCTCCATAATTTCATTTTTACTCTTTAGAAGATGACCGTGGTGTCATCATCTACAAAAGTAATAACATTTTTTTACTACCACACATATTAAACCACACACACTTGTATGATTTAAACAAAGTGGTTTAGTTTTCTTTTTAACACAATGAAAAGAATAATTCATCAACATCATACATTCACATGTATAAATCAATTCAAGTTGTTACACTTCTCCTTTCAACACATTAAAAGGAATTTGACAATTTTTCTTTGCCACATTTTTCACACTTGAATGTGATATCTATGTGCAATGAAATTGAACATTTCAAGTTAATCATTGTACTCAAAATAATTAACATGTCCAAATCTTCCATTTCCAAACGCATCAAGCAATTAGAATTCATAACTTTTACATTAGCTTTAATGCTAACATCATCACATTGATGTTGAACATGCCTTTAGCAATATAATCTTGGCCAACATAAACACTCTTTCGTGGTTTTAAGAGACTAAAATAAAATACATATGTCATACTTGATTAGGAGAGAATAAATTTTTCATAATATTATAGACACACAATACTTTGTCAAAACCAACTTGATCCAAGATGTCATTTCAAAATCATTTTCTCATGACCTTGATGCCATAGGGTTTCAATTCTCTATGTACCATGTTTTTCAACAACCTCAATTTCGTCTAATTGAGTAAACATAGTTTTTGTCAAACGACACATGACTAGTAGCACTAGTGCCAATGAACCACCTCTTGGTGTTCAACCTCACAAGGTTCACCTCATGTAAAACAATACATAGGCTTCACAATCCATGACCTTTGCCAATCCAATGTTACACTCACACTCAAGAGCTACACAAGCCTCTATGGTGAGATAACACATAAGACCCAACATGGTCAAATGTTCATCATTTGTTAAACTCATCCACAACAGCTACAAAAGCTTCTATGATGAGATAACTCACAAGATCCAACATGATCAAGTACCCATATTTTGTTGAGAATTCACAAGCCATCTTGATGTATAAAACACATTCTCAAATGGTATGATAATCAACATAACCATATTGTCACTTCTCATTTGGAATTCACAAGAATACTTTAACAAGAATTCTACAACATAAACTTCAACAAAACTTTTCCAAATAGTGACAACAACAAAATCTTACTAAAATGTAAGCTCATGCCTTGTAATTCAAAAAGAATTTTGCAATAACAACAAAGAACAACAATCCTACAAACCATTTACATGCCAATTACAACATGCATATTAGTTTCACAAGAAACTACATTTACTAGATTACATTTCATAAAAACTTTTAAACGCATTATACTAAATGAATCATGCTCAAACCAATCGCCATATCATCAAGACTTGTAAACGAACTCAAACAAATATCCAAAACAAGAAATACTTACTTGACATCCATTCAAGAATTTTCCCTAACCTTTGTGTTTGGCTATTGAGATTAGAGTGTTCATGACAATGATCCTTGCACCATCGGTCAACCAACCTTCTCAATCTTCATATTGATCCTTGCACTATGGATCAAATCAATCTTCCATAAATCATTACGAGAATACTCCAAATGTATATCGGCAATGATTCTTTCGCCATTTCCTATCAAAGAAAACAAGCAAGTTAGTATTTTCGAATCAAAAAGGGATTAATCCACTCAAATCCAAGGATAAGAGAAGATTAACGATATTTTGCTTTAAGATTGTAAAACATAATGAATCAAAAATACATATAATTAGCTTGTACAAAATAGGAAATGCAAAGAAATAACGACATAAAAGAACTCTCTTCCTGTTTCACAAAACACATTTGCATGAAGATTGAATTCGAGGCCTGCACGGACGCAGTCTTCTTAAAGCAAAATACGCCCTCTCACTACGGTGCTTGAGACGTTGAGCGGCTGCTTCCCAAGATACAACGAATTCCGAGATCACTTAGCCGCACAAGCTAGCAATCTCCAGCGAACGAGAACTAATACCTGAATTATGCATAAGGGGAGAAGAAGAGAATAGAATAGGGAGGTTTTTTCTCTTCTTCTATTTCTTTGGATATTTTTCTTACATGTCTTACATCTCATATATCTTTTATATGTTCTATCTCTTTACATGTAAGTGAGACCTCTTTATATATGTGAGCATGGAGTATGTTACTCCCAAGTCCTTAAGTGCCTTTCATGTCATCTCATAAGTGTCCATCAATATAAAATATTTGGAGCATTATGGATGACAACAAATGTCATGTAAATGACAACAAATGTCATGTTAAATATTTGTAACTCCCATGAGTTACAAAAGCTAACATGGGTCAACATCCTTCTAGAAGGCCTTGAGAGGTTGAACCAGCAAAAACTCGGTTTGGTTCACATTCCATGTTCGAGGGTCGCGATCCACTCGTACACAAGTCCTCAAGTTTCGTGTACCAATCTGATCAGGATTGTACTCAACTCATCTAGCTACACCACTTGGACACCAAGTAGTAACTAGTAGATTATAAACTAGAGACTTCACTTTATCTCAAGCAATGTGGGGCACACCCACACAACCTTCTTACTTTAAGAACTTATTTCTCACTAACCCAAAGTCCATTATGGGTATCTAATATATCCATTTGAAGCTCATACGAAGTAGTTTTCGGATATATATTACTTTATCTTAATTACTCAATAATTAAGAAATGGTCTCCAAATAAATAAACCACAAAAGGTATTATTTATTTATCATTTTTCTTCATAATTTCCAACAATAAGACCTTAATAGCTCCGTTTACAGAGCTTATTAGGCTCTGTTACAGAGCTTAAAAGCTCTGTAAAACAGAGTTTAATAGCTCTGTCAAACAGACAGAGCTTAATAAGCTCTGTACAGAGCACAGAGCTTATTAATCTCTGTAAACACAGAGAATTGGTAGTGGAAGTGAGGAGTAAATGAATTGGAGGATTATTTGTTAGGGTTTATCACAAGGTTAATGAATGGGGAGGGAAAAGTTATTGAAATTTGTCAAATTTTCACCCAAAATTACATCACCATCCATCAATACACTGATTGGGCTTGCATTTCATGAGTTGGAGGCGAATTATACTGTATACGGCGCTCTGGACGCCAACCTGACGCTCTGTACGTGGAAAGAGGACTGAATTCGCAGAATTCGTCATAATTCGGACAAAAATTGCAGAGGACCAAGAGATAAGGGACCAAAACTGCAATTTAACCGCTATGAGAGCAATCTCTATATCATTGTCAACGAACAGAGCATGGAAACAGTACTTAATCGGTAGAAAAGGAATGTATAAATGCATTACTACAATATGGTATCTTTTCTATGAAAAATAATTGTAGTAGAAGTTAACCTGGCAAATTTGTTATATCCCCAGGTAGATCAGTAAGAATTCAATACAAAACACACGAATTGAAATCATAAGCTAGATATAGTCTTTATCAAAAGTAAAACAAGATCAGGACCATACGAGCCGTAAAACAATCGAAGGAACAAGATATCAACCTGAAAAACAAATCTTATGATTGTCAAATGCTAAGACCTATAGAAAAGTAAAAACAAAGGTAAAAATGTGGAGGATAGATATGCAAAGAAAGGTGACAGTAATAGATACTCCCTCCGTTCCAGAGCAGTTGCACCATTTTGCCATTTTGGACGTCCTGTTAGAGTTGCACCATTTCATTTATTTGCCATATTTGGCCATGGTTATAATAATTTTATATTCCATAAACACATTTTTGTAGCCACAAATACTCCATAAAGTAAAATCAACACCCACTATCAATATAACTCAATATTTATATCTTCTCCTTTTTTGTGTCCAAAAGCAAATGCTGCAACTGCTCTGGGACGGAGGGAGGGAGTATATCTTAATAAACAGAGGAGGGTCAAACTTGTGTTACTAATACTAACTTACCCAATTTACAGACGTTTTTTTGTCATCAACCTCAAAATATGAAATTGCAAACTTCTCCAACATCACATTCATACATTGACATGCGTTTACCAGAAGCCACCATATAACACAGACTCAGAGACTACGTTATTAAGGTTTTAGCTTTAATCTCTCCAACAGAATATAAAATGACGGGACTTATTACAAAGTAATAGATGAGATACTCAAAAAGATAAAGCAAATGGATATTCCAATTTCCACATACACCAGATGGAAGTATACTCAAATTTAACATTTCATAACCCATTTGGCAGCGCAGTATAATTTCCACATTATACTGCCAGTAACGAATGAACATGACAAAGTTCAATTGAGGGTTAGCGCAATATAATGTTCTGCAACACTCAATAATACACACAACACACAGGCGACAAATTCACATCAGAGGAATATGCATCTGTAGCTACTCTTGTAAGTTGTAAATGGGTAGACACTCGCTTAAAAAAACACACACTACCTGGGTCACTCGCTCATAGCCCGCACCCACCCAGAACCCAACCCAAAATTGACATCCCTTTTTTTTACAAAAAGAAAAAAAATAAATTAAAAGAAGTAATAACAACATCAATTTCAGTAAATTATTTTTTTCATCTCAAATTTTAACCACACTCCACCAAAAACCATAATCTCAACATTCAACTACCTCCAAAGATCAAAGATCAGTTAAATGCATTAGTAGATTGATGTAATACTTATGGCACCCATTACACTCAATACACAAAAGCAATACACTACAAGGAGCTTCCCGCTCTACCATTAAAATCCAATACTGTTGGTCCCTTTAAACAAAAATAAAAGACAAGAGGGGTGAATATTATTTTCAAATTTTTCGTCGTTTAAAACTTTTTCAGCAAGTGGTTATTAATTTTCAGTACTGAGTTTGTTGATACTTAACTTTCTCATCAAGTACTTATTAATTTTAAATAATGAGTTTGCTGATACTTAAAAACAGAGTGCGGAAGTATTTTTACAATAAGTGCTTTTCAAAGAGTGTTAATTTCAGCAAGTAAGGAGAGTGTCAGTGTACAAGAAATGTAGCTTGTTGAAAACTAAGTGCGTTAAAGAAAATCACACAAACACTTTTATAGTGGTATTCGAGAGTGGCGTAATCTCTCAACTAATCCACTTTGTCCTTTCTAAGACTGAATCCACTATGATAAGATCTGAGGTTCCTTACAAATCCTATCACTAATAATGATTCTTCAGAAACCAAAACACACTTGCTTCGTTTCCAACCTAACTAGAGAACTGTAACCTTATTCTCCACCAAACTTGGGACTTATAATAACCAACACTATGCTTGATTAATTCCCCATGAATTTCACGCCTGAAAAGGGTGTTTATCAGTTAGAGAGGTTTGGGATGAGATCACTTGAATATAACTTTTTCAGCTATAACAAGTTATGTAAAGAAACACAACTTGTAATACTTTTGAGTAAGCAAGTTTAATTGTTTCTGGTGTCAAGACTTGTTCTTGTTCAAAAGAAAGAACACTTAACTAATTTCTTAGCCGTGAATGTTCTACTTCTTCAAGTAGCTTTTGTTTCAAGCTTAAGTCTTGGAACGGATCAATAGGCAGTAAAGAGTGTAGAAGGTTTTGAGTGTTTAAAGCACAAGTGAGAGTTTGATCACTTTGTTGACACACTTCTACTCTTTGCCTGATGACCTCTATTTATAGTGTCTCAAGGGATTCGTTTGATTTAAAATTCTAAGCCTTTGCACCTTAAGATGTCACTATCTTGCTTTAATACTTTCAGCAGCGTCCTTCATTTGTCTTCTTGTCTTCATGTTCTTCGCGTGCCTACTTTGCATTTAATGTTCATTTGAATCAAATTCAAATGTGAACGTTGGAGCCAAAATGCAAGTACTCTTCAGCAAGGAGGTCACATATGTTGTCAGCAAGTGGTCAGTCTCAGTTTCAGCAAGCACAACCTACTCTGTCATATTGATTTTCACTTATGCGAGTTGTTGCTGAAAATCTCACTTTCTGAGCAACATGTGCCTTTGTAGATACCTTTCTCAGAATTCTTCTAAGTATTCAATCTTCGAATCTTAACTTTCTGAGCGGTTCTAGGTCTTCAATAGTTCGTTTGTAAAAACAAAGTACATCATCAGCAAACGAAAGAACCTAACTAGTACCTACACTAAATCTTTCAGCGAACGTTCCTCTTTTACAATGTCCTTAAAATTCTAAATTCCTATGGACCTTAAGAGTATTAGTTAATGGAATTTCCTTAATTTAGCATGGTTAATTGCTAATCAAAATTACAAGTTTCCTAACAAATTTCCCCCTTTTTGATGTTAGCAATCCATGGCTAAATTAATTGTTACCCTTTTAGAGGTTCCTGATGTTGAATAAATCAATTGATTAATACAAGCATACTTGAATAATAAAACAATAAGCATAAATAGTTTGCATAATCAAAAACCAATAAGAGTCAAAAAGTTCATTGCTGATAGTTATCTTTGAGTAAGTTTACAAGAAAGTTCATAGATAACTAAAGTAATCAGCAAACAAAACAAAGCTTTCCAAGGGACTAGACTATTCCAGCAGAGGATTCTCTAAGAATCTCTTTTACACTCTTTTCAGCAAGAGCACTGAATTCAACACAGTCCTTCTCGTAATCTTCAAGTAGCTTACGGACTTCGAGTTGAATAATTCTTGCATTCTTGCAGGCAGTATAATGATGGTTTTCACCATTCATCTCTTTATAGTGTATTACCCACAAGTGCATGCCCCAATTGCTAGCATGTAGAAGTTGAGTGTCTAAAATACCCTTGTTGACATGAATTTTCCTTAACCAGAGAAGGTCTTCTTCTTGATCCTTTGCAGTGAGATAAAAGTACTCATAAGGAATCAAGCCATATCTCTTTTTGGACTTCTTGGTTATGAGATCACTATAGTAAGCAACATCCATCGACTTGATTAAATCAGGCTCTTGTATTAACTTCTTGCTGATGGAAGTTCTTCTTACCAAGATTTCAATATTCAGCCATTTCACAGCAATGTTCCTTGGGTAGGGAGGAGAATCCCTTTCTTTTCTTGTGACTTTCAATTCAACCCAAGTGTACATTTGATTCAGTACAGCAGTTGGAAAGAAGTCATTGGCCAAAAGGTCTTCCAGCTTTATGATCCAGCAACCATGAATGTTTCTGATCACATTTTTAGTGGTTTCCTCATTGCTGGTCTTTGTGTAATCAATGTCAGTGTCAATGGCAATGTTAGCTAGCCTTCTTTCTTCCTGTCTTTGCTTTCTTCTTCTTGACTTAGCATTATCATGATCTTTTGCTGAAGATCTGGAGTCAGAAGAGAAGTGTTTGGATTGGCCAGATGGAGTTAAGGCAGAAAGAGGCTTGGCCCTTATAGCTTGAGCTATTGTTTGGTCATCATCATTATCATCATCTTCATTAATGTCTTGATGACTTTCAGTGTGACAGAATTCTTGAGTATCAGCAGAAGTTCTTCTCCTTTTAGGATTCGCTGAACTTCTCTCAGAATCTGTTTCAGCTCTTTTCTTAGAAATTTGCACTGTTTCATCAAGAGGTTCTCTGGGAGGCGGTCCAGGCAGCTTTAATGGAGCTTCAGCTTCAGAGGGAGTAGTTGATTTTTCTCTTGAAGACTTTCTTTTTCTAGAATCTTCCCCTTAAACATGGATTGCATCATCGGTCTGATGTGTAAAGAGAAAAACTCATTGCAGTTATTAGCAAGAGTACTTAGGCTGTTGTATTTATGAATCATGTCTTGTTGATCAGTAATCAGCTTAGACAATTCTTCTTTAATAAAAGCCAGATTCTCCTCATGTCTTTGCTCATTGTTGACTTTTTCTTCAAGTATAGCCTGAGCCTTTGTCAATGCGCTTTTAGCAAGCTTGAGTGCCTGACTGACATCATCTTCGTAGCTTTTGTGATGTAGACTTATGTCTTTCTGAGCTATGGTAAGTGTAGTAGTGCGTCTCAGCACAGTAGTCAGTATTTTGCCAATGTCGAGTGGACTCTCAGCAAGCATCCTCTTTCTTGGCATGCTTTGTGAACATCCATTAGTGCTCTTATTCTGGGAGTAAACTCCTCAAGTCCTCAATATTTGGGAACGACACTAAAGAGGGAGTAAGTGAGTGAGCTTCGATTTCCGTGGCGATCTGATCATCGTTTCTCAGCAAGCGACTTATCTCCATATCTCCTTCATCATTAATGAGAGATGGTGGAGGAATTTCTACCACTTTGGGTTCAGCTTTCTTGGACTTTTCTTCGTCAGTTATTGACTTACCCCTAAATCTGTTGAATGAAGGTGTCACTGGTTCCTGAGGTAAATTCTGGATCCCTTCTCACTACAATATCTAGCCAGACTTCAACAAGGCCACGAAATAGATATTTTGCTGAGAAGTTAGATAGATCTTCTTCTTCATCAGATTCATCAAGGCCAGCAACCTTGATACCTAAATCCTTAGCTTCAGTCACTTCTGGTTGAGTGGTTGTTGAAGCAAACTGTTTGGACTCAATAACTGGAGTTTCACCAGTAGTAAGTGGAAGGGAGGAGAATTCCAAATTGTTCACTCCTGAAGATTGAGCAATATCAAGATTTTTAGTGTGTCTATCGTGAATCTGTAGACTATTCTGTAATGCTCATTGGTAATCTTCATCTTCATCTTCTCCATGGTTTGAATCAGTGACCTTAGCTTCAAGTAATGCTAACTCGGCATCAGAAAGCTTAGCTTTGCCTTTAGGCATTTCAGCACGCTTTCTGGCGTTCTCTTCTTCAGTCTCAGCAACTTGTTCAGTTGCTGGAGTACTTTTCTCAGCAGGAGTAGGAGTAGATTCTTGTTGCTGACTGGGAGGTTGTTCAGCTTGCTGATTTTCAGTATTGGCTTGATTTTCTTGATCAGCAACTGCCAATTTTACTCCGCCAGCATCCGGACTAGGACCTTGATTATCATCATCATCGTCCTTGTTGTCCTTAGAATCTTTGGCTTCATCATCACTGGTATCTTTAAGGATATTTTCATCTTCTTCTTCTTCATCATCATCCGTCAGTATGCCCAACTCCAGATGTTTGTACTTAGTAGCACTTGTAACTTCCTCTTCCTCATTGATTTTGTGGGGATCAGCCACCACGGGTACAAAGGAACCCTTGAGCATCACAACTTGTTCAGCTGGAGAGGCACTCTTGAACTTAGCTTTCATATTTTCTCTGATTGTTGCAATCAGATTTGAACTCATTTGCTGAGAATATGAGAGTTCTTCAGGAAGTATTGAGTGTACAAACGTCTCGAGTTTGAATAGAGATTTTCTCTTCTTTTCATTTGAAAGATGGATGTGAAGATCTGAAAAGTCCTTCCTTTTGTATCTTTGCCAGTTGCTAACAGACTTAGCACCTCTGGTCAAAGTGTTTCTTTTGAAGTTTGAGTATAGTTCTTCGGAACTAACTTCAAGAGCTTCTGTGATGTGAACCACTTCATCATTCTCCTTTTGAGCCTGAATAAGAGTATTGTTATTGTCAGGAAGGTTTTGGAAAATAGTTTTAGAGTCTAAAACTGTAACATGAATTACCTGCTGACTTTCAGCAAGCTCATGTTGCACACTGAGTTGTGCGAGAACTATTTCCATTGCTTCAGGAGCTGTAGCAGCATCCTTGAATTGTTCATCCAGAAATAACTCATTGTTAGATACAAGTACTAAGTTTTTAAACTTAGTAAGATTACCAAAATTTTCCTCTACCTGCTGAACAGGAGTTGTGGATTCTGGTGCAGAAGTTTCAGCAATCTTCTGACTTGTATCTTGAGAAGTCTGTAAAGAAATAATCATATTAGCTAAAGATAAAGTTTCAGATAGTGAAGTTTTGTTTATATCTAAGTTAACTACCTGCAGAAGAATGGCAGGTGGTGACTCAGTCCTTTCAGCATTAATAACATCTTCATTATCCGGGACTTGTTCTTCAGCAGACTTCTTCTCTTGCTCTACTTCAAAAGGCTGTGCAGATTCATCAATCTCCATTGTCTTTGAATTGACAAGTTGAGCAGAGACATTTAGACCTTTAAGTTCACTACTTGTCATAAACAGGTCCACTGACTTATTGGAGTTGTCATCAATCTCCATGTCCATTTGCTGGCTTAGGTCTGTCAGCACCAGTTGGACTTTGTCAATAGAAGTTATTGGTGAACTTGGTCTAACATTCTCAGCATCATGAGATGCGTCGTCGAACAATGTCTGTTGTTGAGTTTCAGCAAACTCTGGGACTTGAACTGTTGCAGTCTCAGCAACTGGTTCTTCAGCAAGTGCTGCTTCAGCAATTTCTCGGTCTTGACTAATTGTTATTTCAGCAACTGTCTCTTCTGTTGGTTTGCTGGCAACATTTTCAGCAAGTGCAGCTTTTCTTAAGTCTGCAGCAATGTCACTTCCTGGTTCCAGAGTATTGTCATCAAGATTATCTACTATGTAGACATCTTCTAATCGTTCTAAGGCAGGATTTTCATTTCCACTGCCTTGTGGTCTTGCTTCAGAAGATGGATCCAAGTTAATTAGATTTGTGAAGGCTTCTGCAAGCACTTCAACAACATCTACTATAGTGGTTTGCTTTTCAGCAACCACTGGAATGTCATCATCTTGAATGACATGGACAACCGGAACGGACTTTCTTGACGTTGTCTTCTTTCTTGGGAAAGTGGTCTTTGTCCTTGCCTTTTTCGGAATAGGATCAGCTGATGAGGCTGTAGTCTGAGTGTCATCATCAGCTTTCCTCTTTTTCTTGGATCTTTTGCTGGGTTCAGTAGTGTCCGCAACCGCAGCAGTATCAGCAGCAACATTTGCAGCTGTTGCATTCTCAGCAACATTTGCAACTGTTGTATTCCTAGACTGCTTTTCAGTCTCAACAACATTTGCAGCTGTTGTATTCCTAGACTGGTTATCAGTCTCAACAACATTTGCAGCTGTTGCTTTCCTTAACTTCTTGTCAGCAACCTTAGGTCCATTCAGCTTGTAGAAAGCTCTACCCACATTGCATACTGATTTCTTAATCGGCAATGGGTTTCTCAGTTGAATCCTGTAATGTTCAAGGATGTAGCATATTTTCAATCCATACATCACTGGAACGGAAGGTGAGACTGTGTTGTCTTCAACCTTGACTGTTGGTCCCTTTAAACAACAAGAAAAGATTACAGGGGGGGTGAATAGTCTTTTCAAATTCGTCGTTTAAAAACATTCTCAGCAAGTGCTTATTACTTTTCAGTAATGAGTTTGCGGATACTTAACTTTCTCAGCAAGTACTAGTTACTTTTTAGTAACAAGTTTTACTGGTACTTTAAAAACAGAGTGCTGAAGTCTTTATACAATAAGTGCTTTTCAGAGTGTGCTAGTTTCAGCAAGTGAGCAGAGTGACAGTGTATAAGTAGTTAAGCTTGCTGAAAACTAAATGCGGTAAAGTAAATCACACAAACACTTTTATAGTGGTATCTGAGAGTGGCGTAATCTCTCAACTAATCCACTTTGTCCTTTCTAGGACTAAATCCACTAAGATAAGTTTGAGGTTCCTTACAACACCTATCTATAATGATTCTTCAGAAACCAAAGCACACTTGCTTCGTTTCCAACCTAACTAGAGAATGAAACCTTGTTCTCCACCAAACTTGGGACACTTAATCAGCAAAGCTATGCTTGATTAATTCCCCCAGAATTTCACGCCTGAAAAGGGTGTTTATCAGTTAGAGAGGTTTGGGATGAGATGTCTTGAGTATAACTTATTCAGCTATAACAAGTTATCTAAAGAAACAAAACTTGGAATACTTTTCAGTAAAGAAGTTAAGTTGTTTCTGGTGTCAAGACTTGTTCTTGTTCGAAAGAAAGAACACTTAACTAATTTCTTAGCCGTGAATGTTCTACTTCTTCACAAGTAGCTTTTGTTTCAAGCTTAAGTCTTGGAACGGATCAATAGGCAGTAAAGAGTATGGAAGATTGAGTGATTAAGCACAAGTGAGACTTTGATCACGTTGTTGACACACTTTCACTCTTTGCCGGATGACCTCTATTTATAGTGAATCAAGGGAGTCGTTTGAATTTCAAATTCTAAGGCTTTGTTCCTTAAGATGTCACTATCTTGCTTTTGTACTTTCAGCAGCGTCCTTCATTTGTCTTCTAGTCTTCATGTTCTTCGCGTGCTTACTTTGCATTTAATGTTCATTTGAATGGAATTCAAATGTGAACGTTGGAGACAAAATGAAAGTACTTTCATCAAGGAGGTCACATATGTATTTCAGCAAGCAGTCAATCTCAGTTTCAGCAAGCACAACCTACTCTGTCAAATAGATTTTCACTAATGCAAGCTGTTGCTGAAATTTCCACTTTCTGAGCAACATGTGCCTTTGTAGATACCATCTTCAGAAATCTTCTTAAGTCTTTAGTCTTCGAATTTTTCAAGTTTCTGAACGGTTCTAGTGCTTCAATAGTTCATTTGTAAAAACAAAGTACATCATCAGCAAATGAAAGCACCTAACTAGTACCTACACTAAGTCTTCAGCAAACGTTCCTCTTTTACAATGTCCTTAAAATTCTAAATTCCTATGGACCTTAAGAGTACTAGTTACTGGGCTTTGCTTAACTTAGCATGGTTAATTGCTCATCAAAATTTACAAGTTTCCTAACAAATTTCCCCCTTTTTGATGTTAGCAATCCATGGCTAAATTAATTGTTACCCTTTTAGAGGTTTCTGATGTTGAATAAATCAGTTGAATAATGCAATCATACTTGAATAATAAAACAGTAAGCAAGAGTAGTTTGCATAATCAAAAACCAATAAGAGTGAAAAGCTTATTGCTGATACTTATCTTTCAGTAAGTTTATAAGAATGTTCAGAGATAACTACAAAAATCAGCAAACAAAACAAACAAAGCTTGTTACAAGGGACTTAAGCTATTCCAGCAGAAGATTTCCTCAGAATCTTCCTTACACTCTTCTCAGCAAGAGCAGAGAATTCAACACAGTCCTTCTCGTAATCTTCAAGTAGCTTACGGACTTCAAGTTGAATAATCCTTGCATTCTTGCAGGCAGTATAATGATGGTTTTCACCATTCATTTCTTTGTAGTGAAGTACCCACAAGTGCATGCCTCAATTGCTAGCATGGAGAAGTTGAGTATTTGAAATTCCCTTGTTGGCATGAATCTTTCTTAACCAGAGAAGATCTTCTTCTTGATCCTTGGCAGTGAGATAAAAATACTCATAAGGAATCAAGCCATATTTCTTCTTTGACTTCTTGGTTAAAGGATCACTGTAGTAAGCAACATCTATCGGTTTAATTAAATCGGGCTCTTATTTTATATTCTTGCCGATAGAAGTTCTTCTTACTAAGATTTCCAAGTTCAGCCATTTTGCAGCAATGTTTCTTGGGTAGGGAGGAGGATCCCTTTCTTTTCTTTGCACATTTAATTCAATCCGAGTGTACATTTGATTAAGTACAACAGTTGGAGAGAAATCATTGGCCAAAAGATCTTCCAAGTTTATGATCCAGCAACCATGTAGGTTTCTGATCACATTCTGAGTTGTTTCCTCATTGCTGGTCTTTGTATATTCAATGCCAGTGCCAATTGCAATGCTGGAAAGCCTCTTTTCTTCCTGTCTTTGCCTTCTTCTTCTTGACTTAGCATTTTCTTGATCTCTTGCTGAAGATCTTGAGTCAGAAGAGAAGTGTTTGGATTTGCCAGAAGGAGTTAAGGCTGAAATAGGCCTAGCTCTTATTGCTTGAGATATTGTTTGGTCATCATCATTATCATCATCTTCATTCAGATTTTGATGACTCTCAGTGTGACAGTATTCTTGAGTTTCAGCAGATGTTCTTCTCCTTTTTCGGATTTGCTGAACTTCTCAAAGAATCTGTTTCAGCTCGTTTCTTAGAACTTTGCTCTTTTCCAGCAAGAGGTTCTCTGGGAGGTGGACCAGGCAGTATCAATGGAGCTTCGGCGGAGGGTTTCTTTGATCTTGAAGATTTTCTTTGTTTATCTTCCCCCTTAGACATGGATTGCATCATCGGTTGGATGTGCAGAGAGAAAAACTCATTGCAATTTTCAGCAAGAGTACTTAGGCTATTATATTTGAGAATTATGCCATTCTGATCAGCAGTTAGCTTGGACAGTTCTTCTTTAATACAAACCAAGTTCTCCTCATGTCTGTGCTCATTGTCGATATTTTCTTCAATGAAAGTCTGAGCCTTTTTCAATGCACTTTTAGCCAGTTTGAGTGCTTGACTGACATCTTCTTCATAGCTTTTGTGATGTAGACTAATGTCTTTCTGAGCTATGGTAAGAGAAGTAGTGCGTTTCAGCACTGTAGCCAGTATTTTGCCAATGTCAAGCGGACTCTCAGCAAGCAATGCATCATCCTCTTCTTGGCATGCTTTGTGAACAGCCATTAGTGCCTTTATTCTAGGAGTAAAATCCTCAATGTTAGGAAACGGTACTAGAGAGGGAGTAAGTGAATGAGCTTTGATCTCAGTAGCAAATTGATCATCATTTCTGAGCAAGCGACTTCTTTCAGCATCTCCTTCATCAGTTTGGAGAGATGGGGGAGGAATTGCAACCTCTGTGGGTTCAATTTTTTCTTCTTCATTTGCTGAGAAGTTAAATAGATCTTCTTCCTCATCAGATTCGTCAAGGCCAGCAACCTTGGTTCCCAAATCTTTAGCGTTAGACACTTGTGGTTGAGTGGTTGCTGAGGGCAACTCTTTTAACTCAACAACTGGAGTTTCACCAGTAGTAAGTGGAAGGGAAGAGACTTACGTGTTGTTCACTCCTGAAGATTGAGCAATGTCTAGATTATGCGTATGTCTAGCATGAATCTGTAGACTATTTTGAAGTGCTCTTTGATAATCTTCATCCATTTCTTCATCTTCAAGGTTTGGATCAGTGACCTTGGCTTCGAGTAAAGCTAACTCGGCATCAGAAAGCTTAGTTTTGCCTAAGTGCATTTCAGCACGCTTTCTGGCGTACTCTTCTTCAGTTTCAGCAACTTGTTCAGTTGCTTGAGTACTTGTCTCAGCAGGAGCAGGAGTTGATTCTTGATGCTGACTGTGAGTTTGGTCAGCTTGCTGATTTTCAGTAACTTGATTTTCAGTCTCAGCAACTGTTAGTTTAACTCCACCAGCATCAGGACTAGGACCTTGATTATCATCATCATCATCCTTGTTGTCCTTAGCAACTTTTCCTTCATCATCATCACTGGTATCCTTTGGGATATTTCATCCTCTTCTTCTTCATCATCGTCCGTCAGTATAACTAACTCGAGATGTTTGTACATAGCAGCACTTGTAACTTCCTCTTCTTCATTGATTTTGTGGGGATCAGCCACCACGGGTACAAAGGAATCCTTGAGCATCACAGCTTGTTCAGCTGGAGAGGCACTCTTGAATTTTTCTTTCATATTTTCTCTGATTAGAGCAATCAGACTTGAGCTCATTAGCTGAGAATATGTAAGCTCTTCGGGAAGTATTGAGTGTACAAATGTCTCGAGTCTCAGTAAAGAGATTCTCTTTTTCTCATTGGACAAATGAAGGTGAAGATCAGAGAAATCCATCCTTCTGTACTGTTGCCAGTTGCTGACAGATTTAGCAACTTTGGTCAAGGTATTCTTTTTGAAGTTTGAGTAGATTTCTTCTGAACTAACTTCAAGATCTTCTGTGATGTGAACCACTTTAGTGATCTCCTTTTGAGCCTGAAAGAGAATAAAATTAAGTTCAGGAATGTTTTGGAAAATAGTTTTAGAGTCTAAAAATGTAACATGATTTACCTGCTGATGTTCAGCAAGCTCATGTTGCACACCAAGTTGTGCTGGTACTATTTCCATTGCTTCAGGAGCTTGGGCAGCATCCTTGAATTGTTCATCCTGAAATAATTTTATATTAGATACAAGTACTAAGTTTTCAAACTTAGTAGATTTACCAAAACTTTCATCTACCTGCTGAACAAGAGTTGTTGATTCTGGTGCAAAAGTTTCAGCAATCTTCTGACTTGTATCTTGAGAAGTCTGTAAGAAAACAATTATATCAAAAAAAGGTAAAGTTTCAGATAGTGAAGTTTTGCTTATATCTGAGTTAACTACCTGCTGAAGAAGGGCAGGTGGTGACTCAGTCCGAATGATAGCAGCTTCATTATCTGGGACTTGTTCTTCAGCAGACTTCTTTCCTTGCTCTAGTTGAGAAGGCTGTGCAGATTCAGCAATCTCCCTTGTCTCTGAAATGACAAGTTGAGCAGAGACATCTTGACCTTTTAGTTCACTGCTTGTCATGAACATGTCTACTGACTTGTTGGAGTTGTCATCAATCTCCAAGTCCATTTGCTGGTTTAGGTCAGTCAGCACCAGTTGAACTTTGTCAATAGAGGTCAAAGGTTAACTAAGTCTAATATTCTCAGCATCTTGAGATGCGTCGTCAAATACAGTCTCTTGTTGTGTTTCAGCAACCTCTGGGACTTGAACAATTGCAGTCTCGGCAAGTGGTTCTTTAGCAATTGCAGCTTCAGCAATTTCTGGGACCGGATTAGTTGCTTGTTCAGCAACTATCTCTTCAGCAACATTGTCAGCAAGTGCCGCTCTTCTCAATTCTATAGCAATATCACTTGATGGTTCCAGAGTGTTGTCATCAGGATTATCTACAATGTAGA
Source organism: Plantago ovata (assembly GCA_028274465.1). Taxonomy (NCBI): domain Eukaryota; kingdom Viridiplantae; phylum Streptophyta; class Magnoliopsida; order Lamiales; family Plantaginaceae; genus Plantago; species Plantago ovata. The sequence continues at coordinate 53,947,245 of CM051457.1, forward strand.
TATCGGGGACTTGGGCAGGAATTTCATTTCCACTGCCGTGTGGTCTTGTATCAGCAGATGTATCAACGTTGGGTTGATTGTTGAAGGCTTCTGCAAACACTTCAACATTGCTGAAGGCTTCTACAAACACTTCAACAACATCTACTGCAGTGGCTTGCATTTCAGCAACCACTGGAGCATCATCTGATAGTGTTAGGAAACTTGTAATTTTGATGAGCAATTAACCATGCTAAATTAAGGAAAGTCCAGTAACTAGTACTAATAAGGTCCATAGGAATTTAGAATTTTAAGGACATTGTAAAAGAGGAACGTTTTCTGAAGACTTAGAGTAGGTGCTAGATAGGTTGGTTTTACCGCTTATGATGTATCTTGTTTTCTGAAAAGAAATACAACCTATTGAAGCATTTGCTGATGATGTACTTTGTTTTTACAAACAAACTATTGAACCATTTAGAACCGCTCAGAAACTTGAAGATTTTGAAGATCTGAAGACTAGAAGATTTCTGAAGACTGGTATCTACAAAGGCACATGTTGCTCAGAAAGTGGAAACTTCAGCAACAGCATTGCATAAGTGAAAATCTATTTGACAGAGTAGGTTGTGCTTGCTGAAACTGAGACTGACCACTTGCTGATGAACATTTGTGACCTCTTGCTGAAAGTACTTATATTTGCGCTCCAATGTTACTGTTTGAATTTTATTCAAAAGAGCATTAAATGCAAAGCATGCACGCAAAGGACATGAAGACTAGAAGACAAACAAGGACGCTGCTGAAAGTACAAAAGCAAGATAGTGACATTTTAAGGAACAAAAGCCTTAGAATTTGAAATTCAAACGGCTCCTTATTTCACTATAAATAGAGGTCATCCGGCAAAGAGTTGAAGTGTGCCAACAACGTGATCATACTCTCACTTGTGCTTAAATTCACATACCCTTCAATACTCTTTACTGCCATTGATCCGTTCCAAGACTTAAAGCTAGTAAAAGCTACTTGTGAAGAAGTAGAACTTACACGACTAAGAAATTAGTTAAGTGTTCTTTCTTTCTTTCGAACAAGAACAAGTCTTGACACCAGAAACAATCAAACTTGTTTACTGCAAAGTATTCATAGTTTTGTTTCTTAGATTACTTGTTGTAACTGAATAAGTTATAATTAATTTATCTCATACCAAACCTCTCTAACTGAAAATACACCCTTTCAGGCGTGATATTCAGGGGGAACTTAATCGAGCATAGTGTTGCTGATTAAAAGTACCAAGTTTGGTGGAGAACAAGGTCACGTTCTCTAGATAGGTTGGAGACGAAGCAAGTGTGCTTTGGTTTCTGTTTGGATCGCTCTAGATAGGTGTTGTAAGGAACCTCAAACTTATCTTAGTGGATTCAGTCCTAGAAAGGACAAAGTGGATTAGTTGAGAGATTACGCCACTCTCAGATACCACTATAAAAGTGTTTGTGTGATTTACTTACTGTACTTAGTTTTCAGCAAAGCATATCTATCTGTACACAGTCACTCACATCACTTGTTGAAACTTTCATTTACTGAAAAAGCACTTTGTTGGTCCCTTTAAACAACAAGAAAAGACTAGAGGGGGGGGGGTGAATAGTCTTTTCAAACTTTCGTCGTTTAAAACTTTCTCAGCAAGTACTTATTACTTTTCAGTAATGAGTTTGCTGGTACTTAACTTTCTCAGCAAGCGTAAGTTACTTTTCAGTAGCTTGGTTTGCTGATACTTAAAATCAGAGAGCGGAAGTCTTTGATACAATAAGTGCTTTTTCAGTAAGAAAAGGTTTCAGCAAGTGATGTGAGTGACTGTGTACAAACATATATGATTTGCTGAAAACTAAATACAGTAAGTAAACACACAAACACTTTTATAGTGGTATCTGAGAGTGGCGTAATCTCTCAACTAATCCACTTTGTCCTTTCTTAGGACTGAATCCACTAAGATATGAATGAGGTTCCTTACAATCTCCTATCTAGAGCGATTCAACAGAAACCAAAGCACACTTGCTTTGTCTCCAACCTAATCTAGAGAACGTAACCTTGTTCTCCACCAAACTTGGTACTTTTAATCAGCAAAACTATGCTCGATTAAGTTCCCCCTGAATATCACGCCTGAAAGGGTGTATTTTCAGTTAGAGAGTTTTGGGGTGAGATAACTTAATTATAACTTATTCAGTTACAACAAGTAATCTAAGAAACACAACTTTGAATACTTTGCAATAAACAAGTTTGATTGTTTCTGGTGTCAAGACTTGTTCTTGTTCAAAAGAAAGAACACTTAACTAATTTCTTAGCCGAGTTTGTTCTACTTCTTTACAAGTAGCTTTTTCAAGCTTTAAGTCTTGGAACGGATCAATGGCAGTAAGAGTATTTGAAGGTTTGTGAGTTTTAAGCACAAGTGAGAGTTTGATCACGTTGTTGACACACTTCAACTCTTCGCCGGATGACCTCTATTTATAGTGCAAGAAAGGAGCCGTTTGAATTTTAAATTCCAAGGCTTTTGATCCTTAACATGTCACTATCTTGCTTTTGTACTTTCAACAGCGTCCTTGTTTGTCTTCTAGTCTTCATGTCCTTCGCGTATAAGCTTTGCATTTAATGCATATTTGAATTGAATTCAAACAGTAATCTTGGAGCGCAAATTCAAGTACTTTCAGCAAGAGGTCACATATGTTCCATCAGCAAGTGGTTAGTCTCAGTTTCAGCAAGCACAACCTACTCTGTCTTTCAGATTTTCACTTATACAATGTTGTTGCTGAAGTTTCCACTTTCTGAGCAACACGTGCCTTTGTAGATACCAGTCTTTCAGCAATCTTCAAGTCTTCAGATCTTCAATAATCTTTAAGTCTTCAGATCTTAAATAATCTTCAAGATTCTGAGCGGTTTCTAAATGCTTCAATAGTTTGTTTGTAAAAACAAAGTACATCGTCAGCAAATGCTTCAATAGGTTATTTTCTTTTCAGAAAATAAGATACATCATAAGCTACAGCATCAATAAGTTATTTTCTTTTCACAAAAAAAAATACATCATACGCGGTAAAAACCAACTTAACGAACACCTAATCTAAGTCTTCAGCAAACGGTCCTCTTTTACAATGTCATTAAAATTCTAAATTCCTATGGACCTTAAGAATACTAGTTACTGGACTTTCCTTAATTTAGCATGGTTAATTGCTCATCAAAATTGCAAGTTTCCTAACAAATTTCCCCCTTTTGGATGTTAGCAATCCATGGCTAAATTAATTGTTACCCTTTTAGAGGTTTCTGATGTTGAATAAATCAGTTGATTAATGCAAGCATACTTGAATAATTAAACAGTAAGCATAAGTAAATTGCATAATCAAAAACCAATAAGAGTCAAAAGTTTCATTGCTGATAGTTATCTTTCAGAAGTTTACATGAAAAAGCATAGATAACTTAAACAGAATCAGCAAACAAAAACTTTAACAAAAACTATTACTGGGACTTAAGCTCTTTCAGAGGATTTTCTCAAAATCTCTCTTACACTCTTCTCAGCAAGTGCAGTAAATTCAACACAGTCCTTTTCGTAGTTTTCCAGAAGCCTACGGACTTGTAGTTGAAGAATTCTTGCATTTTTGCAGGCAGTGTGATGATGCTTTTCAGCATTCATTTCCATGTAGCGAGTTACCCACAAATGCATGCCCCAATTGCTGGCATGGAGAAGCTGTGTATCTGAAATGCTTTTCGGATGAATCTTTCTTAGCCGGAGAAGATCTTCTTCTTGATCCTTAGCAGTGAGATAGAAGTACTCATAAGGAATCAATCCAAGTCTCTTCTTTGTTTTCTTTGTTACTGGGTCAGAGTAGTAAGCGATGCCAGGTGGTTTGATCAGATTTGGTTCTTGTTTATATGTCTTACCAATGGCAATTCTTCTTACTTGGACCTCAAGATTCAACCATTTCCCAGCAATATTTCTTGGGAGGGATTCTTCCCTTTGCTTCCTTTGGACCTTGAGTTCAATCCATTTGAACATTTGATTCAATATGGCTGTAGGAAAGAACTCATTCACCAGCAAGTCTTCCAGCTTTAAAATCCAGCAACCATGAATGTTTCTGATTACATTCTTAGTGGTTTCCTCATTGCTGGTCTTTGTATATTCAATGTCGGAGCCAATATCAATGCTGGCCAGCCTTTTTTCTTCCTGTCTTTGCCTTCTTCTTCTTGTCTTAGCATTGTCTTGATCTCTTGCTGAAGAGTCAGACGAAAAATGCTTTGAGTGGCCAGACGGAGTCAAGGCTGTTAAGGGTCTAGCTCTTATGGCTTGAGCTATTGTTTGATTGTCATCATCTTCATCATCTTCTTCATTCAGATTGTGATGACTTTCAGTATGGCAAAAATCTTGAGTTTCAGCAGCGGTTTTTCTCTTTTTGGTACTTGTTGAATTCAACTCAGATTCTGCTTGACTTTTAGAACTTTGCTCTTTTTCAGCAAGCGGTTCTATGGGCAGTGGCACATCAACAGCAGGAGGGGTTTGGTTTCTTTTTCTGGTACTCTTCTTTTCCCCCTTAGACATGGATTGCAACATCGGAGTGATGTGCAGAGAATAAAACTCATTGCAATTTTCAGCAAGAGTGCTTAAACTGTTATACTTCATGATGATTTGTTGTTGGTCAGAAGTCATTTTTGACAACTCTTTTTGAATGCTCATCATGTTCTCTTCATGTCTTTGCTCTGTTGCGGCCTTCTCACCCATAAAAGTCTGTGCCTTTACGAGAGCGGTCTTTGCTAGATTTAGAGCTTGACTTACATCTTCTTCATAGATTTTGTGATAAAGACTGATGTCTTTCTGAGCTATGGTCAAAGTAGTAGTGCGTCTCAGCACCGTAGCCAATATCTTTCCAAAGTCAAGTGGGCTCTCAGCAAGCAATGCCTCATCTTCAGCTTTGCAGGCATTATGGACTTCCTTTAGTGCTAAAATTCTTGGAGTAAACTCCTCAACTCTTGGGAACGGCACTAAATGAGGTGTCAAGGAATGAACCTTAAGTTCGGAACCAAACTAATCATCACGCGTCAGCAATTCTGCTCTTCGACCATCGTCTAAATCATTGATGTAATCAGGAGGAGGAATCTGAACAACTTTTGGGTCTCGCTTGGATTGTTCATCTTCATTTTCTGACAAGTCGTCATCATCCTCAGATTCATCAAGTTGAGCAACTTTTGAACCTTTATCAGTAGCTTCACTTCCTTTCTGTTGAGTGGTTGCTGATGGCAACGCTTCAGACTCAACGACTGGAGTTTCACCAGTAGTTAGTTTTAATAGAGTTTGAGACTCAATTACTGGAGTTTCGCCAGTAGTTAGTTTTAATTGAGTTTGAGACTCAATTACTGGAGTTTCGCCAGTAGTAAATGGAAGGGAGGGGACTTCCGTTGGTCTTACTCCTGAAGATTGACCAATTTCTAGATCCTGCGTATGCCTTGCATGGATCAAGAGACTGTTCTGGAGAGCGCGTTGGTAATCTTCATCTTGTTCATCATCATCATCAAGGTTTTCTTCAGTAACCTTGGCATCAGAAACTGGACTTTTGCCATTTTTCAAGGCAACCCTTTTTCTGGCATATTCTTCTTCAGTATCAGCACCTTGCACAGGTGCTTGATTTTCAGCAGCAGAAGGAGGAGGTTGAGATTCTTGCTGAGGTTGTGGTTGTTCAGCTTGCTGATTTTCTGGTTGAACATTTTCAGCAGCTGTCAACTTTAATCCTCCAGCATCAGGACTTGGACCTTGATTGTCATCATCATCGTCTTTCTTGTCCTTGAAATCTTTCCCTTCATCATCACTGGGATCAGTGGGAATGTTCTCATCTTCTTCTTCTTCATCATCGTCTGTCTGAATTACTAGCTCAACGTGCTTATACAAAGCAACACTTGTCACTTCCTCTTCCTCATTGATTTTGTGGGGATCAGCCACCACAGGTACAAATAAACCTTTGAGCATCACAGCTTGTTCAGCTGGAGAGGTACTCTTGAATTTTGCCTTCATATTCTCTCTGATTTAAGCAATCAGATTTGAGCTCATTTGTTGAGAATATGTCATATCTTCAGGAAGGATGGAGTGGACAAATGTTTCGAGCTTCAGCAGAGAAGATCTCTTTTTCTCGTTTGAGAGATGAAGGTGAAGATCAGAGAAATCCATTCGCCTGTACCTTTGCCAGTTGCTGACGGACTTAGCAACTCTTGACAAAGTTGTCCTTTTGAAGTTCAAGTACAGTTCTTCAGAACTTACTTGAGGATCTTCAATGATGAGTACCACTTCAGTGGTCTCCTTTTGAGCCTGAAAAAGAACGTTATTTAGATCAGGAATGGTTTGGAGAATTGTTTTAGAGTTCATATCTGAAACATGATTTACCTGCTGAGAGTCAGCAAGCTCATGTAGTACAATTTCCATTCCATGAGGAGCTTGAGTAGCATCCTCCATTTGTTCATCCTGAAATAAATTAGAGTTACACACAAGTACTAAGCTGTCAAACTTAGTTTTTATACCAAAATTATTAACTACCTGCTGAGCAGGGAGTGTGATGTATGTGTATTTTACACTTTCATTCGAGTCTTTTTCACCTAATTTAGCTATCATCTATATTAATTTAGATATATTTTAGTACATTTTATTAGAATAGTGTCACGTTTCCCTTTAGATTTTATTTTACAGGTTTTGGTTGAAATTCGGAGATTTACGGGCAATTATATTGAAGTCTACAAGGAATTGGTGTTCCAGAAGCCTATTTGGAGTATCTGAAGGTTTCCGGATAGGATTTGGAGTCTAGGGGTCGAATCTGGATGTTAGAAGGCTACTAGAAGTCATAAACCGAGTTCGAAAAGGTGAAGAAATCCAAAACCGCGTCGAAAACGCGAAAATTTCGCGTTTACACTGTGGGGCGAACCGCACCGTGCCTCGGGCGAACCGCCGCGGGCAAATTCCGGGCCTATATATAGTTGCGAGTTTTCTCTCCGAAAATCATATCTTTCCAAGCCTACTTTCTCACCTCTCTCTATAGTTTTAGGTAGGAACTTCCCGGGGCCTGTCCTGGGAGTTCCATAGCTTAGGGGATACTTTTTCATAGCAGATTGGAGCGCGTAGGATCGCAATCATCCGGAGATTGACAACCTTCGGTAACTTTGTATCTTACAACTTTTATCTACTTATTTTATATTCTTTCAATATGTTTTCTTCTATGATTGCTATTGATTGCATGCACATTATGAGTAGCTAAATTTATCGTTGGTGGTAGTATGTGAATTCTTAGCGAGGGAAGATAATCATGCTAATGGCTATATCGCGCATTATACTCCGTGTCATTGCTTTATTTCGTTGATGAGTTGAACACCAAAATTCTCGTATGTTGTATTGATCATTATGCACACTAGGACACTTGTCGGCCAATCAGACCAAATTATCTTCGTAGTGTTGAATGATTACGGAACACAATAGGACGTTAGTTGTTGACAGGTCAGACCCATATTATCTTCGTAGTGCACAATACTTACAACAGGACCCAAGATTCATTCAAAGATCACTATGCAAGACCGAGAAATTTATGCATGATTATCGACCCATTATGTTAAGAAGGACCATACTATCACCAACCTCCATTATCTGCTTGAAAACCCCCTATTGCTTTTTATCTGCTGTTTTATATTCTCTTGTTAAATAGATAAAGCTAGTTATAGTCCTGAGAGAATGACACTCGAGTCATTCTGCTACTACACTACTGTTTTCGTTGTAGTTGTGGATTGCCTTTGGCTAAATACAAATTTATTTGACTGAATCTGACACGTTCATCAAATTGGCGCCGTTGCCGGGGACTATACTCCTTTTTTCTGTTTAATTTGTTTTTATTTACAGCTTTAGATTCCTAATTCTTTTAGTTTTATTTTTCCTTTTTAATCTCATACTGCTTTCCTAGTCTGTTTCTAATTTCCCTTTCCTAGCCTTAGTAGTATTCGATATCTAGATTTATTCTCGATTTTTCGAAATTTCTAACGAGGCTAATTTTTAGTTTTGAGTTACTCTTACTACTGACATACATGTATGATGTCCATGCGCGCTCGCATGACACCCCAATTCTCGCAGGTGAGGAGAGGATCTTCCATATACCTGGAAGACGAGTTAAGGAGGTATGAGGTGACGGAGTCCATGGTGAGGTACTTACCGAGGTACGAAGATGGAGTAGGGATGGACCCATGGAGTTTCATTCGATCCTATGAGGAGGAAATAGAAAGAATTCCAGCATAAGGGTTTACTAAGGACCAATTATGCAGGAAACTATTTTCTTTTGCTCTTGGGTATGAGGCGAAACGTTGGATTGCAAGGTTTGAACCACGATCGCTGAAAACTTGGGGCCAAGTAGTAGAGGAGTTCTTGGCGCGGTTCATGCCTTATCATGAGACAATTGCCTTACGTGATAGGATCCAATATTTCGAGCAAGGAGAGTATGAGCAGTTTTGTGACGCCTACGAACGTTTTGAGATGTATAAACGTGAGTGCCCCCATCACCGTTTCGAAGATGGGGAGTTAATTTGGTGCTTCGTTGGTGGACTTCGTGAAGAGGAACGACTTAGAGTGGATCAGTTGAGCGGCGGTCTGGGAGAATGTACGGTCGACGAGGCAGAAGAAGTCCTCCGTAAGTACGCCAGAGGTTCAACACAATCCGATGAGGTCATACCAATTCACATCACCGCAAAGGAAGTAGATCGAGATGAAGCAGGAAGCTCATCCGAGGAGTATTTTGAAACCGAAGAAATCAGTGAGGAAGATGCACATGCCGAGCAAGTTGAAGATGACCTTCGTATAGCAAAAGTTGTTGAAGAAGTTGAAGTAACTGAGCATCTTACGGAAGAATTCAGCTTGTTGAATTGTGCTGAAGTAGAAGAGGTTCGAGAACTTGAAGAGGAGAAAGGATTGGAAGGCGACACCCCCCTGGAGGTGGAGGGCGAGTCGCCCAGCATGGGGGGAGAACCGCCTCCCATGACCAGTGAGCTGGACGACCCCAGCTCCCCTGTTTCTTTACTCCTAGACATTCGAATCAACCCAAAACCACTTCCTTCCGTTACTACTGAGGTTCTTAAGTACAAAGAGGTGAATCTACTCCTCCGAGGTGGAAAGCTTGACAAGCAAGATACACAGGAGCCACCACTAAACAAGCACCTCGATGAAGTCAAAGTGAATGTCCTCCTATTGATGAAGTCCTTATTGGATATGCCTGCAAAGCAAACCAGTCCATTCACCATGGTGAGATCTTTGAGGCTTCCTAGGTCTCTTTGCTACATCGGACCAAGAGAATGGCGGCCACCGTGGGGAGGTACTCTTGAGTCCATTCTTGAATACTCAGCCGACCGAGGACAAACCGTTCGGTAACATCTAGTATCACTTTTTATTTACTCATTCTCTTTTGCTAGGGACTAGCTTAAGTTTCATGAGGGGGATGGGATGTGAACCATGATGTTAAGTATTGTTTGGCTTTGTGATGTTGAGTAGGATAGTCTTTTTTTTTTTTTTTTATTTGCATTTGCACGTTTACCGCTTTCCTAGGATAGTTTTGCATGTTTTATATGGAGTTTATTGCCGAATTTTTTGAAATTTTTTATTGGGTAGATCAACTAGCTATGCCATTAATCGTATGCTTCATCTCTATGAATTTGTTTGAGGTTTTTCTCGCTTGGCTCGTCACATTTATGTATTGCACTTTGTTAAGCTAGGTAGTCTCGACATCACTTAGTGGTGTTTTCTCTACTGCGGTTCACGAAGGCCTTTATAATAGGATGATGCATGTTAGGATCTTATGGTTGTTTTCCCGAGTAATTATGTACCTAAGAGACAACAAGTCTTCACCATGCTTTGAGATTGCTAAATGCCTAGGAAGGAGGTAGTGTGAGGTTGTGTGAATAGGTTTATAACCTATTCTTCCGAATAGGTTTGGGGAGGGGGTTACACCATCATAGGCTTGTTTCTGTTTTTCATTTTCGTATCGTGAGTTTATTTTTCCTTTTCCGTAAATTTTGTACTCTAACCTATTCTTTCGAATAGGTTTGGGGAAGTCGTGTGAGTCATTTTTTGTTTCTCTTTTTGTTATGCTACTGCTGGCTAGAAAAAAATCGAAAAAAAAAGAAAGAAAAATTCCAGAAGAAAAAAAGAAGAAAAAGAAAAAAAGAATCTGGAAAGAAAAAAAAGAAAAAAAGAGAAGACCCCAAAAAAGCAAAGAAGGGTCCAAAAAATAAAGCCAAATAGCAGTTTAGCTAAGTTTGAGTCTTTTCCATTTTTCGTATTGTTCGTAATTGTGTTTTTCTATTTTTTATCTTTTTTTGTCTTGAGTGTCATCTGTTCTAGACCACCCTCGTCCTGTCATTCAGGAAGTGGTGAATAGCTTAAGACTTTACTTGAGAGATGGGTAGAATAGGGGAGTGTTATCTTTTATAGGGAACCCTCCTTCGTTTGATGAGAGCCAGTACTGGTTCGACCTCTTTTGAGGAAAAGTCTTAACATGGTGGAACAGCAGTAAGTCCTCAGTTTCATAGGCACGGGGAAACCATTCGTATCTTAGCATGCATCATTACGTCGTCACTGACTAGGTCCAGGTAGAGAATGTTACGAGAGACTATCTTGTCTTGACATAAGTGCTTATGTGGATGTGTATAAGTCAATCGAGGTATTCTTCAACCTATATTCATGCTTTGATTTATATGGTTTTTGTTCATATGTTATTTGGTAGATTCAGTAATTTAGTTCATTTTATTTGGCATGAAATTCCATTTTTGTGTCTTGCATGTTTTTTGTATTAGAGTCTAGCTTAGTTGCTTGAGGACAAGCAAAGGTTCGGTTTGGGGAGTTTGATGAATGTGTATTTTACACTTTCATTCGAGTCTTTTTCACCTAATTTAGCTATCCTCTATGTTAATTTAGCTATATTTTAGTACATTTTATTAGAATAGTGTCACGTTTCCCTTTAGATTTTATTTTACAGGTTTTGGTTGAAATTCGGAGATTTACGGGCAATTATATTGAAGTCTACAAGGAATTGGTGTCCCAGAAGCCTATTTGGAGTATCTGAAGGTTTCCGGATAGAATTTGGAGTCTAGGGGTCGAATCTGGAGGTTAGAAGGCTACTTGAAGTCATAAACCGAGTCCGAAAAGGTGAAGAAATCCAAAACCGTGTCGAAAACGCGAAAATTTTGCGTTTACACTGTGGGGCGAACCGCCCCGTGCCTCGGGCGAACCGCCGCGGGCAAATTCCGGGCCTATATATAGTTGCGAGTTTTCTCTCCGAAAATCATATCTTTCCAAGCCTACTTTCTCACCTCTCTCTATAGTTTTAGGTAGGAACTTCCCGGGGCCTGTCCTGGGAGTTCCATAGCTTAGGGGATACTTTTTCATAGCAGATTAGAGCGCGTAGGATCGCAATCATCCGGAGATTGACAACCTTCGGTAACTTTGTATCTTACAACTTTTATCTACTTATTTTATATTCTTTCAATATGTTTTCTTCTATGATTGCTATTGATTGCATGCACATTATGAGTAGCTAAATTTATCGTTGGTGGTAGTATGTGAATTCTTAGCGAGGGAAGATAATCATGCTAATGGCTATATCGCGCATTATACTCCGTGTCATTGCTTTATTTCGTTGATGAGTTGAACACCAAAATTCTCGTATGTTGTATTGATCATTATGCACACTAGGACACTTGTCGGCCAATCAGACCAAATTATCTTCGTAGTGTTGAATGATTACGGAACACAATAGGACGTTAGTTGTTGACAGGTCAGACCCATATTATCTTCGTAGTGCACAATACTTACAACAGGACCCAAGATTCATTCAAAGATCACTATGCAAGACCGAGAAATTTATGCATGATTATCGACCCATTATGTTAAGAAGGACCATACTATCACCAACCTCCATTATCTGCTTGAAAACCCCCTATTGCTTTTTATCTGCTGTTTTATATTCTCTTGTTAAATAGATAAAGCTAGTTATAGTCCTGAGAGAACGACACTCGAGTCATTCTGCTACTACACTACTGTTTTCGTTGTAGTTGTGGATTGCCTTTGGCTAAATACAAATTTATTTGACTGAATCTGACACGTTCATCAGATTGTTGGTTCTGGTGAAGAGAGGCTTCAACAACCATCTGACTTGCATCTTGAGAAGTCTGTAGAGATAATATAATATTAGCAAAAGAACAATTTTCAGAAATTGAAGTTTTACTGATGGTTGAATTAACTACCTGCTGAAGAAGGACAGGTTGTGGCTCAGTCCTTTCAGCATTAACAGTTTCTTCAGTTTCTTGGACTGTTTCTTCAGCAGACTTCTGGTTTTGCTCTATTTGAGAAAGCTGTGCGGTTTCAACAATCTCCCTTGTCTCTGAAATGACAAGTTGAGCAGAAGCACCTTGACCCTTGAGCTCACTGCTTGTCATGAAGATATCAATTGATTTGTTGGATGATTCTTCAATCTCCAACTCCATTTGTTTGCTTATTTCTTCCAGTACAAGCTGGACTTTGTCAATTGATGTCTTGGGTGAACTTGGGCCAGTATTCTCAGCATCGCGAGATGCGTCGTTGAATAATGCTTCTTGTGTTTCAGCAACTTCTTGAACCGGAACCATTGCTGTCTCAGCAACTGGTTCTTCAGCAAGCGGGGTTTCAACAACTTGATGAGTTGCTTGTTCAGCGACCATCTTTTCAGCAGCATCAGCAAGTGCCGCTCTTTGCAGATCAGTAGCAATGTCACTTGCTGGTCTCAAAGTTGGATCATCTAGATTATCTACAATGTAGATATCTGGGACTTGGGCAGGAATTTCATTTCCACTGCCTTGTGGTCTATTCTCAGTAGAATTATCAACATTGAGTTGATTGTTGAAGGCTTTCGCAAACACTTCAACATTGCTAACATAGGCTTCAGTAATCACCTCAGCAACATCTACTGGCAAATGTGTTTCAGCATTTGTCTGGGAATTGTCTGAGAGGTCTTGGACAGTAGGAACTGACTTGCGAGCCAGTGTTTTCTTCCTTTTGTTGTTGGTCCGTTTCCTCTTAGGTACGGGGTTTGCTGATGACGCTGCAGTCTGAGTGTCATCATCAGCTTTCCGCTTTTTCTTGTTAGATTTCTCCAGTTTCCCAGAGTCATCTATAGTTGCATTTTCAGCAACGGCTCTTGTACACGTACCTTGTTGATTTTCTACAGCAGTTTCATTTGTGTTACCACCACCAACAGCAGTTTCATCTCTAAGTTGCTGAGTGGTAACATCTGCAGCTGTTGTATACCTTTCTTGCTGGCTTGTGCTGACAACATTTGCAGTTGTTGTCTTCTTAGTTTTCTTTCCAGCAATCTTAGGTACATTCTGCTTGTAGAAAGATCTTCCCACATTGCACACATATTTCTTGATTGGCAATGAGTTTCCTAGCTGAATCCTGAAATGTTCAAGGATATAGCATATCTTGATTCCATACATAACTGGAAAGGAAGGTGAGACCTTGTTGTCTTCTACCTTTACCTTAAACTTAGTAACACAATCAACAAGCCTGTTGAAAATGTACTTAGCCCAGTTAAGTTCCGTTTTATTTTCATGGATATGCATCAGCAATGGCCATCTTCTCAGGCCTACTTGGTCAATTCCTCCAACTTGGGAGTCAAGAACTTTTATTAGTAGCAGAGCTACTAGACCAAGTGAATGGCAGAGATGCTTTCTCTTAACGTGCTTTGTCCAAGTCACGGGAGCAATCTCGCCTTTCTTCATTTTCTCATTTCTGACTTCACTGTAGAAAGCTTCAATTTCTTCGTCAGTGGAAGTGACGTCATCTTCAGTTCCAGTGGTTGGAATCTGAAAAATCTCTGCTATCAGTCCATTTCAGGACGATTTGCGTGTTCTGAACATGAGTAAAGATCACTTTTTCAGTGACTCCTTTACTATCTGTAAGGGACTGGATTTCTGCATTGTTGTAGAATTCCATAGTATCAATCATGCTCACTTGCTTAATGCGAGCAGAGATAAAGTTCATGAGGCCTTGCTGCTTGATAAGCTCAAGCGCCTCTTCATTTTCGTCATCAAGTTCTTGTTCATAAAAGTACCTAATGTACTTTTCTTTGGCAAAACCTCCCCATTGCATCAACATCTCACACTTTGCAGTGTCAAGATATGACGGAGGCATAGGTTTTTCAGAAATGCGGTCGTTTTTCAACACAACTTTCGTTGTGTTTGTGGCCGGAGTAGTCACCGGAGCAGTGCGTGTTTCAGCATTGTCAACCTTTGACGACTTTGAGGACTTAGAAGTCTGTCTTTTGGGAGCCATTTCTTTTATAGAGCAAGAAAATTTGTACGAAAAGAGATAGTTTGCTTTTTGACCGGAGGTACAGTAGATTCAGGCTAAAATTTGCAGAGAAAGGAAATGTGAGTTAAAGAATTTTGTCATTTCTCTAACTCCTTCTTTATATAGTGTCTCTGGTGTGTGAGAAACGCAATCGATTTGAGCTCTCAGCAAGGGTAAAACAGAGAAACACTGGAGTTAGTGGAGCCTTTGCATTAAATGCGTAGTGGCCCACTATCTTAAAACCATCAGAGCACTCTCTCTCTCTTTGTTTTATTAACCGTTAGATTAGTAACTCCTTTTAATCAATGGCCACGATTGAATTTCATGTCATGATTATTACGAGTTTACCTGTGCCCGATTAACGTCACAAATTGATTTTACCGAGTTTTAAGGGATAGATTGCTTGCTGAAATAGACAAGAATCTTTTCAGCGAGTTTGAGTTAACAACCTAGATACTTGCTGAAAGTTCCCCCTTACTTAGATATCTCATAATTTCTTAAGTTTAAAAGATATTTCTGATTTCCCGTATCAGTAAATTCTTTTGTACTTGAGATATCTTTTGGTAAAATCTGAGAGATGAGCTTTGCTCTTTTTCTGAGTTCCCGTCTCAGAAAATTTCTTTTGATACTTGAATACCTGTTTCAGTATCTTTGATTGTCTGAGTGCCTATCTCAGCAATCCTTAAGCTCTTTCTCTTACTGAGTGCCTGTCTCAGCAAGTGATCAAGTTTCCTAACAAATACCCGTTTTGAAGGAATTACTTGCTGAATGCCTGTTTCAGCAAACGTGTAGTGACCTATCATTTCTTAGAAGAAATCAGTGACTGAGTATTTTAAATAGGAATACTTTGGCTTGCTGAATACCTGTTTCAGCATTCTGCCAAGTGTATCCTTTATTGAGGTAGTTCAATCAATCCAAGGTTATACCTTAGCATTGCGAACCTATTATCCGGTAGGGGCTTGGTAAAGATGTCAGCAAGCTGATCATCAGTGCCTACTTTCACAACCTCAATATCACCTTTTTCCACATGATCTCTAATGAAATGATGTCTAATATCAATGTGCTTAGTCCTTGAGTGAAACTTAGGATTTTGCGTGATTGCAATAGCACTTGTATTATCACAAAAGATTTGTGTTTTCTGTGCAGAAATACCATAATCTCTTAATTGTTGCTGAATCCATAGGATTTGAGCTGTGCAACAACCAGCTGCAATGTATTCAGATTCAGTAGATGAATTGGCAACACAGGTTTGCTTCTTGTTGAACCATGATATTAATCTAGTACCCAAAAACTGACAAGTTCCAGAGGTACTTTTTGTATCAAGAGTTGATCCTCCATGATCAACATCAGAATAACCAACCAATTCAAGTCCAGAATCTTTAGGATACCATAATCCAACATTGACTGTACCTTTAACATATTTCAGTATCTTGATTGCCTTTTTGTAGTGTGATTCTCTTGGATCAGATTGGAATCTTGCACACACACAAACAACATACTGAATGTCAGGTCTACTTGCTGTTAGATACAACAAGGAACCAATGAGCTTCCTATACTTGTGTTCTTCAACACTTTTGTCCTCTTTAGTATAGCCCAATTTGGTACCAACACTCATAGGGATCTTTTCAAGTTTCTCATCCTCTTTGATCCTAAACTTTATGAGCATTTCTTTCGCATACTTTGCTTGATTTATGAATATTCCGTCTTTGAGTTGCTTGACTTGCAATCCTAGGAAGTAATTCAATTTTCCCATCATACTCATTTCAAACTTATTTGTCATGAGTTTGGCAAAATCATCACAAAGTTGCTTGTCCTTAGATCCAAAAATTATGTCATCCACATAAATTTGAACTAAGAGTATTTTACCATCATGGTTCATGGTAAATAAGGTTTTGTCAACTTCACCTTTCTTGAAACCATTTTCTAGCAAGAACTTAGCCAAGGTATCATACCATGCTCTTGGTGCTTGCTTTAGACCATATACAACTTTCTGAAGCTTGTATACCATCTTGATTTCTGAGGGAAGTTCAAAGCCAGGGGGTTGTTCTAGGTAGACTTCTTCAGCAAGTTCACCATTCAAGAATGCACTTTTAACATCCATTTGGTAAACAATGAAGTCATTGTGAGCAGCAAAGGCCAAGAAAAGCCTAATTGCATCCAATCTTGCAACTGGTGCATAAGACTCATCATAGTCCAATCCTTCAGTCTGACAATAACCTTGAGCAACTAAGCGTGCTTTATTTCTTGTTACTTCACCAGACTCGCTCAGCTTGTTTCTGAACACCCACTTTGTACCAATAGCTTTCTTGTCTTCAGCAAGTGGCACAAGTTTCCAGACTTTGTTTCTTTCAAATTGATCCAATTCTTCTTGCATTGCCTTTATCCATACAGAATGCTTTAAAGCTTCTTCTATGGTTTTAGGTTCAATTTCTGAAACAAAGCAAAAGAACAATGATTCTACTTCTACGACAGTTGCTTCTTCAGCAAGTCCATGAGTAGCTTTGGATCTAGTCACTTGGCGTTTATTAATATCGCCAATCATATCCGTAGAGGGATGATCTCTAATCCATTTATTAACAGGTTTTCTGTTTGTTGGATCAGGATATGTTTGCTCATCAGCATGTGACTCTTCAGTATGTACTTGTTCAGTACTACTGGGAATTTGTGTCTCTGCTGAGATTTGTTCATCAGCAACTGCTTGTTCAGCATTGCTCGATTGAGGCCGTTCATCAGCAGGCACTGGAGATGGCGTAATTTCAGCAACTTACGGAGCAACCGCGTCTTTTGGTGGAAATTCTTTGTCGTGAACTATATTTATCTTGTCATGACTAGGGGGAGGAGAGTCATTGTCAGAATCATCATTTAGTTCAATTGACTTGATTTGCCTAGCATCAGATTCAGTTCTTTGCTCATGTATGATTAGCTTTTTCATACATTCTGATATTTCTTCTTCAGCAGGCACACCTTGTGACTTTTCGTAGAATACAACATGCACTGATTCTTCAATCTTTTGTGCCTTTTTGTTGTAAACTCTATAAGCTTTACTATGCAAGGAGTAGCCGAGAAATATCGCTTTGTCTGCCTTTGGTTGAAATGTTCTTAGGTATTCTCTACCATTGTTAAGAACGAAACACTTGCAACCAAATACTCTTAGATGAGTGATGTTAGGAGGTCTTCCAACAAACAATTCATAAGGAGTTTTGTTGTATTCCTTAGTAATCAAACATCTGTTTTGAGTATAACAGGCAGTATTAATCGCTTCAAACCCAATAAGCCTCACTTATTTCAGTGTCAGCAAGCATTGTTCTTGCAGCTTCTTTTAGGGTACGATTCTTCCGTTCAGCAACACCGTTTTGCCGTGGTGTTCTTACTGAGGATAACTGATGTTGTATACCTTTTGAGGTACAATATTCAGTTATGTACTGGTTTACAAACTCAGTACCATGGTCTGTCCTTATGACTTTTACCTTGTCATTTTTCATGACTTCAAGCTTATTCAGCAAGTTAGGTATTTCAGTCTTGGTTTCAAATTTGTGCTTGATGAATACTACCCAAGTGAATCTTGAATAGTCATCTACCACGACTAGACCATACTTCTTACCAGCATAGCTTGTTGAAGAAGATTCAAACAAGTCCATGTGCAAGAGTTGTAAAGGTTTTGTAGTTGACGGTACTGCCTTGTTCTTGAAAGAAGATTTGGTTTGCTTTCCTTGCTGACATGCCTTGCAAACACCATCCTTCTTAAAAGTAACCCTAGGTAATCCAACTACAAGTGCCTTTTTAGACAGCTTATTCAGCGTCTTGAAGTTTAGGTGACTTGTTCATTTATGCCATAACCATGCTTTTTCAGCAAGGCAATCATGATCTGAGACAAGGCATTTTTCAACAATTGCTGAAGACCAATCAACAGTGTACAAGCCTCCTGATCTTCTTGCAATCATTATTACCTTTTTAGTCTCGAAATCTATAAGTTTACGTTCATCACTTTTAATTTTGATGAAGTATCCTTTGTCAGCAAACTGACTCATGCTGAAAAGGTTAAACTTAAGATTTTTGACATAAAGAACTCCAGTAATGGTTATGCATCCTAACTTCACATCACCATAGCCTTTTGTAGAACCGGAGCCTCCACCAGCAAACCTTATTGTTGGACCTAGACCACCGTCTATAGTTTATAAGGTTATTCTTGTTGCCCGTCATGTGCTTTCCACAACCACTATCAAAGTGCCAGATTGCATCGTTTGTCTCCGTGGCTGAAGTCTGCACAATCAAGAGCAAACAAGTTAATTATCCAATAATGGATGTCCATTAACATGTTCAAGAATGCGTCCAGTGGAAACCCAAGTCTTAAGTTTTTCAACATTGACTTGTTTTCTACTTGCTGAGGAACTAGGAGGTTTTGAGCTGAAAGACTTTTGACTCATGCTGGTCAAATCCACTTTCTGATATGGTGTCTTGCTCGGTTGACCTTTTTGCTGAACATACTTTTCTGTAAGTTCTTTTCTAGCAAGGTTCCTTCTAGCCCTAGCATTAAGATTCTTTTCAGAATTCTTAGGCTTGATTTTATTCATCTCTTTGAAGTATCTTTGCTGACTTTGCTTATACTCATGAAAGAGTTGACTTTGCTTGGTTTGAAACCGAGTCCACTTTTCGGAGAATTCTGAGCTTTAGCGTCAGCAACCTTACTTGATTCAGGTTTGTCAGCAAAGGACTTCTAATTACTTTTAGTAATCTTGCCTTTAGTCTTAACAACTTGCTTTTCAGCAACTTGTTTGGCGGGATGCTTCACAACATCCTTTTTCTTTCCAGTTTGCTTCTCAGCAACCTGTTTTCCTTTTAAAGTCTTGTTACTTTGAGTAGCAACAACGGGCTTTATGGTCATAGGTACTTGATTGCTTCTTTCAGCAACCTTAGATTGACCAAACTGATAGATTTCTGTTAGACCACTACCAGTAGCATGTACAAAGGAGATGTGTGATTTATCTTTTCTCAAGATTTCTACGTCATCACCTTCATATATTGCGCCTAAACCTTCTTTCTGAGATGGGTCTCTCAAATATGAGTTTAGTTCAGTCAGCGTATTACTTGCATCCACATAAGATTTGAAATTGACTTTCATCTTTTTCATCTCTTGGATTTCAGCAAGTAACTTTAGAATTGAGGACTGATATTCTTCCAATTCTAGTGCCATTTGAGAATTCTTCTCTGTAGCTTCAGCAATCAACTTCTTAAGACGCCTTATTTCAGCATCCTTTTCTTCTGTTTCTTCCTTCAGCAGGACGTACTTTTCAGTAGTCTGCTTGGTCAGAATTTCAGCAAATTGTAGTTTCTCTTGCTGTCTGCTCAGAGTTTTCTCAAATCTTTCGATTTCTCCTTGAATCTTGTCAAGGTCAATCTCGCCTGTCAAGGTCTTGCTGCAAAGTCACAACCAAAGCTCTTGCTGCAAAGCCGTCATCTTCTGAAAAGAAGAATGATAAAGAGACTGCTGATGAAAACTCCTTGGTTGTAAAAAACATGAAGAAATTCTTGGTAACATAAAGAGAAGCTGAAAAAGCATCTTGGTAACAACTACCATAAGTACAAGAATGAGACTAGCTCGCTGAACAAGCAAGCTCAGCAAGCTACTTCATCAGAAGAACCAGCAGATGGAAATGATATATGCTTTTACTGCAAAAAGCCTGGACACTTCAAAGAAAATTGCCCTTTGCTGAAAGGCAAATCTGCTGAAAAGAAGAAGAAGTTCAAAAGAGCTTTTATTGCTGAAGAAAAGAAGAAGCTTCAAGCAAAAATCGATGCATTGTGCATTGATACAAGCTCCGAAGACAGTGAGGATGAAAGCTCAGACACTGACGATGAAGAAGCCACTCTAGACGTAGAGATTGGCAAAGAAGTTTGTGGAATAGCTATGGAAGCTTATCCAGATGTGTCAAACTACGAGTTCTGCCTCATGGCCGGTCAGGTAAACAACCCTACCTCTGACTCAGACTCAGAAAGTGAAGACGAGATTGACCTTGACAAGATTCAAGGAGAAATCGAAAGATCTGAGAAAACTCTGAGCAGACAGCAAGAGAAACTACAGATTGCTGAAACTCTGACCAAGCAGACTACTGAAAAGTATGCCTTGCTGAAGGAAGAGACAGAAGAAAAGGATGCTGAAATAAGGCGTCTTAAGAAGTTGATTGCTGAAGCTACAAAGAAGAATTCTCAAATGGGATTAGAATTGGAAGAATATCAGTCCTCAATTCTAAAGTTACTTGCTGAAATCCAAGAAATGAAAAAGATGAAAATCAATTTCAAATCTTATGCTGACGCAAGTAATACGCTGACTGAACTAAACTCTTATTTGAGAGATCCATCTCAGAAAGAAGGTTTAGGTGCATCGTATGAAGGTGATGACGTAGAAATCTTGAGTAAAGACAAATTACCGATTCCTTCGTACGTGCTACTGATAGTGGTCAACCAGAACTCTATCAGTTTGGTCAATCTAAGGTTGCTGAAAAATGCAATCAAGTACCTATGACCATAAAGCTCGCTGTTGCTACTCAAAGTAACAAGACTTTAAAAGGAAAACAGGTTGCTGAAAAGCAAACTGTAAAGAAAAGGATGTTGTGAAGCATTCCGCCAAACAAGTTGCTGAAAAGCAATTTGTTAAGTCAAAAGGCAAGATTACTAAAAGTAATCAGAGGCAAACCTGAATCAAGTAAGGTTGCTGACACAAAAGCTCAGCATTCTCCGAAAAGTGGATTCGGTTTCAAAACCAAGCAAAGTCAACTTTTTCACGAGTATAAGCAAAGTCAGCAAAGATACTTCAAAGAGATGAACAAAATGAAGCCTAAGAGTTCTGAAAAGACTCTAAATGCTAGGTCTAGAAGGAACCTTGCTAGAAAGGAACTTACTGAAAAGTATGTTCAGCAAAAAGGTCAACCGAGCAAGACACCACATCAGAAAGTGGACTTGATCAGCACGAATCAAAAGTCTTTCAGCTCAAAACCTCCTAGTTCCTCAGCAAGTAGAAAACAAGTCAAAGTTGAAAAACTTAAGACTTGGGTTTCCACTGGACGCATTCTTGAACATGTTAATGGACATCCAATATTGGATAATTAACTTGTTTGCTCTTGATTGTGCAGACTTCAGCCACGGAGACAAACGATGCAATCTGGCACTTTGATAGTGGTTGTGGAAAGCACATGACGGGCAACAAGAATAACCTTATAAACTATAGACGGTGGTCTAAATGTCCAACAACAAGGTTTGCTGGTGGAGGCTCTGGTTCTACAAAAGGCTTTGGTGACGTGAAGTTAGGATGCATTACCATTACTGGAGTTCTTTATGTCAAAAATCTTAAGTTTAATCTTTTCAGCATGAGTCAGTTTGCTGACAAAGGATACTTCATCAAAATCAAAAGTGATGAATGTAAACTTATAGATTT
Organism: Plantago ovata; assembly: GCA_028274465.1. Taxonomy (NCBI): domain Eukaryota; kingdom Viridiplantae; phylum Streptophyta; class Magnoliopsida; order Lamiales; family Plantaginaceae; genus Plantago; species Plantago ovata. Next base: position 53,969,000 of record CM051457.1, read on the forward strand.
CGAGACTAAAAAGGTTTTAATGATTGCAAGAAGATCAGGAGGCTTGTACACCGTAGATCATGATTGCCTTGCTGAAAAAGCATGGTTATGGCATAAACGAACAAGTCATCTAAACTTCAAGACGCTGAATAAGCTGTCTAAATAGGCACTTGTAGTTGGATTACCTAAGGTTAATTTTAAGAAGGATGGTGTTTGCAATGCATGTCAGCAAGGAAAGTAAACCAAATCCTCTTTCAAGAACAAGGCAGTACCGTCAACTACAAAACCTTTACAAATCTTGCACATGGACTTGTTTGAATCTTCTTCAACAAGCTATGCTGGTAAGAAGTATGGTCTGGTCGTGGTGGATGACTATTCAAGATTCACTTGGGTAGTATTCATCAAGCACAAATCTGAAACTAGGACTGAAATACCTAACTTGTTGAATAAGCTTGAAGTCATGAAAAATGACAAGGTAAAAGTCATAAGGACAGACCATGGTACTGATTTTGTAAACCAGTACATAACTGAGTATTGCACCTCAAAAGGCATACAACATCAGTTATCCTCAGTAAGGACACCACAACAAAACGGTGTTGCTGAACGGAAGAATCGTACCCTTAAAGAAGCTGCAAGAACAATGCTTGCTGACACTGAAATAAGTGAGGCTTACTGGGTTGAAGCGATTAATACCGCATGTTACACTCAAAACAGATGTTTGATTAGTAAGGAATACAACAAAACTCCTTATGAATTGTTTGTTGGAAGGCCTCCTAATATCACTCATCTAAGAGTATTTGGTTGCAAGTGTTTTGTTCTTAATAACGGTAGAGAATACCAAAGAACATTTCAACAAAAGGCAGACGAAGCGATATTCACACGGTTACTCCTTGCATAGTAAAGCTTACAGAGTTTACAACAAAAAGGCACAAAAAATCGAAGAATCAGTGCATGTTGTATTCTACGAAAAGACACAAGGAGTACCTGCTGAAGAAGAAATATCAGAATGTATGAAAAAGTTAATCATACATGAGCATAGAACTGAATCTAATGCTAGGCAAATCAAGTCAATTGAACTAAATGATGATTCTGACAATGACTCTCCACCCCCAAGTCATGACAAGATAAATATAGTTCACGACAAGGAATTTCCAGCAAAAGACGCAGTTGCTCCGGAAGTTGCTGAAACTATGCAACCTCCAGTGCCTGCTGATGAGCTACCACAATCGAGCAATGCTGAACAAACAGTTGCTGATGAACCAATCTCAGCAGAAACACAAAATCCAAGTAGTACTGAACAAGTACATACTGAATTGTCACATGCTAATGAGCAAACATATCCAGATCCATCAAGCAGAAAATCTGTTAATAAATGGATTAGAGATCATCCCTCTACGGATATGATTGGTGATATTGATAAACGCCAAGTGACTAGATCCAAAGCTTCTACTACTCATGGACTTGCTGAAGAAGCAACTGTCGTAGAAGTAGAATCATTATTCTCTTGCTTTGTTTCAGAAATTGAACCTAAAACCATAGAAGAAGCTTCAAAGCATTCTGAATGGATAAAGGCAATGCAAGAAGAACTGGATCAATTTGAAAGGAACAAATTCTGAAAACTTGTACCACTTGCTGAAGGCAAGAAAGTTATTGGTACAAAGTGGGTGTTCAGAAACAAGCTGAGTGAGTCTGGTGAAATAACAAGAAATAAAGCACGTTTAGTTTCTCAAGGTTACTGTCAAACTGAAGGATTGAACTATGATGAGTCTTATGCACCAGTTGCAAGATTGGATGCAATTAGACTTTTCTTGGCCTTTGCTGCTCACAATGACTTCATTGTTTACCAAATGGATGTTAAAAGTGCATTCTTGAATGGTGAACTTGCTGAAGAAGTCTACTTAGAACAACCCCCTGGCTTTGAACTTCCCTCAGAAACCAAGATGGTATACAAGCTTCAGAAAGCTGTATATGGTCTAAAGCAAACACCAAGAGCATGGTATGATACCCTGGCTAAGTTCTTGCTGGATAATGGGTTCAAGAAAGGTGAAGTTGACAAAATCTTATTTACCATGAACCATGATGGTAAAATACTCTTAGTCAAATTTATGTGGATGACATGATTTTTGGATCTAAGGACAAGCAACTTTGTGATGATTTTGCCAAACTCATGACAAACAAGTTTGAAATGAGTATGATGGGAAAATTGAATTATTTCCTAGGACTGCAAGTCAAGCAACTCAAAGATGGAATATTCATAAATCAAGCAAAGTATGCGAAAGAAATGCTCATAAAGTTTAAATCAAAGAGGAAGAGAAACCTGAAAAGATCCCTATGAGTGTTGGTACCAAATTGGGCTATACTAAAGAAGATAAAGTGTTGAAGAACACAAGTATAGGAAGCTCATTGGTTCCTTGTTGTATTTAACAGCAAGTAGACCTGACATTCAGTATGCTGTTGTGTGTGTGCAAGATCCCAATCTGATCCAAGAGAATCACACTACAAAAAGGCAATCAAGATACTGAAATATGTCAAAGGTACAGTCAATGTTGGATTACGGTATCCTAAAGATTCTGGACTAGAATTGGTTGGTTATTCTGATGCTGATCATGGAGGATCAACTCTTGATAGAAAAAGTACCTCTGGAACTTGTCAGTTTTTGGGTACTAGATTAATATAATGGCTCAGCAAGAAAGCAAACCTGTGTTGCCAATTCATCCACTGAATCTGAATACATTGCGGCTGGATGTTGCACAGCTCAAATCCTATGGATTCAGCAACAATTAAGAGATTATGGTATTTCTGCAAAGAAAACACCAATCTTTTGTGATAATACGAGTGTTATTGCTATCACACAAAATCCTAAGTTTCACTCTAGGACCAAACACATTGATATTAGACATCATTTCATTAGAGATCATGTGGAAAAGGGAGATATTGAGGTTGTGAAAGTAGGTACTGATGATCAACTTGCTGACATCTTTACCAAGCCCCTACCAGATAATAGGTATGCTAAGGTATAACCTTGGATTGATTGAACTACCTCAATAAAGGATACATTTGGCAGAATGCTGAAACAGGTATTCAGCAAGCCAAAGTATTCTTACTTAAAAGCTCCGTCCACTAATTCTTCTAAGAAATGATAGGTCACTACATGATTGCTGAAACAGGCATTCAGCAAGTAATTCCTTCAAAACGGGTATTTGTTAGGAAACTTGCTGAGAACGGGCACTCAGTAAGAGAAAAATCTTAAGATTGCTGAAACGGTATTCAGACAATCAAAGATACTGAAACAGGTATTCAAGTATCAAGGGAATATTCTGAGACGGAACTCAAGAAAGAGCAAAACTCATTTCTCAGATTTTACCAAAGATATCTCAAGTACAAAAGAATTTACTGATACGGGAAATTAGAAATATCTTTTAAACTTAAGAAAATAAA